>CM051455.1:87985540-88033810 GCA_028274465.1 Plantago ovata | reverse complement strand
CAACCTCATATCACCTTTTTCCACATGATCTCTAATGAAATGATGTCTAATATCAATGTGCTTGGTCCTAGAGTGAAACTTAGGATTTTGCGTAATTGCAATAGCACTTGTATTATCACAAAAGATTGGTGTTTTCTTCAGAAATACCATAATCTCTTAATTGTTGCTGAATCCATAGGATTTGAGCTGTGCAACAACCAGCTGCAATGTATTCAGATTCAGTAGATGAATTGGCGACACACGTTTGCTTCTTGCTGAACCATGATATTAATCTAGTACCCAAAAACTGACAAGTTCCAGAGGTACTTTTTCTATCAAGAGTTGATCCACCATGATCAGCATCAGAATAGCCAACCAATTCAAGTCCAGAATCTTTTGGATACCATAATCCAACATTGACTGTACCTTTAACATATTTCAGTATTTTAATTGCCTTTTTGTAGTGTGATTCTCTTGGATCCGATTGGAATCTTGCACACACACAAACAGCATACTGAATGTCAGGTCTACTTGCTGTTAAATACAACAAGGAACCAATGAGCTTCCTATACTTGTGTTCTTCAACACTTTTGTCCTCTTTAGTATAGCCCAATTTGGTACCAACACTCATAGGGATCTTTTCAGGTTTTTCATCCTCTTTGATCCTAAACTTTATGAGCATTTCTTTCGCATACTTTGCTTGATTTATGAATATTCCATCTTTGAGTTGCTTGACTTGCAACCCTAGGAAATAATTCAATTTTCCCATCATACTCATTTCAAACTATTTGTCATGAGTTTGGCAAAATCATCACAAAGTTGCTTGTCCTTAGATCCAAAAATTATGTCATCCACATAAATTTGAACTAAGATTAATTTACCATCATGGTTCATGGTAAAAAGAGTTTTGTCAACTTCACCTTTCTTGAAACCATTTTCCAGCAAGAACTTAGCTAAGGTATCATACCATGCTCTTGGTGCTTGCTTTAGACCATATACAGCTTTCTGAAGCTTATATACCATCTTGGTTTCTGAGGGAAGTTCAAAGCCAGGGGGTTGTTCTAGGTAGACTTCTTCAGCAAGTTCACCATTTAAGAATGCACTCTTAACATCCATTTGGTAAACAATGAAGTCATTGTGAGCAGCAAAGGCCAAGAAAAGCCTAATTGCATCCAATCTTGCAACTGGAGCGTAAGACTCATCATAGTCCAATCCTTCAGTCTGACAGTAACCTTGAGCAACTAAACGTGCTTTGTTTCTTGTTACTTCACCAGACTCGCTCAGCTTGTTTCTGAACACCCACTTTGTACCAATAGCTTTCTTATTTTCAGCAAGTGGCACAAGTTTCCAGACTTTGTTTCTTTCAAATTGATCCAATTCTTCTTGCATTGCCTTTATCCATTCAGAATGCTTCAAAGCTTCTTCTATGGTTTTAGGTTCAATTTCTGAAACAAAGCAAGAGAATAAAGATTCTACTTCTACGACAGTTGCTTCTTCAGCAAGTCCTTGAGTAGCTTTGGATCTAGTCACTTGGCGTTTATTAATATCGCCAATCATATCCGTAGAGGGATGATCTCTAATCCATTTATTAACAGGTTTCCTGTTTGTTGGATCAGGATATGTTTGCTCATCAGCATGTGACTCTTCAGTATGTACTTGTTCAGTACTACTGGGAATTTGTGTCTCTGCTGAGATTTGATCGTCAGCAACTGCTTGTTCAGCATTGCTGGGTTGAGGTATTTCATCAGCAGGCACTGGAGATTGCGTAATTTCAGCAACTTCCGGAGCAACCGCATCTTTTGCTGGAAATTCTTTGTCGTGAACTATATTTATCTTGTCATGACTCGGGGAGGAGAATCATTGTCAGAATCATCATTTAGTTCAATTGACTTGATTTGCCTAGCATCAGATTCAGTTCTTTGCTCATGTATGATTAGCTTTTTCATACATTCTGATATTTCTTCTTCAGCAGGCACACCTTGTGTCTTTTCGTAGAATACAACATGCACAGATTCTTCAATCTTTTGTGCCTTTTTGTTGTAAACTCTGTAAGCTTTACTATGCAAGGAGTAGCCAAGAAATATCGCTTCGTCTGCCTTTGGTTGAAATGTTCTTAGGTATTCTCTACCATTGTTAAGAACGAAACACTTGCAACCAAATACTCTTAGATGAGTGATGTTAGGAGGTCTTCCAACAAACAATTCATAAGGAGTTTTGTTGTATTCCTTAGTAATCAAACATCTATTCTGAGTATAGCAGGCGGTATTAATCGCTTCAACCCAGTAAGCCTCACTTATCTCAGTGTCAGCAAGCATTGTTCTTGCGGCTTCTTTCAGGGTACGATTCTTCCGTTCAGCAACACCATTTTGCTGTGGTGTTCTTACTGAGGATAACTGATGTTGAATACCTTTGGAGGTACAATATTCAGTTATGTACTGGTTTACAAACTCAGTACCATGGTCTGTCCTTATGACTCTTACCTTGTCATTTTTCATGACTTCAAGCTTATTCAGCAAGTTAGGTATTTCAGTCTTGGTTTCAGATTTGTGTTGATGAATACTACCCAAGTGAATCTTGAATAGTCATCTACCACGACTAGACCATACTTCTTACCAGCATAGCTTGTTGAAGAAGATTCAAACAAGTCCATGTGTAAGAGTTGTAAAGGTTTTGTAGTTGACGGTACTGCCTTGTTCTTGAAAGAAGATTTGGTTTGCTTTCCTTGCTGACATGCATTGCAAACACCATCCTTCTTAAAAGTAACCCTAGGTAATCCAACTACAAGTGCCTTTTTAGACAGCTTATTCAACGTCTTGAAGTTTAGATGACTTGTTCGTTTATGCCATAACCATGCTTTTTCAGCAAGGCAATCATGATCTGAGACAAGGCATTTTTCAACGTTTGCTGAAGACCAATCAACGGTGTACAAGCCTCCTGATCTTCTTGCAATCATTATAACCTTTTTAGTCTCAAAATCTACAAGTTTACATTCATCACTTTAATTTCGATGAAGTATCCTTTGTCAGCAAATTGACTCATGCTGAAAAGGTTAAACTTAAGATTTTTGACATAAAGAACTCCAGAAATGGTTATGCATCCCAACTTCACATCACCATAGCCTTTTGTAGATCCGGAGCCTCCACCAGCAAACCTTATTGTTGGACCTTTAGACCACCGTCTATAGTTTATAAGGTTATTCTTGTTGCCCGTCATGTGCTTTCCACAACCACTATCAAAGTGCCAGATTGCATCGTTTGTCTCCGTGGCTGCAGTCTGCACAATCAAGAGCAAACAAGTTAATTATCCAATGATGGATGTCCATTAACATGTTCAAGAATGCGTCTAGTGGAAACCCAAGTCTGAAGTTTTTCAACTTTGACTTGTTTTCTACTTGCTGAGTAACTAGGAGGTTTTGAGCTGAAAGACTTTTGACTCGTGCTGGTCAAATCGACTTTCTGATGTGGTGTCTTGCTCTGTTGACCTTTTTGCTGAACATACTTTCAGTAAGTTCTTTTCTAGCAAGGTTCCTTCTAGTCCTAGCATTGGGAGTCTTTTCAAAACTCTTAGGCTTGGTTTTCTTCATCTCTTTGAAGTATCTTTGCTGACTTTGCTTATACTCATGAAAGAGTTGACTTTGCTTGGTTTTGAAACCGAGTCCACTCTTTGGAGAATGCTGAGCTTTAGCATCAGCAACCTTACTTGATTCAGGTTTGTCAGCAAAGGACTTCTGATTACTTTTGGTAATCTTGCCTTTAGACTTAACAACTTGCTTTCAGCAACTTGTTTGGCGGAATGCTTCACGACATTCTTTTTCTTTCCAGTTTTCTTTACAGCAACCTGTTTTCCTTTAAAGTCTTGTTACTTTGAGTAGCAACAGCGGGCTTTATGGTCATAGGTACTTGATTGCATGTTTCAGCAACCTTAGTTTGACCAAACTGATAGATCACAGGTGAACTGCTATCAGTAGCACATACAAAGGAGATCGGTGATTTATCTTTTCTCAAGATTTCTACGTTATCACCTTCACACGTTGCTCCTAAACCTTCTTTCTGAGATGGATCTCTCAAATAAGAGTTTAGTTCAGTCAGCGTATTACTTGCTTCCACATAAGATTTGAAATTGATTTTCATCTTTTTCATTTCTTGGATTTCAGCAAGTAACTTTAGAATTGAGGACTGATACTCTTCTAATTCTAATGCCATTTGGGAATTTTTCTCTGCAGCCTCAGCAATCAACTTCTTAAGACGCCTTATTTCAGCATCCTTTTCTTCTGTCTCTTCCTTCAGCAAAACGTACTTTTCAGTAGTTTGCTTGGTCAGAGTTTCAGCAAATTGAAGTTTTTCTTGCTGTTTGCTGAGAGTTTTCTCAAATCTTTCGATTTCTCCTTGAATCTTGTCAAGATTAATCTCGTCTTCACTTTCTGAATCAGAGTCAGAGGTAGAATTATTTACCTGACCGGCCATGAGGCAGAATTCGTAGTTCGACACATCTGGATAAGCTTCCATAGCTATCCCACACACTTCTTTGCCAATCTCCACGTCTAGAGTGGCTTCCTCATCGTCGGTGTCTGAACTTTCATCCTCACTGTCTTCGGAGCTTGTCTCAATGCACAATGCATCGATTTTTGCTTGAAGCTTCTTCTTTTCTTCAGCAATGAAGGCTCTTTTGAACTTCTTCTTCTTTTCAGCAGATTTGCCTTTCAGCAAAGGGCAATTAGCTTTGAAGTGTCCAGGCTTTTTGCAGTAAAAACATAGATCATTTCCAACTGCTGGTTCTTCTGATGATGTAGCTTGCTGAGCTTGCTTGTTCGGCGAGCTAGTATCATTCTTGTACTTATGGTAGTTATTACCAAGATGCATTTTCAGCTTCTCTTTTGCTTTTCGCCTTTCAAGTTCCTTACTGATGAATTTCTTCATGTTTTTAACAACTAAGGCATTTTCATCAGCAGGCTCTTTATCATTCTTCTTTTCAGAAGATGACGGCTTTGCAGCAAGAGCAATGTTTTGCGATTTTTCAGCAAACACATTTTCTCTTTGCTTTGTCTCATAATTGACAGTAGCAAGATGAGAGAACAACTCAGTTGGTGTAATGTCAGGCATTCCTTGATTATAATAGAAATTCTGAGTATGGATCCATTCTTGATTCAAACTTCTGATGATAGTTTTCACTTTCTCAGAATCTGAATAAAGATTTCCAACACCCAGCGCTGCCATTTCACTAACAAGAGTTGTGAATCTGAAGTCCAAGTCTTCCAGTGACTCGTTAGCACCTTGCTTAAAGTTTTGAAACTTCAGCTTAAGTACTTCAAGTTTGTTTTCCTTGGTCTTGTCAGATCCAGCACAAAGATCTTGAACCATTTTCCAAGCCTCCTTAGCAGCCTTAGCACCCCACAGTTTGCACTGTATGGTATCCGGAGTTGATCTGATGATGATATTTCTTGCCTGGCCATCAAGACGGAATCTCTTAGCTTCGTCAGAAGTCCATTCCTCTCTTGGTTTTGGCACAACCGTATCTGATGGTTCGCCTTGGATGGTTTCCTTTCCAGCTTCAGTGGTTCTATGAGGGAAACTCCTTTCAACCTTGGTGATCTTGATAGGTCCATCATTAATGACGGTGACCATCTCATCACTAATGGCCTCAAGATGTAACATCATGTTGTTTCGCCATTTCTCGTAATTTTCCAGCTTCAGCAAGGGAGCATCTCCTAAAGACATCCTGTCAGCAAAGCACTACCAAACTGATCAAGTGAAAGAGATTTACGGAAAGCACTTAAGGGGATCTAGGTTCAGTGCAGAAGGCTAAAGAACCTCCTGCTCTGATACCACTTGTTGGTCCCTTTAAACAACAAGAAAAGACTAGAGGGGGGGGGGTGAATAGTCTTTTCAAACTTTTGTCGTTTAAAACTTTCTCAGCAAGTACTTATTACTTTTCAGTAATGAGGTTGCTGATACTTAACTTTTTCAGCAAGCGTAAGTTACTTTACAGTAGCTTGGTTTGCTGATACTTAAAATCAGAGAGCGGAAGTCTTTGAAACAATAAGTGCTTTTTCAGTATGTAAAGTGTTTCAGCAAGTGATGTGAGTGACTGTGTACAAACAGATATAATTTGCTGAAAGCTAAATGCAGTAATTAAATCACACAAACACTTTTAGAGTGGTATCTGAGAGTGGCGTAATCTCTCAACTAATCCACTTTGTCCTTTCTAGGACTGAATCCACTAAGATATGATTGAGGTTCCTTACAATCTCCTATCTAAAGCGATTCAACAGAAACCAAAGCACACTTTCTTTGTCTCCAACCTAAACTAGAGAACTCAACCTTGTTCTCCACCAAACTTGGTACTTTTAATCAGAAAAAGCTTGCTCGATTATGTTCCCCCTGAATATCACGCCTGAAAGGGTGTATTTTCAGTTAGAGAGTTTTGGGGTGAGATAACTTAATTATAACTTATTCAGTTACAACAAGTAATCTAAGAAACACAACTTGGAATACTTTGCAGTAAACAAGTTAGATTGTTTCTGGTGTCAAGACTTGTTCTTGTTTGAAAGAAAGAACACTTAACTAATTTCTTAGCCGAGTTTGTTCTACTTCTTCACTAGTAGCTTTTTCAAGCTTTAAGTCTTGGAACGGATCAATGACAGTAAGAGTGTTTGAAGGTTTGTGAATTTTAAGCGCAAGTGAGAGTTTGATCACGTTGTTGACACTCTTCAACTCTTTGCCGGATGACCTCTATTTATAGTGCAAGTAAGGAGCCGTTTGAATTTCAAATCCTAAGGCTTTTGTTCCTTAACATGTCACTATCTTGCTTTTGTACTTTCAGCAGCAACCTTTGTTTGTCTTCTAGTCTTCATGTCCTTCGCGTGTAAGCTTTGCATTAAATGCACTTTTGAATAGAATTCAAACAGTAACATTGGAGCGCAAAATCACGTACATTCAGCAAGAGGTCACATATGTTCATCAGCAAGTGTTCATTCTCAGTTTCAGCAAGCACAACCTACTCTGTCTTTCAGATTTTCACTTATGCAATGCTGTTGCTGAAAATTTCACTTTCTGAGCAACACGTGCCTTACCAGTCTTCAGCAATCTTCAAGTCTTCAAGTCTTCAGATCTTCAAAAGTCTTCAATATTCTGACCGGTTTCTTATTTGCTTCAATAATTTGTTTGTAATAAACAAAATACATCTTCAGCAAATGCTTCAATAGGTCATTTTCTTTTCAGAAAATAAGTTACATCAAAGCTAAGCATCAATAAGATATTTTCTTTTCAGAAAATAAAATACATCATACGGAAATGTGTCAATAGATTAATTTCTTCACAGAAATTAAAGTACGTCATCCACGAAAGAAATAACTTATCTAACACCTATCTAAGTCATCAGCAAACGTTCCTCTTTTACAATGTCCTTAAAATTCTAAATTCTTATGGACCTTAAGAGTACTAGTTACTGGACTGTTCTTAATTTAGCATGGTTAATTGCTCATCAAAATTACAAGTTTCCTAACACCTCCCCTGTTATATAAACGTAATTACAGATTAACCCACGACTTTGACTTTCGGCGCTCTAAGCCCTGGAAATGACCTTTTCGTCCTTGTCAAACAACATGAATTTTCATTTATTACACATTTACCCCAATATTTTAATTTTTACAATATTGACACAAAATATTTAGAAATTAACCGACATAAATTAATTATAATTCAAAATAGTCTACAAAATTATTTTAAAACAAAACCCCTACAAAAATTGAATTTCAAAATGAGTCCCAACTTATTTTTTTATGTTTTCCTTTTTTTTTTTATTAAAGAAAAATAAATGAATTTTCTGTTCCTTTCAACCACGCCCTTATACATTTTGCAAATTTTTAATTTGGTCCCTGCAAGTTCCAGAAGCTTGCACATGTGTCCAACAATGGCGTTCCCGTCTCTAATTCAAGACACATCAGTCCAACAATGGTTTCTTAATCGATTTAAGTGTTCTAAACACAAATTCAATAATTACTCCCTTATCAAATATCATCAATCCATTCAAACATCCGAACATCATCCAATTCGAATCAAATTCATTCCAAGAATCAAAAACCCCAATTTGAATTTTGCGAATCCCGTTCGCGAAAGAAATTTGTGATTCCCGTTCACGGTTGCCTTTAACGGCGCCGAAATTGGCTAGAAAGAGCTTCCTACACTACAAGAAAAACCGGATATAGCGACGGATTTAATCCGTCGACGGATTTAATCCGTCGCTATATGTTAGCGATCCGTCGCTAAATGCCATTAGCGACGGATAGTCCGTCGCGAAATAGGACGTCGCGAAAAGTGGCGTCGCTAATTCGAAAAGCGACGGATGATTTCATCTGTAGCTATGTTTTAGCGACGGATAAAGATAAACGTCGCTATTTTCATCGTTGACCAAACTTGAGACGGATAATTGATCCGTCCCTACAATATGGCGACGGATGAAATCATCCGTCGCTATATTGCTAGAACACGTGTCAGGTGCTGGGCGGACGAGATTTGGCGACGAATGGTTTAATCCGTCGCTAATTGGTCTGGAATATATATATTTTTTTGTTTGTTTATTTATTTATTTTATTTTAATTTTTTTTTGTAGTTGTACACCGCAAATACGTACACATTTTCGTAACTAAATATTATATACAAAAAAAAAATTTGTTCTAAGCATTAATAAAATGAAAGTACTAATTGTCCCAAGCAAAGGAACATGAAAAAAAAAATTTTTGAAATAAAAAAAATTGTTCAAAAAATAAAAAAAGAGTACTACTGCTGAGATCCTGGGGGGGCATCAGGGGGGCATCGGCATCATCGAACATGAAGAAGTCGGGAGGTGGCGCTCGACCAGGGGGGGCATACTGCGCCATGAGCCACTCGATGGATCTCTTGAATCCATGCCTCATCCTCGCCTGCTTTGCCCTCAACCGAGCAGTCTCCTGGACATGCTCCTGGACAGTCATCTTCAGCTGCTGCTGCTTCTCCTAGAGGTACTCGGGAGGCACATCGGCTTGTCCCCTTCGGCGCTTGGAGGAGCTGGAGGTGGAGCCACCCTGATTCACCGTCTCCGCTATCGCTTGCGAGAGGTTGCCCATGCCGAAGACACGCCCCTTATCATCAAGATTCACGATCTCGAGATAGATGGCGTTCTCCTCCTCGGCCGTGAGATCAAGGTTCTCAGTCCTGGCCAGGAACTCCGCCTGAAAATTCAAACAAACAATTAAGATTTAATTAGTATGTTATTGATCGAAGAATCAAATATTCAACAAGAAGCCCAGGAATCGAAAAAATATAAAACTTACCGCGATTTTTTTGGCCCTATCAGCCGGGAAGATCATCTTGCCATCCTTATCGAGCTCCCCGTGAGCCTCACAGAAGTGCTCTCACATGGTCTGCTCCCTCCCCTCCGATATCTTCATCAAATATATATAAATTAATAAAGTAATGATTGAATTGAAATAAGACTTAAGAAAGAAAAAGAAACTATAACAAAGTACGTGACTTACCGCGTCCAGGTGGCGCGCCAACTGGGATTTTGAACCCAGCCGATGCTTCACCGAGCCTGTCCCATCCGGTGGATTATGGGACCGGTTCTCCCTGTTCTGCTCCGACAGCTTCTGGGCTTGAAGGTTCTCCGCCCAATACTGCTTCCGCAGGGGCCACTCCTCCTCCCCAATCCACCCCGGCTTCTTCCCCGATGCCTTGATCTTGGTGACCTTCTTCCGGAAGGCTTCGGAGCCTTCATGTTCGAAGGCATACCACAGCTCCGACTTGAACTTGTTGGGGAAGAAGAACTTCTCCTACATTTAAGAAAGTATACAAAATTCAGACTAACATATATATAACACGGTGACTAACATATCACCCAAACAATTGCACATTGTCCTATTTTCAACTAACACACGGTGACTAACATATCACCCAAACAATTGCACATTGTCCTATTTCAACTAACACACGGTGACTAACATATCACCCAAACAATTGCACATTGTCCTATTTCAACTAACACACGGTGACTAACATATCACCCAAGTAATTGAGAACATACCACTTAAACCATAAGAGAAGAAGAAAGATTACTAACCTCCAGAGCATTCCAAATCTCCGCCTTCCACTCCGGAGTGAAAGTATGCCACTGGATTCCAAGTGGTGGGAGATCCACTTTCTTCGTGGATTCCTTGCTGATGAACTTTGCAGCCTCCCTCGGCATCATCCTGTTGCAATAACATACACAAATTAATCCAACTAAATAAAGCATACAATACCAAACACACAAATTAATCCAACTAAATAACTTACACATGCCCAGGCATGGGCCGGACGACGAGCTTGCCATTCACCCGCTCACCCGCCCTGTACACCTCCCTCTGTACCCATCATCCGGCAGGTTAGCAAACACGTCTGGGCCAGTAGACCCTGCATTGCTGCTAGAACGGGGGCCAGGGGACTGGGTCTCGCTGACATGAGTCGCCGAGGTCCCCCCGACTCCGGCTGACTACTAGGGGTGCGGAATGGTGAGTCTGGGTCGGCGTAGCTACGACTGCTGGCCGCCAACAGCTTCCCCGGTTTCTTTGGCCTCGGCATGATCTGCACGTTTAAGAACAACCGTAAGAAACAATAAATGGATTTTGAGTATACACTGATAAGAAACAACACTAGACTTTATGTTTTACAATCTTCATGACTCATAACATAACATAATACCAAAAATGTAAAATTAGCTAATTATTTATTCACTTCCAAATATACCAGTTTAAAATAAACCCACTTATATATTCACTTCCAAATATTTTAAAATTCATTTGTGCTTCCAAATATTTTAAATTATAGGTTACTATCTAAGGAAAAAAATTACACATGCCATTTCATAAATCTTGGGAATTCACATATCAGAAACTGATCCAATCTTCTTGCTATTAAACACTATATCCTACTCTATACCCTTATCAACACCAATCAACTCTAGCAAAATTACAATGTGTGTGTGCAGATAACAAACCACATACCCTAAATAATCGATAATCGATTTCAACTGCAACACACATACAAGTAAAAAATTTCAGAGCAACAGAAGAAGTATGAAAATTCATAACTTAAATCATATCATAGACCCTTCAATTACAATTTACACATAAAACACTGAAGATAGTGAAAGTAAATATAAGTTAAACTATTTTACTTATTTCAAATGTAAATGATCAAACTCCTAGAGGCTTGCATAAGTCCACAATGGTCCTATTTGATTTTGCATATCCATACATGATTTGAATTCGACACTAAGGCCTATAACTCTGTCAAACACACTTTACAATAAAGTTTCTCCTCAGAAAGTGGTATAGGCTTGTTATCGAATATATCATGCAATTATTAGAAGCTCATGCAAGTAAAATCTTATAGGACTGTCTATAATTCAACCAATAGATAATATATAGAATGTCTCCCAGACTCAACTATATAATTCTGATTGTCCTACACTATTGTAGGCATAGACTCCGTTGTTGATATAATACTTTCCGGAAAGAAACTACTACTATGTAATAATAAAATATCAATTTACTTGAGTTCTAAACTTAAGTAATCTCTAGTTCATCTCTTAAGATCCTATGGCTTTAAACCACCTCTCAAAATCGATATCAAATATCATTTTGTTAGCTATAGGTTATAAAATCATCCCTGCGAGTATGACAGTAAATAATCGTGATCCTTCTAAAGGATTCCATACAATTCAATTTGTCACGACAATTTACTTAACCTAGGAGTTTGTTCATTTGCGTTCGAATTCGTTTAATAATCCTGAATGTTATGAAGCACTCTAATTTTGGGGCACCAAATAAATTATAGTGATCAAGGTAACACTGAAATGCTATCCTTGCTACGAAGAATGTGCAACCTTTAAGTTGCACTGTTTCAACTTATGGGAATAACTTATTCATAAAAAGATTACTCTCCAAATGCTTTCATTAGCTTATGGGCATTACCAAGTAACTTACTTCCACTAACCTCAAGCACCGTTGACTCTTCCTCTGAATCTTTGTCATAGTTAAGTGACAAGTTATCAGCCTCATTAGTTAATTTGTGCTTTTGAAACCATTTCAAACTTTGTACTTCTATCCAGTTTATTCCTTGTAAACTCCAAGTCCTAAAAGAATAGCATGTGTCAAGGAACAACATCCAATTTGTCTCTTATAAAGATAGAGATAAAGTTTCACAAATTAGCACATTCTAAAATCCTATTAATCATGAAGAACTTTAATACATATATGGGACAACCCCATATTCAGCTATGTAATAAAGAATCTTACAACATAACTATTATGTGTCTCTAAGACTGATTTAGTAAGGATATAATTAGGACATATATTGAGCTTCAATTGCACGTGTAACAAAGTATATGGGTTACTATGTCGAACATAGCATTTTCATTTCAATGGAACCCATCATGGGAGATTAACCATGTCTAACAAGGTTTAATTAATTCCACTCTATTAGAACCCATGACCTTTCATAACAATCCATAACCATGTTCTAAGTATTATTCTATTGACTCAATGAAAGAATAAAACACTTCGTATAACATGTTTAATCTATTTAGCATTGTGACCTTGTACTTCTCAAGGGCAGTGAACTCGCATCTTCATAAGCGCAAGTGTTTAGACCCAGGGAAATATAAATCACATGGTGAATTAGGACAATTCCCAATTTAAATGCTCACACATGCCTTGCAATGTGTGTCTTCTCAAATTGTTATTTGGTATTCATCCTTTTCCAAAAGATCTAGTGAATACCAATTAATTATAAGATAAAACTACAATCCATATGTTTCAAAACAGATGGTGTTAAGTAGTCTAACTTACTTAACACTTGTCATTCTTATCTCACAAGTTCAACCAAGTTGACAAATAACATAATTTTGGGAAATTGGTTTGTTATGTTGGTCTTCTTATCGTGTATTGACAAAGTCATGTCTTATGGTTAAGAACTTTTTATCCATGTTCTTGAAGACGTCTACCTCTATACTATTAGTGTAACTAAATAGTAGGTAAATCCATTATCGTCTTAACAAGTACGGGAACAATGTTCTTAACATATGAAATTAATAGTCAAATAGTTTCATTTGTAATTAGTATCCAACACTAAAATTACTTCATAGACATAACCAACTTTCAATATGCAATAATGTGCTTGAATCTCTAAGCAATAATTGCTTTAAGTTCAAGGAATCAAACTTTGCTACCCATACTCTCATTGAATTACTATAATTTCAATAGAGTGAATTATTCGTTAGACATTTACTCTTTCTTCCAAGGTCATTTTAAGATAAATGGAAATATACTTAGAGCAGCTCTTAGTATATTTATTCTACTTTCCATTCCTTGCGGATTGGTTTAATAGAACCGCTCACTATGAGCACCATTACCCATGGATGATGTTCTTGCAAAAGACTATGAGTAGTAAGCAGCTTTAGTCAATCTCACTTCAATTGTATTTAATATTCACTATGAAAATTAATACAAATCATGAAGTGACTTAATAACACATTAATTGAAGAAATGTTAAGCAATATTCTCTAAGAATTTCAACATCCTCAATTGACTTTCTTATTCCAAATAATATGATAGCTTGTGAGGAGAAATCAAATTTCAACATTTAAAGACAATACACATTGACTATCATAAGAACTTGTACTCCCACTAAGTTAGCCAAACTCTATAATAGAGGTTGACCAAAGTCATTATTCATCATACATGTTCTAAGAGGTATCTTCTATAATGTCTTCATATTCTCATGTTGTGTAAGCTACTTGTGTACCATACACGCCTAAGTCAAATACGTTACGTAGTTGTCCTTGTCTTTAATATAAGTATTCTTCTCCAACTCGAAATACTCAAATTCAAACACAAGACAATCTTGGGTACGTGCTTGTCCAAGACAAACTCAATTAAATCAAACGCAAATCATAGTACAGTCAAAATGTCATTGGTAAATAAATTAAACTAATAGTATTCATCGATGACATTCTACAACAACCTTATAAAACATAATGTAAATAAAGCGTGAATTAAATTTAACTCAACTTAAATAACAATTCACAATATCCGAATTCAGCGACTAAATAATCAAGGCCTTTAGACTTATTTAGTTCCATTAATCTTATCATATTCACCGACCCCATTGGAAGAATACGGATTCATTTCTAATATGAATCTTAATGACCAAGATCCAAATCTGCACTACTACAGCCCCTGCTATGGCTGATCACTGTAATAGCCAAATAAGGTAGGTCTCTAAACCAATTGTACAATACAACTCTTGATTGACCAAAGCTACTTTGATCGACGTCTTATAGGCTATGCCTGACGCTATGGCTACTCGACATAGCCCAAGTAAGTCACAACCATCACACAGTACCAACTATGGACCTATGAAAGAGATTTGCCATCGGCAAACAGAGTAAGCACTATGGTGCATATTACTCATGAGATTAGATGGTTCCATTCATCATTTAATTATGATGGGTGACGTCGTGCGATCAAATCGAGACTTAAATTTTAGATGGGGAACATTTATGTCGGGGTATTTAATCGTTTAAACAAGATCTTAGATAACTATCAAACATAGGGCGCCGCCTACCCACACATACAATTCGCGGCCAAACAAATAATGAGTGCCGCCTACTCATGCATACAATATGCGGACAAGCAAGTAATGGGTGTCGCCTACCCATGCATATGACAGATGCGGTCCGGAAACTAGTGGGTGCCGCCTACCCATACATAGCGGACATAAAGTGCTATACTGATTTAAAGTAAATCATATAGACATTCAAACATATGAGCAAGTAATTGTGAATTTAAAGTTTGCAAGAAAATATAATTTGTCTCATCTTTTTACTTCTAAAGTAATTTATAAATGTTTTATTTGAAAAATAAACATCTACTAATTTTCAAGAAATTAAATAAATTACAAATCCAATTATAATAATTTATGAGTCATAAATCTAATTTTTTGAAATTTCCACGAATTTATAAATATTTAGAACAAGTTTCTACATCAATATAAACTTCTAAAGACTATATTAATATCTAAACATAGTTTATAAACTATTTATAAACTAATCATCAAGTTACTAAATATTATAAACATCAAGTATGCTACCAAACATTAATATAAGCCTCCAAAAGTAATATTAGGAAACAAATATAATTTATAAACTATTTATAAATTAAATATTAAGTTTCTAAAATTGTAGGTGTCCAATTTAAATTTCCAGAGGACTATACGAAGTTTCTAAAACTTATCGGGGTTAAATTGAACATACCAAGTATTAAAGAGCTAATGCATAATTTCCAGAAGTACAAAATCTAATTTCATTTGACTGAATTGAAGTTTTAAATAATCGGGGACTGAAATTAGTAGTCTCAATAGTACAGGGGCCTCAGTCACAATAAGGCAGAAGAATCTGTAGAATTGTAACAGAGGTCCCTGATCTTCTACATCCTTTCAAACCGACCCCAATACTTTTATAACACTCAATTCATACCCTGCTCTTTTAAAAACTTGCAATTAGGTCCATGTACTTTCCAAAAGCTTGCACCCATGTCCAACAATGGTGCTTCGATCTTAAATTCGATTGCCCAATCAATCCTAGTGTTCCAAACACAAATCCAACAATCAATCCATTGCTAAACATCATCCATCCATATGAATCATAAACAGATCTGATCAAAAGGCATCAAGAATCAAAATCCCCAATTCGAATCGCCATTCCCCTTCACGATTCCTTATCCGGAACAATTCCGATCGATATCAAACATCTTCGAATCTCGACTCCATTAATTCAGATTGATTCGAGTTTAAAGGTTGCGGAGCTTTCATGGACACCATCGATGGCGGCTCGAGCTCTTCAACTCTTAAACTCAAATAGAATCTTGAAACAGAAGGGACGTTGGAGGAGAGGACGAAAAACGGAGAACGATGTTGTCTTCGGTTCGATGAACGGAAGACGAAAGGAGATTAAACGGAGCCGAGCTCCGGCGAAGCTCCGAGCTTTGTCTATGGTGGACGAATATCAACCTCTTTCAATATTCTTCACCATTAGCATGCTTGAACAAGGGTAAATAACTCAAACTAATTAATTATCCCAAAACAAATTAATTAATCGTAATGAGAATCCAACTCAAACAATTGATGGAGAATTAAACCAAGTTTAATTAAAATCTCAAACCCAGTTTATCGATATTAACAGTACAAATTATATTTCTTCAAACATAAAACTCACAATAATAAACATAAAATAACATGTAAATAAATCAATCAATCAGCCCAGCTTTGATACCACTGTTAGTATTTGTATGAAATTACCTCTAAGGTTAATGCAGCGGAATTTGAAAATTTTCCTACATGGATCATCGATTGAATGATTATTTAACATGCTCCACATAGATAACATACCCGTTATCCAGCTTCCAGCTTTCATTAATCATTGATCTAATCATTTTATTATCTTCTAAAGATTGTGACTGAACTCAGAACAATTCTAAGCTACCTACGTACCCTCAGGATCAAGTCAAACGCAGTTCAATTCTTCATTGATGAATTCTCTATGGATGCTAGGAAATCCATATTCAAAATCTACATTAAGCAAAACAAGAAATCTCAAAGATCATAATCAAATGAGAATTTATCAAAGAAGAAACGAAAGAAGTTAGAACGAATACAACCGTGGAAGAAATCCAAAAGAGGAGGAAAGCTCTAAGCCACAAACAACCTACAACACGTATCAAAACCCGAACCGTTTTTTATACACCAGCCGCACAGACCGGATATATACATGCAAAACGTATTTACTAAGAAACATGGGCTTGGCCCAGTTGGTTGGTTCTCCTAGTTCCCACAGGAGAGGTCAGGAAGACCAAAACTCTTTTCCTTTCCCCTTTTGGATTTTTAGCATTTGAACTTCATTCTAAATTTGTTCAAATGTAATTTCTAACTTTAATTAATTAAATCTAATTTAATCTAATTAATCTTTTCTTCTTTTATTAATTAAATCTAATTTAATTAATTTACTTTCTAAAAGTATAAATTAATTAAGTCCATTGAATTCAATTCAACTTAATTAATTAATCCTATCAAATAGAACATTCTCAATAATATTAAATTAAATATTTATCAATCCAATTGATACTTTATTTAATATAGTAATTAAGTCATTAATCTAATTTTAACTTAATTAATGATTTGCATCAAATGAAATGTCATAGACAATAGTAAATCAAATGTTACCAATCCAATTGACATTTAATTTACACTAATGCTTAATGGGGAGAATTATCACCTAGTTTTGTATGACCCATAGGCCCTCACATATCAGGCAACGATCAAATCAAGGTCTTAGTGAATATTCCTAGAAAATCGTCACTAGACAATAGTAATATGTAAGGAACGTTTGTTGAGGAGATTCAAACTGCTTGTGATGTAGAATACTTTGATGATACGGTCCTTTCATTCTCGAATACTCGAATGAGTCTAGAATATGGATTAGTGTCGATTCCAATAACTCATCCATTGTCTCTCAATCTTCTTAGTCGATCTAGATGATTATGTCCAAACACTATTTTGACACATATCTTTGTAGTGGCCACTGACTAACGATCGCACTAAATATGAGATGTAGAGTATTCTCTCCTTGAATCTCTTCGGAGGAATGAATCCTGATCTTGGTCCAATCACTGACACCATACGCTTCCTAATATACCCAACACATCCCATATCTACCCTACTTTAAGAGTGCAAGCGTTGCGCA
The DNA here is from genome assembly GCA_028274465.1 of Plantago ovata. Lineage (NCBI taxonomy): Eukaryota > Viridiplantae > Streptophyta > Magnoliopsida > Lamiales > Plantaginaceae > Plantago > Plantago ovata. The sequence goes on along the minus strand of CM051455.1, from coordinate 88,016,020 downwards.
TGGTCAAATTATATTATTCCACATATGATGTAGTATTGACCTCAAGTCTGAGGACTATTACATCACCCTACAATCCGATACTCCCATAGACACTTAAATAGAATTTACCAAATGGTTTCTCGGATGGGTATGCCAACACTCTCCAAAGTGTCCATGTGCCCATCATGAATAACCAAGCTATTCGCAGCAGTGAGAACTACTACATCCTCTAAGGATCTGATGCAACACATGCTAGTCTCTATCGCATCATTGGTATCCCATATCTCAATGACCATCAACTAGTGGCTAATTTTAGGACTTAAGTTCTGACACGCAAGCTCCCACTAACTTGTTGATTATCTTTAGTCCTTGGGAACATCTTACAGAATAATTCAAACAACCAAATAATCTATCAAATAAATGTAATGCCAATTGTATTTATGTATGCTTAAATAAATGTAACATAAATAAATACCAATAAGCTGAATGCGGTAAAGTACATATCGTCCTTAATGTTGGTTGTCTCTAGGACATATATACTTTCATATATAACTTGCATAATCTGAAAAACGAATAAAGTTGACCAAGAGCAATTGATTTGTGAAAGTTATCTTTCAATGTAGTTTTACATGAATGCATAAGATAACTTAGCAAACAACAATCAAAAGTAAAGACTAGACTATCTGAGAGAAATCTAGAAGCAATTTGGTAAACAACCTTCAAGCTTTCATCAACAAGCTTAGGAAATTCTTCACAGTCAGCTTCATAATCTTCAAAAAGTTTTCTGACTTGAAGTTGCATATCCCTTGCAAGTCTGCAAATTAGCTTGTGGTCTGTTGAGGGATCTTGTCTTTTCAAAACTTCAGTCCAAATGTGAAGTCCCCAGCAGCACGCATGTCGGATTTGGAGATCACTTAGATTGTAGTTCTTATAGATTTTCTCAAGATATCTAACATCTTCATCAACATCTTCTTTTGTCAGAGAAAAGAGCTCATATGGAGTCACCATCAGCTTTGGTCTTGCCTTTTTCAAGGATATTATCATAGTAATGAGTGACATCTATTGGCCTGAAATAAGGTGGCGCATCTCTCATGTCTTTTGACAAAGCCATCCTTCTAGTTTTAACCTTAACATCAAACCAAAGTTTTATGTCATCAAAGGTATCCAGTGGACAAGGATCTCTTTCTTTGAATGCAACCTTAATCACATTCCATTTGTCCATTTGTTTAAGGATTGGTCTTGGAAAGGGATCATTTGCAAGGAGATCTTCAAGCTTTAGAATGAAAAAGCCTTTGTCTTTTTCTGATTACACTTTGAGTAGTGTCTTTGTTGCTTGTTTTGGTGTATTGTACACCGAAGCCAACAGCTTCTCGAGCTTTTCTTCTGTTTGCCTCTTGTTCAGTGGCCCTTCTTTGCCTTCTTCTTTGCTTGGAATTACTATCTTTGTTCTTCTCTGAAGAACCAGAAGATAGCAATTTTGTGTTGCCAGATCGAGTCTTGGCGTTGATGGGTTTTTCTTTGATAACCTGAGTAATAGTTCTGTCATCATCATCGTCATCATCATTATTTCCTTGATGACTCTCGGGTTGACAGTATTCTGAAGTATCAGCAGCAGTTCTTCTCCTTTTTGGATTTTCTGAACTTCTTTCAGAATCTGTTTCAGCTTTACTCTTAGAACTTTGCTCTGTTTCAGCAAGAGGTTCTCTAGGTGGTGGTCCAGGCAGTTTCAGCAGAGAAGAAGAGGGAGTAGTAGATGATATGTCTTTTGACATATTTTTCTGTGTATCTTCCCCCTTAGACATGAATTGCAACATCGGTTTAGTGTGAGTAGAGAAAAACTCGTTGCAATTTTCAGCACGAGAATGAAGGCTGTTGTACTTAAGAATAATGTCTTGCTGATCAGTCGTAAGTTTAGACAGTTCTTCTTTGATAAAAGCCAGATTCTCCTCATGTCTTCGCTCATTGTTGACTTTTTCTTCCATAATTGCCTGAGCCTTTGTTAATGCACTTTTAGCAAGCTTGAGTGCTTTACTGACATCATCTTCATAGCACTTGAGCTATAGTGAGAGTAGTAGTGCGTTTTAGCACAGTAGTCGGTATCTTTTCGATATTGAGTGGACTTTCAGCAAGCAGTGCATCATCCTCTTCTTGGCATGCTTTATGAACAACCATTAGTGCGTTTATTCTTGTTGTAAAATCCTCAACGTTTGGGAAAGGCACTATAGAGGGAGCGAGTGAGTGAGCTTTTAGCTCAGTGGCAAACTGGTCATCTTTTCTCAGCAACTGGCTTCTTTCGTCATCTCCTTCATCAGCATTTATGGATGCTGGAGGAATTTCTACTTCTTTTTCTTTTTCTTCCTCATGTGCTGAGAAATATGATAAATCTTCTTCCTCATCAGGTTCATCAAGGCCAACAACCTTGACTCCAAGGTCTTTTTTCCGCAGATTCCTTTAGTTGAGTGGTTGCTGAGAGCAACTCTTGAGACTCAACAACTGGAATTTCACCAGTAGTAGGTGGAAGGGAGGATTCTTCAAAACTTTTCACTCCTGAAGATTGAGAAATGTCTATCTAAGTGTTGTGTTCCAACCACATTAATTTGTAGACTATTTTCCACTACTGTTTGATAATCTTCGTCGAAGATTTCATCTTCCTCTAGGTTTGGATCAGTGACCTGAGCTTCGAGCAAAATTGTCTCGGTATCAGAAAGCTTTGCTTTTCCTTTAGCAATTTCAGCTTGCTTTCTAGCAAGTTCTTCATCAGTCTGAACAACTTGTTCAGTTGCTGGAGTGATTGGTCAGCAGGAGTTGTAGCAGATTCTTGTTGCTTGCTGGGAGGTTGCTCAACATCTTGTGTTTCAGCATGTGCTTGATCTTCTTGATCAGCAACTGTCAATTTCTCTCCACCAGGACCTGGATTGTCATCATCTTCGTCCTTACTGTCCTTTGAATCTTTTGATTCATCATCACTAGAATCTTCTGGGACATTCTCATCCTCCTCCTCTTCATCATCATCAGTTAGAATAACCATCTCAAGATGTTTGTACATAGCTTGACTTGTTACCTATTCTTCCTCATTGATTTTGTGGGGACCAGCCACCACTGGCACAAAGGAGCCTTTGAGCATCACAGCTTGTTCAGCTGGAGAGGCACTCTTAATCTTAGCTTTCATATTCTCTCTGATTGTGACAACCATATTAGCATTCATTTGCTGAGAATATGATAACTCTTCAGGAAGGATAGAGTGAATAAAAGTTTCAAGCTTTATGAGAGAGTTTCTCTTCTTTTCATTGGAGAGATGGATGTGAAGATCTGAGAAGTCCATTCTTCTGTATCTTTGTCAGTTGCTGACAGACTTAGCAACTCTGGTCAAAGTATTTCTTTTGAAGTTTGAGTAGAGTACTTCTGAACTAACTTCATGGACTTCTGTGATGAGAATTGTTTCTTTTAATATCCTTTTGAGCCTGCCAAAGAACATTTTGTTATTTTCAGGAAGTTCATGAAATGTAGATTTTGAGTCTAAGATTGTAACATGTTTTACTTGCTAGTTTTCAGCAAGCTCATGTTGCACACTTGGTTGTGCACTATCTACATTCATGTTTTCAGGAACAGTGCTTGCTTCCTGATTCTGAGCATCCTAAGATAACAAAAAGTTAGATACAAGTACTAAGTTATTAAACCTAGTATTTTCACAAATATTAACAAGTACCTGCTTAGCAGGGATTGTGGATTCTGGTGCAGAAGCCACAGTATGCTTCTGACTTGCATCAAGAGAAGTCTGATAAGAATTAAATAGATTAGCTAAAGATAAGTTATCAAAAACATAAGACAAGACAAATTTTGAGTTTTCTACCTGCTGAATAACAACAGGAGTGGACTCTATTCTTTCAGCATCAATGGCTTCATCCATGTGTTGATCTTTTTCTTCAGCAGACTTCTTTTCTTGCTCTAAATGAGAAAGTTGTGCATTGTCAGCAGTCTCCGTTGTCACTAAGATGATAGGTTGAGCAAAAGCATCTAGACCTCTTAGTTCACTACTTGTCATGAAATGGTCCACTGACTTGTTGGAGTTATCATCAATCTCCATATCCATTTGCTGGCTTAGATCAGTAAGTACCAGTTGGATCTTTTCTATTGAAGTAGTTTCTTGAGCCGGTGAACTAGGTCTTGCATTATCATCATCATGAGATACGTCGTTGAATGATACTTCTTGGTGAGTTTCAGCAAACTCTGGATTTTGAGCAGTTGCAGTCTCAGCAACTGGTTCTTCAATAGTTGTTGTTTCAGCAACTTCCTTTCTTTCACTTGTTGCTGTCTCAGCAACTGTTTCTTTTGCACCTGTTCCTTTGTTAGCAACATCTTCAGAAAGTGCAGCCTTTCTTTGGTCTACAGCAATATCACTTGCTGGCTCAAGTGTTGTATCCTCAAGATTATCTACAATGTAGACATCGTCAATTCTTTCTAAGGAAGGATTTGCATTTCCACTGCCTTGTTGTCTTTCTTCAGTAGATATATCCAAATTAATTGGATTTGTAGAAGCTTCAGCAGGTGCTTCTACATTAACTACTTGAGTGGTTTGCTTGTCAGCAACCACCGTTGTATCATCATCCTGAATTTCGTGAACGACCAGAACTGACATCCTAGTCGTCGTTTTCTTCCTTGGGATGGTTTTTGTTCGGGCTTTCCTGGGGACAGGATCAGCTGATGAAGTTGCAGTTTGAGTATCATCATCAGCTTTCCAGTTCATTGATCTCTTGCTGGGTGCTTTAGTGTCAGCAACCACAGCAGTCTCAGCAACGTTTGAGTCTGTTGCTTTCTTTGATTTCTTTTCATCAGCACCCTCGGGCTTGTGTACATTGTAGAAAGATCTACCCACATTATAGGCAGTGGGTTTCTAAGCTTAATCTTGAAATGTGTCAAGATGTAGAAGATCTTTAATCCATACATAACTAGGTACATAGGTGAGACATTGTTGTCTTCTACCTTGACCTTGAACTTAACAATACATTCAACAAGTCTATTGAAGAAGTATTTTGCCCAATTCATGTCTGATCCATTTTCATGGATATGTTTCAGCAAGGGCCATCTTTTCAGGCCTACTTGATCGATTACTCCAACTTGAGAATCTAGACCTTTGATGAGCATCAAGGCTACTAGTCCTAGAGAGTAAGAGAGATGCTTTCTCTTTGTAAATTTATCCCAATTTACAGGGGCAATTTCATTTTTCTTCATGAAATTATTCCTAACATCACTATAGAAGGCTTTTATTTCATCCTCTGTAGCAGTGATGTCATCTTTTGTTCCAATGGTTGGAATCTGAAAGATTATAGCTAAATCAATCCATTTCAGGATGATTTGTCTTCCTTGAACAGTAGTTGAAATCACTTTTTCAGTGACTCCATGTTCATCTTTCACTGACTGGATCTCAGCATTATTGTAGAATTCCATTGTATCCACCACACTCACCTTTTTCGGATGAGCAGTGATAAATGGAAGTAAACCTTGTTGGTTTATGTACATCAAGGCTTCAAGGTTTTCAGCCGCCAATTCGTCTTTATAGAAGTGTCTAATGTACTTCTCTTTTGAGAAACCTCCCTACTGTATCATTTGTTCACACTTTTCAGTGTTTAGAAATGCAGGGGGCATGGGTCTTTGAGCAATTTTTTCATTTGACAAAACGATCTTCACAGCCGGAGTTTGTACCGGAGTAGTAGTAGTGCCTTTTCCAGCACTGTCTGTCTTGGAGGCCTAGAAACCCTTGAGGTTTTTCTTTTGGAAGCCATCTTATATAGTGAGAGTGTAAGGGGAAAAGGTAAGAGTAAGATTCTTTTTGACCGGAGGTACAGTGTTCTGAAAGCACAGGCTAGAAAATTTGCAGAGAAAAGGAAATTTTGGAGTTAAAGAATTTTGTCTTATGTTCAAATCCTCCTATTTATAGTATCTCTGCTTGTGTGAGAAGCTCAATGGGTTTGAGTTCTCAGCAAGGGCAAAACAGAGAACAATGAGTTAGTGGTGTACTTTGCATTTAATGCGTACAGGTCCACTAACTTGAAACCGTCAGAGCGTGTTTCTACTAACCATTGGATCAACAACCGACTTTAATCAATGGCCACGATTGAGTTTTATGTCATGATTATAATCGAGTGTATGTTTGCCAAGATTAACGTCACAATATTTTACTTTTAATCAAGGGATTTTCTCATTTACTTCAGTTAAAAAATAGCTTGCTAAGTAAAAGAGAATCTTTTCAGCGAAAGATTGAACTTTCTGACTTTAGCACTTTCTTGTCCAGTAATCAAGCCTTGTACTTGCTGAAAATCCCCCCTTAATTTTATATCTCTGTTCTTTAAGACCAAAAGAGTTTTTGAGTTCCCGTCTCAGTAAGTTCTTTTTCTTATGAGATATTAAGGTAAAGTCTTTTAGTAAAAACACATAAGCTCTTTACTGAGTTCCCGTCTCAGTATGCATCTTTCATACTTGAATACCTGTTTCAGTATCCTTGAATATCTGAATATCCGTTTCAGCAATCCAGAGGTTTTTCTTACTGAATACCCGTTTCAGCAAGTGATCAAGCTTCCTAACAAATACCCAATTTGAAGGATTTTTGTTGGTCCCTTTAAACAACAAGAAAAGACTGGGGAGGGGGGGGGGGTGAATAGTCTTTTCAAACTTTTCGTCGTTTAAAACTTTCTCAGCATGTGCTTATTACTTTTCAGTAATGAGCTTGCTGGTACTTAACTTTCTCAACAAGTACTTATTACTTTTCAGTAATGAGTTTGTTGGTACTTAAAAACAGAGTGCGGAAGTCTTTTACAATAAGTGCTTTTCAGAGAGCTAGTTTCAGCAAGTGAGCAGAGTGACAGTGTACGAGATATGTAACTTGCTGAAAACTAAGTGCAGTAAAGTAAATCACATAAACACTTTTATAGTGGTATCTGAGAGTGGCGTAATCTCTCAACTAATCCACTTTGTCCTTTCTAGGACTGAATCCACTATGATAAGATGTGAGGTTCCTTACAAATCCTATCACCAATGATTCTTAGAAACCAAAGCACACTTGCTTCGTTTCCAACCTAAACTAGAGAACTGTAACCTTGTTCTCCACAAAACTTGGGAATTATTATCAGCAACACTATACTTAATTAATTCCCCCTGCATTTCACGCCTAAAAAGGGTGTTTATCAGTTAGAGAGGTTTGGGATGAGATGACTTGAGTATAACTTTTCAGCTATAACAAGTTATCTAAAGAAACACAACTTGTAGTAATACTTTGCAGTAAGCAAGTTTGATTGTTTCTGGTGTCAAGACTTGTTCTTTTTCGAAAGAAAGAACACTTAACTAATTTCTTAGCCGTGAATGTTCTACTTCTTCACATGTAGCTTTTGTTTCAATCCTAAGTCTTGGAACAGATCAATAGGCAGTAAAGAGTAGAGAAGGATTTGAGTGTTTAAAGCACAAGTGAGAGTTTGATCACGTTGTTGACACCCTTCTACTCTTGCCCGATGTCCTCTATTTATAGTGTCTCAAGGGAGACGTTTGAATTTCAAATTCTAAGGCTTTGTACCTTAAGATGTCACTATCTTGCTTTTGTACTTTCAGCAGCGTCCTTCATTTGTCTTCTTGTCTTCATGTTCTTCGCGTGCCTACTTTGCATTTAATGTTCATTTGAATCAAATTCAAATGTGAACGTTGGAGCCAAAATGCAAGTACTCTTCAGCAAGGAGGTCACATATGTTGTCAGCAAGTGGTCGATCTTAGTTTCAGTAAGCACAACCTACTCTGTCATATAGATTTTCACTTATGCAAGCTGTTGCTGAAATTCTCACTTTCTGAAAGCAACATGTGCCTTTGTAGATACCTTTCTCAGAATTCTTCGAAGTCTTTCGTCTTTAAATCTTCAACTTTCTGAGCGGTTCTAGGTCTTCAATAGTTCGTTTGTAAACACAAAGTACATCATCAACAAGCTTAAGAACCAAACTAGTACCTACACTAAGTCTTTCAGCAAACGTTCCTCTTTTACAATGTCCTTAAAATTCTAAATTTCTATGGACCTTATGAGTACTAGTTACTGGATTTTCCTTAGTTTAGCATGGTAAATTGCTCATCAAAATTACAAGTTTCCTAACAAATTTCCCCCTTTTTGATGTTAGCAATCCATGGCTAAATTAATTGTTACTCTTTTAGAGGTTCCTGATGTTGAATAAATCAGTTGATTGATGCAAACATACTTGAATAATAAAACAGTAAGCATAAAGTAATTTGCATAATCAAGAACCAATAACAGTCAAAAAGTTCATTGTTGATAGTTATCTTTCAGTAAGATTTACAAGAAAGTTCATAGATAACTAAAGCAATCAGCAAGCAAAACAAAGCTTTCCAAGGGACTATTCTATTCCAGCAGAGGATTCTCTAAGAATCTCTTTTACACTCTTTTCAGCAAGAGTAGTGAATTCAACACAGTCCTTCTCGTAATCTTCAAGTAGCTTATGGACTTCAAGTTGAATAATTCTTGCATTCTTGTAGGCAGTATAGTGATGGTTTTCACCATTCATCTCTTCATAGTGTATTACACACAAGTGCATGCCCCAATTGCTAGCATCTAATAGTTGAGTGTCTGAAATTCCCTTGTTGGCATGAATCTTCCTTAAACAGAGAGGTTTTCTTCTTGATCCTTTGCAGTGAGATAAAAGTACTCATAAGGAATCAAGCCATATTTAATTTTGGACTTCTTGGTATGAGGATCATTAAAGTAAGCAACATCCATCGGCTTGATTAGATCAGGCTCTTGCTTCATCTTCTTGCTGATGGAAGTTCTTCTTACAAAAATTTCTATGTTCAGCCATTTTATAGCAATGTTTCTTGGGTAGGGAGGAGGATCCCTTTCTTTCCTTGTGACTTTCAGTTCAATCCAAGTGTACATTTGAGTTAGTACAACAGTTGGAAAGAAGTCATTGGCCAAAGCGTCTTCCAGCTTTATGATCCAGCAACCATGGAGGTTTCTGATCACATTCTGAGTGGTTTCCTCATTGCTGGTCTTTGTGTAATCAATGCCAGTGCCTATGGCAATGTTATCTAGCCTTCTTTCTTCCTGTCTTTGCTTTCTTCTTCTTGACTTAGCATTTTCATGATCCTTTGCTGAAGATCTGGAGCCAGAAGAGAAGTGTTTAGATTGGCCAGATGGAGTTAAGGTAGAAAGAGGCTTGGCCCTTATAGCTTGAGCTATTGTTTTGTCATCATCATTATCAACATCTTCATTAATGCCTTGATGACTTTCAGTGTGACAGAATTCTTTTGTATTAGCAGAAGTTCTTCTCCTTTTAGGATTTGCTGAACTTCTCTCAGAATCTGTTTCAGCTCTTCTTTTAGAACTTTTCTCTTTTTCAGCAAGAAGTTCTCTGGGAGGCGGTCCAGAAAGCTTTAATGGAGCTTCAGAGGGAGTAGTGGACTTGTCTCTTGAAGACTTTCTTTTTCTAGAATCTTCCCCCTTAGACATTGATTGCATCATCGGCTTGATGTGAATAGAGAAAAACTCATTGTAGTTTTCAGCAAGAGTATTGAGGTTGTTGTATTTAACAATCATGTCTTGCTGATCAGAAGTCAGCTTAGACAATTCTTCTTTAATAAAAGCCAAGTTCTCCTCATGTCTTCGCTCATTGTTTACTTTTTCTTCCAGTATAGCCTGAGCCTTTGTCAATGCGCTTTTGGCGAGCTTGAGTGCTTGACTGACATCATCTTCATAGCTTTTGTGATGTATACTTATGTCTTTCTGAGCTATGGTAAGTGTAGTAGTGCGTCTCAGCACAGTAGTCAGTATCTTTCCAATGTCAAGTGGACTCTCAGCAAGCAGTGCATCATCCTCTTCTTGGCATGCTTTGTGTACAACCATTAGTGCTTTAATTCTTGGAGTAAACTCCTCAATATTTGGGAACGAAACTAAAGAGGGAGTAAGTGAATGAGCTTTGATTTCTGTTGCAATTTGATCATCGTTCTCAGCAAGTGACTTCTCTCCATATCTCGTTCATCATTAATGAGAGATGTTGGAGGAATTTCTACCACCTTGGGTTCAGCTTTCTTGGTGTTTTCTTCGTCATTTACTGAGAAATCAGATAGATCTTCTTCTTCAAAAGGTTTATCAAGGCCAGCAACCTTGACACCTAAATCCTTAGCCTCAGTCACTTTGGATTGAGTGGTTGCTGAAGGCAACTTTTTTGACTCAACAACTGGAGTTTCACCAGTAGTAAGTTGAAGGGAGGAGTCTTCCTTGTTATTCACTCCTGAAGATTGAGCAATATCGAGATGTTGAGTGTGTCTGTCGTGAATCTGTAGACTAATATGTAATGCTCTTTGATAATCTTCATCCATTTCTTCATTTTCTCCAAGGTTTGAATCAGTGACCTAAGCTTCGAGTAATGCTAACTCGGCATCTGAAAGCTTAGGTTTGCCTTTAGGCATTTCAACACGCTTTCTGGCGTACTCTTCTTCTGTCTCAGCAACTTGTTCAGTTGCTGGAGTACTTTTCTCAGCAGGAGTGGGAGCAGATTCTTGTTGCTGACTGGGAGGTTGTTCAGCTTGCTGATTTTCAGCATCGACTTGATTTACTTGATCGGCAACTGCCAACTTTACTCCACCAGCACCCGGACTAGGAGCTTGATTATCATCATCGTCGTCCTTGCTGTCCTTTGAATCCTTGGTTTCATCATCACTTGTATCTTTAAGGATATTTTCATCCTCTTCTTCTTCATCATCATCCGTCAGTATAACCACGTCAAGATGTTTGTACTTAGCAGCACTTGTAACCTCTTCTTTCTCATTTATTTTGTGGGGATCAGCCACCACGGGTACAAAGGAAACTTGAGCATCACAACTTGTTCAGCTAGAGAGGCGATCTTGAACTTACCTTTCATATTCTCTCTGATTGTTGCAATCAGATTTGCACTCATTTGCCGAGAATATGAGAGTTCTTCAGGAAGTATGGAGTGTACAAACGCCTCGAGTTTAAAGAGAGAGTTTCTCTTCTTTTCATTGGATAGATGGATGTGAAGATTTGAAAAGTCCATCCTTTTGTACCTTTGCCAGTTGCTAACAGACTTAGCAACTCTGGTCAAATTGTTACTTTTGAAGTTTGAGTATATGTTGATCCCTTTAAACAACAAGAAAAGACTAGAGGGGGGGGGGTGAATAGTCTTTTCAAACATTCGTCGTTTAAAAACTTTCTCAGCAAGGGCTTATTACTTTTCAGTAATGAGTTTGCTGATACTTAACTTTCTCAGCAAGTACTAGTTACTTTTCAGTAACGAGTTTTACTGATACTTAAAATCAGAGAGCGGAAGTCTTTGTACAATAAGTTCTATGTCAGTAAGTGATAGTTTCAGCAAGTGAACAGAGTGACAGTGTACAGATAGATATGCTTTGCTGAAAACTAAATGTAGTAAGTAAATCATACAAACACTTTTATCGTGGTATCTGAGAGTGGCGTAATCTCTCAACTAATCCACTTTGTCCTTTCTAGGACTGAATCCACTAAGATAAGTTTGAGGTTCCTTACAACACCTATCTAGAGCAATTCGACAGAAACCAAAGCACACTTGCTTCGTTTCCAACCTAACTAGAGAACGAAACCTTGTTCTCCACCAAACTTGGGACTTATAACCAGCAACACTATGCTCGATTATGTTCCCCCTGAATTTCACGCCTGAAAGGCTGTTTTTCAGTTAGAGAGGTTTGGGATGAGATAACTTGATTATAACTTATTCAGCTACAACAAGTAATCTAAGAAACAAAACTTTGAATACTTTGCAGTAAACAAGTTTGATTGTTTCTGGTGTCAAGACTTGTTCTTGTTCGAAAGAAAGAACACTTCACTAATTTTTTAGCCGTGTATGTTCTACTTCTTCACAAGTAGCTTTTTCAAGCTTTAAGTCTTGGAATGGATCAATGGCAGTAAAGAGTATTTGAAGGGTATGTGAGTTTAAGCACAAGTGAGAGTTTGATCACGTTGTTGACACTCTTCAACTCATTGCCGGATGACCTCTATTTATAGTGAATTAAGGGAGCCGTTTGAATTTCAAATTCTAAGGCTTTTGTTCCTTAAGATGTCACTATCTTGCTTTTGTACTTTCAGCATCGTCCTTTAATGAATGTGTATTTTACACTTTTATTTGAGTCTTTTTCACCTATTTTAGCTATCATCTATGTTAATTTAGCTATATTTTAGTGCATTTTATTAGAATAGTGTCACGTTTCCCTTTAGATTTTATTTTACAGGTTTTGGTTGAAAATCGAGGATTTCCGGGCAATTATATTGAAGTTGACAAGGAATTGGTGTTCCAGAAGCTTATTTGGAGTATCTGAAGGTTTCCGGATAGGATTTGGAGTCTAGGGGTCGAATCTGGAGGTTAGAAGGCCACTAGAAGACAGAAACCGAGTCCGAAAAGGGGAAGAAATCCAAAAACGCGTCGAAAACGCGGAATTCCGCGAAAATTACTCCCGGGCGAACCGCCCGGGACGTGGGGCGAATCGCCCCACACCGGCCGAACCGCCCGGTGTGTGGGGCGAATCGCCCCACACTTTTTCGTAGCCTATATATAGTTGCTCAGTTTTTCTCCGAAATTCATACTTTTCCAGACCTATTCTCTCACCTTTCTCTGTAGTTTTAGGTAGGAACTTCCCAGAGCCTGTTCTGGGGGTTCGTAGCTTAGGAGACACTTTTGCATAGCAGATTGGAGCTTGTAGGATCGCAATATAGTCCTGAGAGAATGGCACTCGAGGTCATTCTACTGATACACTACGGTTTTCGTTGTAGTTGTGGATTGCCTTTGGCTAAATAACAAATTTATTTGCTGAATCGGGACCTGAAAAATCCTCGTTCATCAAATTGGCGCCGTTGCCGGGGACTATACTCCTTTTTTCTATTTAATTTGTTTATATTTTCAGCTTTCGATTCCTAATTCTATTAGTTTTAGTTTTCCTTTTTAATCTCTCTCTGATACTGCTTTCCTAGTCTGTTACAGATAGTGTATGCCACATACACGATCTAAGGGAACACCGCTTGCTCATTCAATTGCTGAGATCGACAGAGTCTACCACAAAAGAAGGCGACTACTTCAAAGGCGTGCACTAGAGGAAATAGAGGATACCGATTTCTCTGAATCTCTACACAAACTTTTCTAGGAAATTGACGGAATGGCAGAAGCTAGACCACTGAAACCATGGGTTCAACCGACCAAGGATCGTATGAGGGGACCGGCGATTGTTCTTTCGTATGCAACTCGAGATTTGGAAATCAAAAACCACGCGTTCCAACAACTTCCGAGGTTCTATGGCTTATCAAGGGAAGATGTGATGGGGTACTTGCACGATATCGATGATTTCGTCAACCAACTCCCACGACCCGGAGCTGAAAGAACAACGGATGAGTTGAGGATGAAGGTTTTTGCAATGGGACTTGGCGACAGAGCCAAGTCATGGTTGAGTTCTCTACCAGCAGGCTCGCTGGACACTTGGGAGAAGGTTTTTTCAGCTTTCATGGAGAAATACTTCCTTCACACCTTGACTACCGCGCTAAAGGCGCAAATCACTGGATTCAAGCAGGACTATGATGAGACCATCTACACCGCGTTTGAGAGATTCCAAGATCTCAGGAACAAGTTCCCTCACCATGGTTTTGAACTTTCTGACCTAGTCCAACACTTCTACAATGGACTAACCTTCGAGAACCATCAAGTGGTGGATTTCCAATGCCGAGGCAATATTTGGGAGGAAACCGCAGAAGCCGTCTGGGCAGTTTTCGAAAGGCTTGCTAAGGGTTCGCAGTTCAAGGACCCAAGAGCAATGGTTAGGAGACGTGGACCTGAAGCTCCACCGACTCAAGAAGCCCCTATGTACAGGGGGAATGGGGATCAATTCGAGTGCTTTACCAACGAATTGAAGCAAGTCCTCAAGAGCGCCACTGGAACAACTATTTCGAACGAAGTATGCCGAATATGCAAGAACTATGGGCATGGGGCTCATATGTGTAGATCGGAGCTTGCGTATGACGACGACAACTGGGCTCGAGGAGGCGAAGAGGAAGCCTTTGCTACGGAGTTTGGTACTCAGGAGGCTAGCTACGGACAAGACGGTAGGAATCTTCGAGGTGGATTTTGGAGAAGAGGATTCCGAAACAATCAAGGATATGCACCGGCTAACCAAACTTATGGCCCTAACCAAGACCGTAGTAGGCTAAACTATGGTAATGATCACTGCGAAAACCCCGCTCCGAAAGAGCCACCGAAGTCGAAGTCGGCTCAACTGATGGAGAACTTGCAAAAGATGGTTGATCACACCCAAAGTTTTCTCAAACGTTATGAAGAAGATTCTGAGAAGACTAGGGCAAGGCTTGATAGGTTGGAAGAAAGCACTAGGCTTGCCCATCAAAAGATGCAAGAGTTGATCGACCGAGGAGCAAGTAGGGAGCAAGGCAAGCTGCCTAGCAACACTGAGAAGTTGAATTCCATTACATTAGCTGGTGATCTACCTGACGAAATCACCATCAAGAAGGTTGCTAAGTGCGAGTGTTGCAGGAAGGAAGAACTTCTACAGGCTAAGGAAGAAGAGAAGGACCTTGGTTCTGACGGAAGTGATGAGGAGCAAGAGGATCCCGAGCCACTCCCTAAAAGTTTCGATGTTAAGGTAGGGATTGGTGAGCTTGAAGATGTCCGTGCCACACTAGACACGGGATCCTACTCAAACATACTCCCTTTGAATGTGTTTGAAAAGAGTAGCCTTGGAAAACTATCTGAGCATAGGGCTGTTGTGCAACTGGCGGATGGATCCTTTATGAGACCCGAAGGCGTTGTGAAAAATGTGTTGGTCAAGATTGGTGAAGCTTCTGTATACACCAACTTTGTAGTTATGCCGGCGTCTGCACCTAGAACGGGGGATGTCATACTCTTAGGGCGAACATTCTTGACTAAACTACGCTCCGTGATGGACATCTACCAAAGAACTTGCACTATTGAAGTGGATGGCAAGCAACACGTGTTGCAAGCCATATCTGATCCACCTGATATTTCTTACAATACTCACTACTGTGGTCTTGCAGCCTATGTTCTTTCTTATTCACAGGTTCGTGGCATGGAGAAGAGATCAATGAAGGGGAAGTCTAGTACCCGCAGAAAGAAGAGATAGGCACAGACAGGAGTCGAGTCAAAGACTTTAAACAATGGCGCTATCCGGGAGGCAACCCGGAGTTTTTATCGCTTTCTTTACCGCTTTATTGCATGCATTCATTCTTGAACTATTTGCTTCTCGTATGCGAATTTTTTCATGTCTGTGTCGTATATGCTTATGTTTGAGTGAGATTTTTCGAGTGGTTTTATGAGAAAATTGGTTTTGGGGATTAAAAACCGCGTTTTCGGACGAAAGGACCGTCTCCCCACATCGGGGAGCGGGGGGCGAATCGCCCCCCACCAGGGGCGACTCGCCCCACGGTCCCAGTAGTTAAAAAACGCGGATTTCCCCTCTTTAGCTCATTTTCTTCATATCTTCATCATTCCTCCTCCCCAAAAACCGAAAATCGCGATTTTACCTTCAAAATCTCATAACTTCTTCAAATCTTCACCAAATTTAGTGTTCTTTAGCTTCAATCGAAGCCTATTACGTGATCTATCTTTTCATCCGAACAGATTTCTCCCTAGTGCATTAGATTTTCAGATCTGAGGTATCTTCTTATGAACCCTAATTGTCGAATTTGGGGGTTTTCTAATTTGAGCTTCAATTATGCTTATTTGATGCATGGGTAGGTTGTTTGTGTGATTAGAAGCGTTATTTACTATCAATTGCATGCTCAATTATGCTTGGATTGTTGATTTGAGAATTTTTCTACTAGATGATATATCTTGTTATGCAATATGTCTTTATCTTTGATTTCATGCTTATGATTGTGTTTATTGGTGTAATGTTGGTGGATTTGATGATAGAATGCTTAATTGTTGAGTATGAGGATTTATGATGCTAGAATTTTTCGCTACTATGGTATGAATCGAGCCTTGTTAACTAGGATATTGGTTGTCTAGTAAGAGCATAATGTGATGTATTGCATGTAGTAGTTACATAGGTATGTTGCATGATGAAGAAGCTAGGCTAGACATTAAAGGTTTGGGGAGCTCGATTGTTGATCTTATCACTTGTGTGTTTTGTTCTTACACTGGCATATGCATGAGTCAGTTTTGTGTCATACGAGGTACTAACTGTTGTTTGTAGGAACCATGCCAAGGGAAAGGAGCATTCCCGTATGATTACTATGAAGTATTGGAGGGGGATCGATTACAACCATGTCAAGAAGAGTGACCTCGTTAGATGTGCGTTCGAGCCAAGGGGTTTTGCAACAACGTCGTGGATTATCCAAGAGGAGGAGCTGGAGTACACCTGGAGTAAGGACTCCTATGCCTATTCATGCACCACCAAAGTGACAGAAACCATTATTACGTCAGCAATCCATCACGAGGACTGCAAAGTTCGAGTGAAATGGAAGGCACCGGGACAATCTAGCCGCGACGGATTCAATCTCGAGTTCGCAGTTGCTAGAAGGTTCCGAAGCGCTAGCTTGGTTCCGAAACATAATGACATGGGTGCCCAGCCCCTCGTTGGGGTGCCCCTTACCTGCCTCTAAAGGGAGCATCATATATGATGATGTCGTTTTTCACCAATTAAATTTGTTTAAAAGCCAAAGAACACTTATCACTACACAAACTAGAGTGCAATGGCAAGTTGTCCCCGAGTGTCGTTCTCTCGGGACCTAACGTGGCTTTGTTTGTGGTTTTTGCTAGTTATTTCATACAACGAGTTCAAATGTTTATAGAATTGCTTTCTTAGAACAAAGCAACGAGAAATCAGATTGTTGTAATCAAGTTTGGAAAACGGTTGGTGGTAGAAATCAAATACACATGCATGGGTTACGAATATGCTCACAAGTTCAGTGCGTAAAACCTTCGATCAAGTCTGCTAAGCAACTCGTCTAGGTAACTTTCAAGACACACATCATAAAAGACCACTATCAATACTTTAGAGGTGCTTGTCACTAACACCATTTATCTAGCATGCTGCAAATCTCTAACATACAATCCTATAGTTTCATTGACCAAGAGTTTGTCACTATACTCAATTCGAATATATTTTATAGGAAACTAAGAATCATATGAAGGAATTTGCAGCAAGATTGAATCACAATCTCATGTAAGCATAAACATAACCCATAGCATGCATATTCTACATTCTACCACCAACACAAAGGATTTAGCTACTCATATTCATCAACATAGACATCAAATCATATGAATTGTAAATAGAATATATCAAATCAAACTACTAGACAAGAGATAATGATACAATCTTACCACCAAGCTGTCACTAATCGGTGGGTATTGATGAAAACCTCTCCGTAGATGAAACAATGGATGCAATCCTATGCCAAAACCTTTTATCCTATCTAAAATACAATGTAATCTGAGTTTTCACTGAGTTTTGGGGCTTAGGAGTTCTGGCCAAACGAAGCTAGTGTTCAAAAGTCTCCAAAAAGTAACTGAAGATCAGATCTAGGAAGGAAAATCCGAAAACGTAACCGCTGCCAAGCGGACCGCTTGGAGAGACCAAGCGGAGCGCTTGGGCCCTCCAAGCGCTTCGCTTGGTTGCTGTGCCAAAGCTTCTGGAAAATGAAGCGGAGCGCTTCACTATTCCAGGCGCTTAGCTTGGCTCCTAGGCAGATTTTTGTCTTCAAACTCAATCTTTTTGCCCTCGTACGGCCCTCGGGTGCCTTGGACTCATCCTTCTCAATGCTTATTGATTCTCAAACACTCACGAACAAGCCGTGGAGATCAAGGAACTTCAACTGGGCCATTTTCTATCAAAAAAGCTCGTTTTTAGCTCCAAAAACGCCATTTCGTACCTAAGTGCCTGAAAATGCAGAAAACAATAAACGTGACACTATTCTACAAAACTAAGCAAAAAACAAGGCTAAAAGATAGCAAAAGAAGGTAAAAAAGACAAGATGAACGCGTCAAAAATACGTTCATCAAACTCCCCAAACCAAACCTTTGCTTGTCCTCAAGCAACAAACTATCCTAAATGCAACACAAAAGGAGTCTCATGCCAAGTAAAATGAACTAATCTATTGAATCTACCAAATGCTTATGAACAAAACCAAATGAGCATGACATGCAAGTAGGTTGAAGAATGCCTCGATTGCGAATATACACATTCTCATGTGCACTTGGTTAAACAAAGGAGTCTCTCGTAACATCTTCTACCTGGACCTGGTCAGTGACGACACAATGATTCATGTTATCATACTACGATTGCCCCGTGCCTATGAAACCGAGGGCTTACTACTGTTCACCAAGCGAGACTTTTCCTCAAGAGAGGGCGAACCAATACTGGCTCTCAACAAACGAAGGAGGGTTCCCTTAGAAAGATAACACTCCCCTATTCTACCCAGACTCTCAAGAATTAGCCTCTTTCAACCACTTCTTGAATAGCAAGACGAGGGTGGTCAAGAACAGGCCTTGGACAAAGGCGACACGAAACGAAAGATAGAATTTACAACTCGATACTTCACAAGGACAAAATATTTACATGACACTTGACACTACGAGACTGCTTTTGGCTTGCAACGACCCTTCTTTTGCTTTTGGGTCTTATTCTTTATTTTCTTTCTTCTTTTTTTTTCTCTCTTTTTCTTTTCTCTTTTTTCTTCTTTTCTTTTTCTATTTCTTTTTTTTTATATAGGGGCAAGCAGCAGTACTAAGTGTCAAAAACACCTCCCCAAACCTATTCGAAAGAATAGGTTTGAGCACAAAGACGAAAAAGAAAAAGGAAAGACTCTTTTACAAAGACACCTCCCCAAACCTATTCGAAAGAATAGGTTGGGACACAAAACAAAAAGAAAAAGAAAAAGGAAACTTTACAACGACTCAAAGACGAAAGACAAGATCAATAAGGCAACCCCCTCCCCAAACCTATTCGATAGAATAGGTTTAATACAAGGAATCGCACACCTCACACTACCTCCTTCCTAGGCATTTGGCAATCTCTAATCGAGGTGAAGAACTTGTCGCCTCTTACGTACATAATTACACGGGTTACAACCATAGACTCTAACATGCATCATTTTATAAGGCCATCGTGAACCGCAACAGAAGAAACACCACTCAAGGTGATGTCGAGACTACTAAGCTTAACTAGTGCACATGCGAATGTGACAAACCAAGCGAGACAAGCCTCAAACTACTTGCAAAGTGATGCAACATATGATCAATGGTCATAAACATTTAGTCTACTCAATAAAAAAGTTCAAAAGACTTGGCAATAAACTCCACACACAACAACGTGCAACAACCAATCTAGGGATGATATGCATGCAAAAACTGAAAAAACACGACAAATCACATGAACTTGAGTAAAATCAGGCATGTGCGAACCACACAAGCATATAGTACTGAAAATCCAATACCCCCTCCCCAAACCTAAACTTTTGCTCGTCCTCGAGCAAAGAAAAGTTGAATGAAAAGGAAAAATTGGATTGAAAGTACACTTCCCTGAGATAAAGGTTCGTGTCCAATCTCCTATATATGAGTAGTACCTGAAAGGACTCAAGAAACATGTGAAAACGGGTGCGCAAAGGTGAGAAGAATGGAAAAAACGAGGAAAATCTGGGTACAGGGTCCAGGCGGACCGCTTGGCGGGAGCCAAGCGGTCCGCTTGTCAAGCGGAGCGCTTGGGAGGCTCCAGGCGCTCCGCTTGAAATTCCAGTAAACTTTTTGATTTACTGAAGATTCAAGCGGACCACTTGGCCCTTCCAAGCGCTTCGCTTGGCTCTGTTTCCTGATTTTCGATGTGTTTTCCTATCTTAATCACCTAAGGCACCAAGACAAACACTAGACTAAACGAATCACGATAAAAGGCACACATGCCACAACTACAAAAGCAATAAAAAGGAAAAACTAAACTACATGCAAAGAAATACCACAAAGGTTATCCATTATCAAATGGGAACGAATCTCGTGCATTCGTTCCATTACTCCTTGCATCTTGGGAACCATCTTTGGCTCCTCTCCTCAAGTCCTCTAGCAAATCCATGATTCCCTGAAAATAAAAATCAACTAAATTAACAAAATCAAAATATAAGAAATAACTAAACGAATCAAAGGGAAAATAAAAAGAAAAAAGTGGATCAAAACTCCCTTGAAGCTCATAGGTGGGTGCATGGACCAGAACATAGAACATAGGAGTCAAGATCAAGAGTGTCTGTAGCAATAGAATCCAAACATGTCGATTCAGAGACACCCAAATCTTCAGAGAGTAGCTCCTCGATCTCAACACAACTCAAGACAACACTGTCTGACTCAGGTGAAGCAATGGATTCAGTCATCACCTCCTCCACGACTTCTTCTTTACCAACAGTCTTGACATCCTCAGTTAAGGACGTGGAATCCAAGCTAAGCACTGAAGAGGCTTCATCAATAGATTCTTCACAACATTCCTCTACATTGGCTATGTCGATTTCTGGCGGCGGACTAGCATAGCGAGACGTCCATGTCTTTGAACCGGGAGGTGAGTCCCAATCCCAATGTTCCAGAAACTTGTTGGTTATTTCATCCCAAGTGTGCAATGATCTTGCCGGCGGGATTCTGAGCCACTCACGAGCGCTCCCTCTCAAGGCTCCCATAAATCCCCTTATACAAAGCTGCTCATGTGATAAAATAACCCCCTCCACATTCTCACGAGGTATCCTCAACACACCTTCCTCGAACGTGTCTAAGAACCCTCTTGGATCATCACCACTCGAAAACGTGGAAACAATGGAGTAGTACGAAGGATCAAAGTCATAATCCTTGCAATCTTCGTCCAATGTTATGCAACGCCCTCGAGGTTGCACATACCTTGTCAAAGAAGCTCGTATACTCATCCTTACAAGGAACTAGTTTCTGCACATGAGGAAACAAGAAACCAAGGAGCAGAATCCACAAAAGAATTAAAAAAAACTTGCAAGGAAAAAAAACCTCTAATCTAATAATATATACAAAGAGCGCAAGCACGCAAGGTAACCAAGAGCAGATTAGATAAATATTCGGAAAAAGATAGGGGGAAAGAAATGAGGTGAGAAAGTGATGTTGGCTGAAAAACCAAAACAAAAACACCAACCAAAGGAGTTAAGTCCCCGGCAACGGCGCCAAATTGATGATGTCGTTTTTCACCAATTAAATTTGTTTAAAAGCCAAAGAACACTTATCACTACACAAACTAGAGTGCAATGGCAAGTTGTCCCCGAGTGTCGTTCTCTCGGGACCTAACGTGGCTTTGTTTGTGGTTTTTGCTAGTTATTTCAGGCAACGAGTTCAAATGTTTATAGAATTGCTTTCTTAGAACAAAGCAACGAGAAATCAGATTGTTGTAATCAAGTTTGGAAAACAGTTGGTGGTAGAAATCAAATACACATGCATGGGTTACGAATATGCTCACAAGTTCAGTGCGTAAAAACTTCGATCAAGTCTGCTAAGCAAGTCGTCTAGGTAACTTTCAAGACACTCATCATAAAAGACCACTATCAATACTTTAGAGGTGCTTGTCACTAACACCATTTATCTAGCATGTTGCAAATCTCTAACATACAATCCTATAGCTTTGATTGACCAAGAGTTTTTCACTATACTCAATTCGAATATAGTTTATAGGCAACTAAGAATCATATGAAGGAATTTGGAGCAAGAGTGAATCACAATCTCATGTAAGCATAAACATAACCCATAGCATGCATATTCTACATTCTACCACCAACACAAAGGATTTAGCTACTCATATTCATCAACATAGACATCAAATCATATGAATTGTAAATAGAATACATCAAATCAAACTACAAGACAAGAGATAATGATACAATGTTACCACCAAGCTGTCACTAATCGGTGGGTATTGATGAAAACCTCTCCGTAGATGAAACAATGGATGCAATCCTATGCCAAAACCTTTTATCCAATATAAAATACAATGTAATCTGAGTTTTCTCTGAGTTTTGGGGCTTAGGAGCTCTGCCCAAACGAAGCTAGTGTTCAAAAGTCTCCAAAAAGTAACTGAAGATCAGATCCAGGAAGGAAAATCCGAAAACGTAACCGCTGCCAAGCGGACCGCTTGGAGAGACCAAGCGGAGCGCTTGGAAAGCGAAGCGCTTGGGCCCTCCAAGCGCTTCGCTTGCCTGCTGTGCCAAAGCTCCTGGAAAATGAAGCTGAGCGCTTCACTATTCCAGGCGCTTAGCTTGGCTCCTAGGCAGATTTTTGTCCTCAAACTCAATCTTTTTGCCCTCGTACGGCCCTCGGGTGCCTTGGACTCATCCTTCTCAATGCTTATTGATGCTCAAACACTCACGAACAAGCCGTGGAGATCAAGGAACTTCAACGGGGCCATTTTCTATCAAAAAAGCTCGTTTTTAGCTCCAAAAATGCCATTTCGTACCTAAGTGCCTGAATATGCAGAAAACAATAAACGTGACACTATTCTACAAAACTAACCAAAAAACAGGGCTAAAAGATAGCAAAAGAAGGTAAAAAAGACAAGATGAACGCGTCAAAAATACGTTCATCAATATAGACGTCGGTCGCATCAACCGTAGAGAATGTGGTCGACATTGGAAAAGATGGTAGAAGACTTCTGAGTATCCGAGCAGCTTACTGAAACCTTCTCGGGGTGTAAAACGCTGGAGGGGGAGGTCCTGATACCACTGCCCTTTCCCCTTCAACAGTTCACATCCTATTGGAGGGCTTCAGGATGGACTTGTTTTAGTGCTAGAATTCTGGGAGTAAACTCCTCAACTCTTGGGAACGGCACTAAATGAGGTGTCAAGGAATGAACTTTTAGTTCGGAAGCAAACTGATCATCTTATAAAAGCAGCTCGGCTCTTAGAGAATCTCCTTCATAGGTGAGGTAATCAGCAGGAGGAATCTGAACGACTTTTGGGTCTCGCTTGGACTGCTCATCGTCATGATTTGACAAGTCGTCATCATCCTCAGATTCATCAAGTTGATCAACTTTTGAACCTTTATCAGTAGCTTCATTTCCTCTTTGTTGAGTGGTTGCTGATGGCAACGCTTCAGACTCAACAACTGGAGTTTCACCAGTAGGTAGTTGTTTCAATTGAGTTTGTGGCTCAATTACTGGAGTTTCGCCAGTAGTTAGTTTTAATTGAGTTTGTGGCTCAATTAATATAGTTTCGCCAGTAGTAAGTGGAAGGGATGGAACTTCCTTTGATCTTGGTCTTGAAGATTCACCAATTTCTAGATCCTGCGTATGCCTTGCATGGATCAAGAGACTGTTTTGTAGAGCGCGTTGGTAATATTCATCTTCTTCATCCTCATGATCAAGGTTTTCTTCAGTAACCTTGGCATCAGAAACTGGACTTTTGCCATTTTTCAAGGCAGCCCTTTTTCTGGCGTATTCTTCCTCAGTATCAGCACCTTGCACAGGTGCTTGATTTTCAGCATCAGTAGGAGGAGGTTGAGATTCTTGCTGAGATTGTTGTTGTTCAGCTTGCTGATTGTCAGATTGAGTATTTTCAGCAACTGTTAACTTCAATCCACCAGCATCAGGACTTGGACCTTGATTGTCATCATCGTCGTCTTTCTTGTCCTTAGAATCTTTCCCTTCATCATCACTAGGATCAGTGGGAATGTTCTCATCTTCTTCTTCTTCTTCATCATCTGTCAGAATGACTAGCTCCACGTGCTTATACAAAGCAACACTTGTCACTTCCTCTTCCTCAGTTAACTTGTGGGGATCAGCCACCACAGGTACAAAAAGACCTTTGAGCATCACAGCTTGTTCAGTTGGAGAGGCACTCTTAAATTTGGCCT
The DNA here is from genome assembly GCA_028274465.1 of Plantago ovata. Taxonomy (NCBI): domain Eukaryota; kingdom Viridiplantae; phylum Streptophyta; class Magnoliopsida; order Lamiales; family Plantaginaceae; genus Plantago; species Plantago ovata. Next base: position 87,992,165 of record CM051455.1, on the reverse strand, counting down.
TCATATTCTCTCTGATTTGAGCAATTAGATTTGAGCTCATTTGCTGAGAATATGTCAGTTCTTCAGGAAGGATGGAGTGGACAAATGTTTCGAGCTTTAACAGAGAAGATCTCTTTTTCTCGTTTGAGAGATGAAGGTGAAGATCTGAGAAATCCATTCTCCTGTACCTTTGCCAGTTGCTGACGGACTTAGCAACTCTTGACAAAGTTGTCCTTTTGAAGTTCAAGTATAGTTCTTCAGAACTTACTTGCTGATCTTCAGTGATAAGCACCACTTCAGTGGTCTCCTTTTGAGCCTGAAAAAGAATAGTATTTAGATCAGGATTGGTTTGGAGAATTGTTTTAGGGTTTATATCTGAAACATGATTTACCTGCTAAGAGTCAGCAAGCTCATGTAGTACAATTTCCATTCCATGAGGAGCTTAAGTAGCATCCTCCATTTGTTCATCCTGAAATAAATTATAGTTAGACACAAGTACTAAGCTGTCAAACTTAGTTTTTATACCAATCTTATTAACTACCTGCTGAGCAGGGAGTGTTGGTTCTGGTGCAGAGACTTCAGCAACCATCTGACTTGCATCTTGAGAAGTCTGTAGAGAAAGGATAATTTTAGCAAAAGATCAATTTTCTGAATTTGAAGTTTTACTGATGGTTGAATTAACTACCGGCTGAGGAAGGACAGGTTGTGGCTCAGTCCTTTCAGCATTAACAGTTTCTTCAGCTTCTTGGACTGTTTCTTCAGCAGACTTCTGGTTTTGCTCTTTCTGAGAAAGCTGTGCGGTTTCAGAAATCTCCCTTGTCTCTGAAATGACAAGTTGAGCAGAAGCATCTTGACCTTTGAGCTCACTGCTTGTCATGAAGAGATCAATTGACTTGTTGGATGATTCTTCAATCTCCAACTCCATTTGTTTGCTTAAATCTTCCAGTACAAGCTGGACTTTGTCAATTGATGTCTTGGGTGAACTTGGGCCAGTATTCTCAGCATCATGAGATGCGTCTTTGAATAATGCTTCTTGAGTTTCAGCAACTTCAGGAACTGGAACCATTGCTATTTCAGCAACTGGTCCTTCAGCAAGCGTTGTTTCAGCAACTTGATGAGTTGCTTGTTCAGCAACCATCTTTTCAGCAGCATCAGCAAGTGCCGCTCTTTGCAGATCAACAGCAATATCACATGCTGGTTCCAAAGTTGGATCATCTAAATTATCTACAATGTAGATATCGGGGACTTGGGCAGGAATTTCATTTCCACTGCCTTGTGGTCTATTCTCAGTAGAATTATCAACGTTGAGTTGATTGTTGAAGGCTTCCGCAAACACTTCAACATTGTTGACATAGGTTTCAGTAATTACTTCAGCAACATCTACTGGCAAATGCGTTTCAACATTTGTCTGGGAATTGACTGAGGAGTCTTGGACATCAGGGACTGACTGGCGAGCCAGTGTTTTCTTCCTTTTGTTGCTTGTCCGTTTCATCTTAGGTACGGGGTTTGCTGATGACGCTGCAGTCTGAGTGTCATCATCAGCTTTCCTCTTTTTCTTGTTAGATTTCTCTAGTTTCCCAGAGTCATCTATAGTTGCTTTTTCAGCAACAGGTGTTGTACACGTACCTTGTTGATTTTCTACAGCAGTTTCTTTTGTGTTACCACCATCCACAACAGTTTCATCCCTAAGTTGCTGAGTGATAACATCTGCAGCTGTTGTATACCTTTCTTGTTGGCTTGTGCTGACAACATTTGCAGTTGTTGTCTTCTTAGTTTTCTTTCCAGCAATCTTAGGTACATTTTGCTTGTAGAAAGATCTTCCCACATTGCACACAAATTTCTTGATCGGCAATGGGTTTCTTAGCTGAATCCTGAAATGTTCAAGGATATAGCATATGTTGATTCCATACATAACAGGAAAGGAAGGTGAGACCTTGTTGTCTTCTACCTTTACCTTAAACTTAGTGACACAATCAACAAGCCTGTTGAAAATGTACTTAGCCCAGTTAAGTTCCGTTTTATTTTCATAGATATGCATCAGCAATGGCCATCTTCTCAGGCCTACTTGGTCAATTCCTCCAACTTGGGAGTCAAGAACTTTTATTAGCAGCAAAGCTACTAGACCAAGTGAATGGCAGAGATGCTTTCTCTTAACGTGCTTTGTCCAAGTCACGGGAGCAATCTCGCCTTTCTTCATTTTCGCATTTCTGACATCACTGTAGAAAGCTTCAATTTCTTCGTCAGTGGCAGTGACGTCATCTTCAGTTCCAGTGGTTGGAATCTGAAATATCTCCGCTAAATCAGTCCATTTCAGGACGATTTGCGTGTTCTGAACATAAGTAAGGATCACTTTTTCAGTGACTCCATTATTGTCTGTAAGGGACTGGATTTCTGCATTGTTGTAGAATTCCATTGTATCAATCATGCTCACTTGCTTAGTGCGAGTAGAGATAAAGTGCATGAGGCCTTGCTGCTTGATAAAATCAAGCGCCTCTTCATTTTGGTCATCGAGTTCTTGTTCATAAAAGTACCTAATGTACTTTTCTTTGCAAACCCTCCCCATTGCATCAACATCTCACACTTTGCAGTGTCAAGATATGACGGAGGCATAGGTTTTTCTGTGATTCGGTCGTTTTTCAACACAACTTTCGTTGTGTTTGTGGCCGGAGTAGTCACCGGAGCAGTGCGTGTTTCAGCACTGTCAACCTTTGACAACTTTGAGGACTTTGATAACTGTCTCTTGGGAGCCATTTCTTATATAGCAAGAAAATGTGTACGAAAAGAGATTGTTTTGCTTTTTGACCGGAGGTACAATAGATTCAGGCTATAATTTGCAGAGAAAGGAAATGTGAGTTAAAGAATTTTGTCATTTCTCTAACTCCTTCTTTATATAGTGTCTTTTGTGTGTGAGAAACTCAACCGATTTGAGCTCTCAGCAAGGGTAAAACAGAGAAACACTGGAGTTAGTGGAGCCTTTGCATTGAATGCGTAGTGGCCCACTAACTAAAACGTCAGAGCACTCTCTCTCTTTGTTTTGTTAGCCGTTAGATAAGTAACTCCTTTTAATCAATGGCCACGATTGAATTTCATGTCATGATTATTGCGAGTTTATCTGTGCCAGTTTAACGTCACAAATTGATTTTACCGAGTATTAAGGGATAGATTTCTTGCTGAAATAGACAAGAATCTTTTCAGCGAGTTTGAATTAACAATCTAGATACTTGCTGAAAGTTCCCCCTTACTTAGATATCTCGTATTTTTTTTTAAGTTTAAAAGATATTTCTGATTTCCCGTATCAGTAAATTCTTTTTGTCCTTGAGATATCGTTTGGTAAAATCTGAGAGATGAGCTTTGCTCTTTTTCTGAGTTCCCGTCTCAGAAAATTCCTTAGATACTTGAATACCTGTTTCAGTATCTTTTGATTGTCTGAGTGCCCGTCTCAGCAATCCTTAAGTTCTTTCTCTTACTGAGTGCCTGTCTCAGCAAGTGATCAAGTTTCCTAACAAATACCCGTTTTGAAGGAATTACTTGCTGAATGTCTGTTTCAGATATCATGTAGTGACTTATCATTTCTTAGAAGAAATCAGTGACTGAGTCTTTTAGACAGGAATACTTTGGCTTGCTGAATACCTGTTTCAGCAGTCTGCCAAGTGTATCCTTTATTGAGGTAGTTCAATCAATCCAAGGTTATACCTTAGCATTGCGAACCTATTATCCGGTAGGGGCTTGGTGAAGATGTCAGCAAGCTGATCTTCGGTGCCTACTTTCACAACCTCAATATCACCTTTTTTCACATGATCTCTAATTAAATGATGTCTAATATCAATGTGCTTGGTCCTAGAGTGAAACTTAGGATTTTGCGTAATTGCAATAGCACTTGTATTATCAAAAAGATTGGTGTTTTCTTTGCAGAAATACCATAATCTCTTAATTGTTGCTGAATCCATAGGATTTGAGCTGTGCAACAACCAGCTGCAATGTATTCAGATTCAGTAGATGAATTGGCGACACAAGTTTGCTTCTTGCTGAACCATGATATTAATCTAGTACCCAAAAACTGACAAGTTCCAGAGGTACTTTTTCTATGAAGAGTTGATCCTCCATGATCAGCATCAGAATAGCCAACCAATTCAAGTCCAGAATCTTTAGGATACCATAATCCAACATTGACTGTACCTTTAACATATTTCAGTATCTTGATTTCCTTTTTGTAGTGTGATTCTCTTGGATCAGATTGGAATCTTGCACTCACACAGACAACATACTGAATGTCAGGTCTACTTGTTGTTAGATACAACAAGGAACCAATGAGCTTCCTATACTTGTGTTCTTCAACACTTTTGTCCTCTTTAGTATAGCCCAATTTGGTACCAACACTCATTGGGATCTTTTCAGGTTTCTCATCCTCTTTGATCCTAAACTTTATGAGCATTTCTTTTGCATACTTTACTTGATTTATGAATATTCCATCTTGAGTTGCTTGACTTGCAATCCTAGGAAATAATTCAATTTTCCCATCATACTCATTTCAAACTTATTTGTCATGAGTTTGGCAAATCATCACAAAGTTGCTTGTCCTTAGATCCAAAAATTATGTCATCCACATAAATTTGAACTAAGAGTATTTTACCATCATGGTTCATGGTAAATAAGGTTTTGTCAACTTCACCTTTCTTGAAACCATTTTCCAGCAAGAACTTAGCCAAGGTATCATACCATGCTCTTGGTGCTTGCTTTAGACCATATACAGCTTTCTGAAGCTTGTATACCATCTTGATTTCTGAGGGAAGTTCAAAGCCAGGGGGTTGTTCTAGGTAGACTTCTTCAGCAAGTTCACCATTAAGAATGCACTTTTAACATCCATTTGGTAAACAATGAAATCATTGTGAGCAGCAAATGCTAAGAAAAGCCTAATTGCATCCAATCTTGCAACTGGTGCATAAGACTCATCATAGTCCAATCCTTCAGTCTGACAGTAACCTTGAACAACTAAACGTGCTTTATTTCTTGTTACTTCACCAGACTCGCTCAGCTTGTTTCTGAACACCCACTTTGTACCGATAGATTTCTTGTCTTCAGCAAGTGGCACAAGTTTCCAGGCTTTGTTCCTTTCAAATTGATCCAATTCTTCTTGCATTGCCTTTATCCATTCAGAATGCTTCAAAGCTTCTTCTATGGTTTTAGGTTCAATTTCTGAAACAAAGCAAGAGAACAGTGATTCTATTTCTACGACAGTTGCTTCTTCAGCAAGTCCGTGAGTAGCTTTGGATCTAGTCACTTGGCGTTTATTAATATCGCCAATCATATCCGTAGAGAGATGATCTCTAATCCATTTATTAACAGGTTTTCTGTTTGTTGGATCAGGATATGTTTGCTCATCAGCATGTGACTCTTCAGTATGTACTTGTTCAGTACTACTGGGAATTTGTGTCTCTGCTGAGATTTGTTCATCAGCAACTGCTTGTTCAGCATGCCAGATTGAGGTATTTCATCAGCAGGCACTGGAGATTGCGTAATTTCAGCAACTTCCGGAGCAACCGCGTCTTTTGCTGGAAATTCTTTGTTGTGAACTATATTTATCTTGTCATGACTCGGGGGAGGAGAGTCATTGTCAGAATCATCATTTAGTTGAATTGACTTGATTTTCCTAGCATCAGATTCAGTTCTTTGCTCATGTATGATTAGCTTTTTCATACATTCTGATATTTCTTCTTCAGCAGGCACACCTTGTGACTTTTCGTAGAATACAACATGCACAGATTCTTCAATCTTTTGTGCCTTTTTGTTGTAAACTCTATAAGCTTTACTATGCAAGGAGTAGCCAAGAAATATCGCTTCGTCTGCCTTTGGTTGAAATGTTCTTAGGTATTCTCTACCATTGTTAAGAACGAAACACTTGCAACCAAATACTCTTAGATGAGTGATGTTAGGAGGTCTTCCAACAAACAATTCATAAGGAGTTTTGTTGTATTCCTTAGTAATCAAACATCTATTCTGAGTATAGCAGGCGGTTAATCGCTTCAACCCAGTAAGCCTCACTTATTTCAGTGTCAGCAAGCATTGTTCTTGCGGCTTCTTTCAGGGTACGATTCTTCGTTCAGCAACACCATTTTGTTTCTGTGGTGTGTCCTTACTGAGGATAACTGATGTTGAATACCTTTTGAGGTACAATATTCAGTTATGTACTGGTTTACAAACTCAGTACCATGGTCTGTCCTTATGACTTTTACCTTGTCATTTTTCATGACTTCAAGCTTATTCAGCAAGTTAGGTATTTCAGTCTTGGTTTCTTTGTGCTTGATGAATACTACCCAAGTGAATCTTGAATAGTCATCTACCACGACCTAGACCATACTTCTTACCAGCATAGCTTGTTGAAGAATTCAAACAAGTCCATGTGAAGAGTTGTAAAGGTTGTGTAGTTGACGGTACTGCCTTGTTCTTGAAGAAGATTTGGTTTGCTTTCCTTGCTGACATGCATTGCAAAACACCATCCTTCTTAAAAGTAACCTTAGGTAATCCAACTACAAGTGCCTTTTTAGACAGCTTATTCAGCGTCTTGAAGTTAGATGACTTGTTCGTTATGCATAACCATGCTTTTTCAGCAAGGCAATCATGATCTGAGACAAGGCATTTTCAAAGTTTT
>CM051455.1:87864326-87985440 GCA_028274465.1 Plantago ovata | reverse complement strand
GGAGCAAACAAGTTAATTATCCAATGATGGATGTCCATTAACATGTTCAAGAATGCGTCCAGTGGAAACCAAGTCTGAAGTTTTTCAACTTTGACTTGTTTTCTACTGCTGAGGAACTAGGAGGTTTTGAGCTGAAAGACTTTTGACTCGTGCTGGTCAAATCCACTTTCTGATGTGGTGTCTTGCTCTGTTGACCTTTTTGCTGAACATACTTTCAGTAAGTTCTTTTCTAGCAAGGTTCCTTCTAGTCCTAGCATTGAGAGTCTTTTCAGAACTCTTAGGCTTGGTTTTCTTCATCTCTTTGAAGTATCTTGCTGACTTTGCGTATACTCATGAAAAAGTTGACTTTGCTTGGTTTTGAAACCGAGTCCACTTTGGAGAATGCTGAGCTTTGCTTCAGCAACCTTACTTGATTCAGGTTTGTCAGCAAAGGACTTCTGATTACTTTTGGTAATCTTGCCTTTAGACTTAACAACTTGCTTTTCAGCAACTTGTTTGGCGGAATGCTTCACGCATTCCTTCTTCTTTCCAGTTTGCTTCTCAGCAACCTGATTTCGTTTTAAAGTCTTGTTACTTTGAGTAGCAACAGCGGGCTTTATGGTCATAGGTACTTGATTGCATGTTTCAGCAACCTTAGTTTGACCAAACTGATAGATTTCTGGAGGACTACTATCAGTAGCACGTACAAAGGAGATAGGTGATTTATCTTTTCTCAAGATTTCTACGTTATCACCTTCGCACGTGCTCCTAAACCTTCTTTCTAAGATGGATCTCTCAAATAAGAGTTTAGTTCAGTCAGCGTATTACTTGCTTCCACATAGGATTTGAAATTGATTTTCATCTTTTTCATTTCTTGGATTTCAGCAAGTAACTTTAGAATTGAGGACTGATACTCTTCCAATTCTAATGCCATTTGAGAATTTTTCTCTGCAGCCTCAGCAATCAACTTCTTAAGACGCCTTATTTCAGCATCCTTTTCTTCTGTCTCTTCCTTCAGCAAGACGTACTTTTCAGTAGTCTGCTTGGTCAGAGTTTCAGCAAGTTGTAGTTTCTCTTGCTGTTTGCTGAGAGTTTTCTCAAATCTTTCGATTTCTCCTTGAATCTTGTCAAGGTCAATCTCGTCTTCACTTTCTGAGTCTGAGTCAGAGGTAGAGTTGTTTACCTGCCCGGCCATGAGGCAGAATTCGTAGTTCAACACATCTGGATAAGCTTCCATAGCTATTCCACAAACTTCTTGCCAATCTCCACGTCTACAGTGGCTTCTTCATCGTCGGTGTCTGAACTTTCATCCTCACTGTCTTCGGAGATAGTATCAATACACAATGCATCGATTTTTGCTTGAAGCTTCTTCTTTTCTTCAGCAATAAAAGCTCTTTTGAACTTCTTCTTCTTTTCAGCAGATTTGCCTTTCAGCAAAGGACAATTAGCTTTGAAGTGTCCAGGCTTTTTGCAGTAAAAACATAGATCATTTCCAACTGCCGGTTCTTCTGATGAAGTAGCTTGCTGAGCTTGCTTGTTCAGCGAGCTAGTATCATTCTTGTACTAATGGTGGTTGTTACCAAGATGCTTTTTCAGCTTCTCTTTTACTTTTCGCCTCTCAAGTTCCTTACTGATGAATTTCTTCATGTTTTTAACAACTAAAGCAGTTTCATCAGCAGGCTCTTTATCATTCTTCTTTTCAGAAGATGACGGCTTCGCAGCAAGAGCAATGTTTTGCGATTTTTCAGCAAACACATTTTCTCTTTGCTTTGTCTCATAATTGACAGTAGCAAGATGAGAGAACAACTCTGTTGGTGTAATGTCTGGCATTCCTTGATTATAATAGAAATTCTGAGTGTGGATCCATTCTTGATTCAGACTTCTGATGATAGTTTTCACTTTCTCAGAATCTGAGTAGAGGTTTTCAACACCCAATGCTACCATTTCACTAACAAGAGTTGTGAATCTGAAGTCCAAGTCTTCCAGTGACTCGTTTGCACCTTGCTTAATGTTTGGAAACTTTAATTTAAGTACTTCAAGTTTGTTTTCCTTTGTCTTGTCAGATCCAGCACAAAGATCTTGAACCATTTTCCAAGCCTCCTTTGCAGTCTTAGCACCCCACAGTCTGCACTGTATGGTATCCGGAGTTGATCGAATGATGATATTTCTAGCTTGGCCATCAAGACGGAATCTCTTAGCTTTGTCAGAAGTCCATTCCTCTCTTGGTTTTGGCACAACCGTATCTGATGGTTCGCCTAGCATAGTTTCCTTCCCAGCTTCAGTGGTCTTGTGAGGGAAACTCCTTTCAATCTTAGTGATTTTGATAGGTCCATCATTGATGACGGTAACCATCTCATCACTAATGGCCTCAAGATGTAGCATCATGTTGTTTCGCCATTTCTCGTAATTTTCCAGCTTCAGCAAGGTAGCATCTCCTAAAGACATCCTGTCAGCAAAGCACTACCAAACTGATCAAGTGAGAGTGATTTACGGAAAGCACCTAAGGGGATCTAGGTTCAGTGCAGAAGGTTAAAGAACCTGCTGCTCTGATACCACTTGTTGGTCCCTTAAAACAACAAGAAAAGACTAGAGGGGGGGGGGGTGAATAGTCTTTTCAAACTTTCGTCGTTTAAAACTTTCTCAGCAAGTACTTATTACTTTTCAGTAATGAGTTTGCTGATACTTAAGTTTCTCAGCAAGCGTAAGTTACTTTACAGTAGCTGGGTTTGCTGATACTTAAAATCAGAGAGCGGAAGTCTTTGATACAATAAGTGCTCTTTCAGTAAGTAAAGGTTTCAGCAAGTGAAGTGAGTGACTGTGTACAGACAGATATGATTTGTTGAAAGCTAAATACAGTAAGTAAATCACACAAACACTTTTATAGTGGTATCTGAGAATGGCGTAATCTCTCAACTAATCCACTTCGTCCTTTCTAGGACTGAATCCACTAAGATATGATTGAGGTTCCTTACAATCTCCTATCTAGAGCGATTCAACAGAAACCAAAGCACACTTTCTTTGTCTCCAACCTAAACTAGAGAACTCAACCTTGTTCTCCATCAAACTTGGTACTTTTAATCAGCAAAACTATGCTCGATTAAGTTCCCCCTGAATATCACGCCTGAAAGGGTGTATTTTTAGTTAGAGAGTTTTGGGGTGAGATGACTTAATTATAACTTATTCAGTTACAACAAGTAATCTAAGAAACACAACTTGGAATACTTTGCAGTAAACAAGTTTGATTGTTTCTGGTGTCAAGACTTGTTCTTGTTCGAAAGAAAGAACACTTAACTAATTTCTTAGCCGAGTTTGTTCTACTTCTTCACAAGTAGCTTTTTCAAGCTTTAAGTCTTGGAACGGATCAATAGCAGTAAGAGTGTTTGAAGGTTTGTGAGTTTTAAGCACAAGTGAGAGTTTGATCACGTTGTTGACACACTTCAACTCTTTGCCGGATGACCTCTATTTATAGTGCAAGTAAGGAGCTGTTTGAATTTCAAATCCTAAGGCTTTTGATCCTTAACATGTCATTATCTTGCTTTTGTACTTTCAGCAGCGTCTTTGTTTGTCTTCTAGTCTTCATGTCCTTCCGCGTGCATGCTTTGCATTAAATGCACATTTGAATAGAATTCAAACAGTAACATTGGAGCGCAAATTCACGTACATTCAACAAGAGGTCACATATGTTCCATCAGCAAGTGGTTAGTCTCAGTTTCAACAAGCACAACCTACTCTGTCTTTCAGATTTTTACTTATGCAACGCTGTTGCTGAATTTTCCACTTTCTGAGCAACACGTGCCTTTGTAGATACCAGTCTTCAGCAATCTCTAGTCTTCAGATCTTCAATTTCTTCAAGTCTTCAGATCTTCAAAAGTCTTCAAGATTCTGAGCGGTTTCTATTTGCTTCAGTAATTTGTTTGTAATAAACAAAGTATATCTTCAGCAAATGCTTCAATAGGTTATTTTCTTTTCAGAAAATAAGATACATCATAAGCTTCAGCATCAATAAGTTATTTTATTTTCAGAAAATAAAATACATCATACGCAAAAGAAATAACTTATCTAGCACCTAACTAAGTCAGCAGCAAACGTTCCTCTTTTACAATGTCCTTAAAATTCTAAATTCCTATGGACCTTAAGAGTACTAGTTACTGGACTTAATTTAGCATGGTTAATTGCTCATCAAAATTACAAGTTTCCTAACAAGTAGTGACAATGAAGGCCATACGGGCAATGATGATACTAATGGAGGAGTTGTTCCTATCCGGCCTATGATTGAAACTACCACGCCTACCAGAAGACCTGATGACACCCTATAAAGCTCCCAGAGAAGTCCCAATAACTCACAAACAGCATACTCAGCCGACCGAGGCCAAACCATGGGGTAACATCTAGTATCACATCTTATTTCCTCATTTTCTTACTGCTAGAGACTAGCGTTAATTTCATGAAGGGGGGTGGGATTTAAGTGATCTAATGTTGTGAGTTTGGAGCTTGGTATTGGTAGGATGAGTATAGTACCTTGCATGTTTTATCCGTCTGCATTTGCGTTTGCACGTTTACCGCTTTCTTAGATTTTATAGGTTGCATTCACTACATTCATCCTAGGATAGCCTTGCATGTTTTGTATGGAGTTTGCTGAATTTTTTGAACTTTTTTATTGGGTAGATCAACTAATTATGCCATTAATCGTATGCTTCATCTCTATGAATTTGTTTGAGGTTTTTCTCGCTTGGCTTGTCACATTTATGTATTGCACTTAGTTAAGCTTGGTAGTCTCGACATCACTTAGTGGTGTTTTCTCTACTGCGGTTCACGAAGGCCTTTATAATAGGATGATGCATGTTAGGGTCTTATGGTTGTTTTCCCGAGTAATTATGTACCTAAGAGGCAACAAGTCTTCACCATGCTTTGAGATTGCTAAATGCCTAGGAAGGAGGTAGTGTGAGGTTGTGTGATCCTTTGTTTATAACCTATTCTTCTGAATAGGTTTGGGGAGGGGGTTACACCATCATTAGACTTGTTTTCGTTTTTCATTTCCGTATCGTGAGTTTGTTTTTCCTTTTCCGTAAATTTTGTACTCCAACCTATTCTTTCGAATAGGTTTGGGGAAGTCGTGTGAGTCATTTTCTCTCTTTTTGTTATGCTACTGCTGGCTAGAAAAAAAATCGAAAAAAAAAAGAAAGAAAAATTCCAGGAAAAAAGAAAAAAAAAAGGGAAAAAGAAACTGGAAAGAAAAAAAGAAAAGACTCCAAAAAAGCAAAAAAAGAAAGCCAAATAGCAGTTTAGCAAAGTGTTGTGTCTAATTTTCCAATTCTTGTAATGTTCGTTATCGTGTTGAAATTTTCTATTTTTTATCTTTTTTGTCTCGAGTGTCATCTGTTCTAGACCACCCTCGTCCTGCCATTTAGGAAGTGGCGAATAGCTTAAGACATTACTTGAGAGATGGGTAGAATAGGTGAGTGTTATCTTTTATAGGGTTCCCTCCTTCGTTTGATGAGAGCCAGTACTGGTTCGACCTCTTTGAGGAAAAGTCTTAACATGGTGGAACAGCAGTAAGTCCTCAGTTTCATAGGCACGGACAACCATTCGTATCTTAGCATGCTTCATTACGTCGTCACTGACTAGGTCCAGGTAGAGAATGTTACGAGAGACTATCTTGTCTTGACATAAGTGCTTATATGGATGTGTATAAGTCAATCGAGGTATTCTTCAACCAATATTCATGCTTTGATGTATATGGTTCTTGTTCATATGTGTTTTGATAGATTCAGTAGATTAGTTCATTTTATTTGGCATGAGACTCCATTTTGTGTCTTGCATTGGTTTTTTGCATTAGAGTCTAGCTTAGTTGCTTGAGGACAAGCAAAGGTTCGGTTTGGGAGTTTGATGAATGTGTATTTTACACTTTCATTTGAGTCTTTTTCACCTATTTTAGTTATCCTCTATGTTAATTTAGATATATTTTAGTGCATTTTATTAGAATAGTGTAACGTTTCCCTTTAGATTTTATTTTACAGGTTTTGGTTGAAAATCGAGGATTTCCGGGCAATTATATTGAAGTTGACAAGGAATTGGTGTTCCAGAAGCCTATTTGGAGTATCTGAAGGTTTCCGGATAGGATTTGGAGTCTAGGGGTCGAATCTGGAGGTTAGAAGGTCACTAGAAGACAGAAACCGAGTCCGAAAATGGGAAGAAATCCAAAAACGCGTCGAAAATGCGGAATTCCGCGAAATTACTCCGGGCGAACCGCCCGGGACGTGGGGCGAATCGTCCCACACCGGGCGAATCGCCCACACTTTTTCGTAGCCTATATATAGTTGCTTAGTTTTTCTCCGAAATTCATACTTTTCCAGACCTATTCTCTCACCTTTCTCTGTAGTTTTAGGTAGGACCTTCTCAGAGCCTGTTCTGGGGGTTCGTAGCTTAGGAGACATTTTTACATAGCAGATTGGAGCTTGTAGGATCGCAATTCTTCGGAGATTGACAACCTTCGGTAACATTGTATCTTACAGTTTATTCTACTTATTTTTATATAACTTTCAACATGTTTTCTTCTATGATTTCTGTTGATTGCATGCCTATTATGAGTAGCTAAACTTATCGTTGGTGGTAGTATGTGAATTCTTAGCGAAGGGAAGATAATCATGCTAATGGCTATATCGCGCATTATATTCCGTGTTATTGTTTTATTTCGTTGATCGGGCTCAGCCTAAATTCTCGTATGTTGTATTAATTATTATGCACAATTGGACCCTCGTCGACCTATGCGCATCTATATCTTCGTAGTGTTGAATAATTACGGAACACAATAGGACAATAGTGATTGACTTGTCAGTATCTCTATCTTCGTAGTGCTTAATAATTGCAACAGGACATTTGATTGATCAAAGATCTCCATGCAAGGCCGAGGAATTTACGCATGATTATTGACCCGTTATGCTTTGAAGGATCACACTATCACCAATCTCCATTATCTATTATAAAAACCTTTGCTTTTACGTCTGCTATTTTTATATTCTCTAGTTAAATAGATAAAGCTAGTTATAGTCCTGAGAGGACGACACTCGAGGTCATTCTACTGCTACACTACGGTTTTCGTTGTAGTTGTTGATTGCCTTTGGCTAAATAACAAATTTATTTGCTGAATCGGGACCCGACAAATCCTCGTTCATCAAATTGGCCTCCGTTGCCGGGGACTATACTCGTTTTTTCTGTTTATATTTTCAGCTTTTGATTCCTAATTCTATTAGTTTTAGTTTTCCTTTTTAATTTCTCTCTGATACTGCTTTCCTAGTCTGTTACAGATAGTGTATGCCACATACACGATCTAGGGGAACACCGCTTGCTCATTCAATTGCTGAGATCGACAGAGTCTACCACCAAAGAAGGCGACAACTTCAAAGGCGTGCACTAGAGGAAATAGAGGATACCGATTTCTCTGAATCTCTACACAGACTTTTCTAGGAAATCGACGGAATGGCAGAAGCTAGACCACTGAAAGCATGGGTTCAACCCACCAAGGATCGTATGAGGGGACCGGCGATTGTTCTTTCGTCTGCAACTCGAGATTTGGAAATCAAAAACCACGCGTTCCAACAACTTCCGAGGTTCTATGGCTTATCAAGGGAAGATGTGATGGGGTACTTGCACGATATCGATTATTTCGTCAACCAACTCCCACGACCCGGAGCTGAAATAACAACGGATGAGTTGAGGATGAAGGTTTTTGCTATGGGACTTGGCGACAGAGCCAAGTCATGGTTGAGTTCTCTACCAGCAGGCTCGCTGGACACTTGGGAGAAGGTTTTTTCAGCTTTCATGGAGAAATACTTCCCTCACACCTTGACTACCGCGCTAAAGGCGCAAATCACTGGATTCAAGCAGGACTATGATGAGACCATCTACACCGCGTTTGAGAGATTCCAAAATCTCACGAACAAGTGCCCTCACCATGGTTTTGAACTTTCCGACCTAGTCCAACACTTCTACAATGGACTAACCTTCGAGAACCAACAAGTGGTGGATTTCCAATGCCGAGGCAATATTTGGGAGGAAACCGCAGAAGCCGTCTGGGCAGTTTTCAAAAGCCTTGCTAAGGGTTCGTAGTTCAAGGACCCAAGAGCATTGGTTAGGAGATGTGGACCTGAAGCTCCACCGACTCAAGAAGCCCCTATGTACAGGGGGAATGGGGATCAATTCGAGTGCTTTACCAACGAATTGAAGCAAGTCCTCAAGAGCGCCACTGGAACAACTGCTTCGAACGAAGTATGCCGAATATGCAAGAACTGTGGGCATGGGGCTCATATGTGTAGATCGTAGCTTGCGTATGACGACGGAAACTGGGCTCGAGGAGGCGAAGAGCCCCATGCCCATAGTTCTTGCATATTCGGCATACTTCGTGCGAAACAGTTGTTCCGATCTACACATATGAGCCCCATGCCCATAGTTCTTGCATATTCGGCATACTTCGTGCGAAACAGTTGTTTCGGTGGCGCTCTTGAGGACTTGCTTCAATTCATTGGTAATGCACTCGAATTGATCCCCATTCCCCCTATACATAGGGGCTTCTTGAGTCGGTGGAGTTCAGGTCCACGTCTCCTAATCATTGCTCTTGGGTCCTTGAACTGCGAACCCTTAGCAAGCCTTTTGAAAACTGCCCAGACGGCTTCTGCGGTTTCCTCCCAAATATTGCCTCGGCATTGGAAATCCACCACTTGTTGGTGCTCGAAGGTTAGTCCATTGTAGAAGTGTTGGACTAGGTCGGAAAGTTCAAAACCATGGTGAGGGCACTTGTTCGTGAGATCTTGGAACCTCTCGAACGCGGTGTAGATGGTCTCATCATAGTCCTGCTTGAATCCAGTGATCTGCGCCTTTAGCGCGGTTGTCAAGGTGTGAGGGAAGTATTTCTCCATGAAAGCTGAAAAAACCTTCTCCCAAGTGTCCAGCGAGCCTTCTGGAAGAGAACTTAACCATGACTTGGCTCTGTCGCCAAGTCCCATAGCAAAAACCTTCATCCTTAACTCATACGTTGTTATGTCAGCTCCGGGTCGTGGGAGTTGGTTGACGAAATCATCGATATCGTGCAAGTACCCCATCACATCTTCCCTTGATAAGCCATAGAACCTCGGAAGTTGTTGGAACGCGTGGTTCTTGATCTCCAGATCTCGGGTTGCAGACGAAAGAACAATCGCCGGTCCCCTCATACGATCCTTGGTGGGTTGTACCCATGCCTTCTGTGGTCTAGCTTCTGCCATTCCGTCGATTTCCTTGAAGAGACTAAGTAGAGATTCAGAGAAATCGGTTTCCTCTATTTCCTTTAGTGCGCACCTTTCGAGTAGTCGCCTTCTTTGGTGGTAGACTCTGCCGATCTCAGCAATTGAATTAGCAAGCGGTGTTCCTGCAGAACGTGTATGCGGCATACACTATCTGTAATAGACTAGGAAAGGTGATTAGAAACAGACTAGGAAAGCAGTATCAGAGAGAGATTAAAAAGGAAAACTAAAACTAATAGAATTAGGAATGTAAAGCTGAAAATATAAACAAATTAAACAGAAAAAAGGAGTATAGTCCCCGGCAACGGCGCCAATTTGATGAACGCGCTGGTGTCGTGTTCCAACGCGAACGGATCAAATAAATTTGTTATTTAGCCAAAGGCAATCCACAACTACAACGAAAACCGTAGTGTAGCAGTAGAATGACTCGAGTGTCGTTCTCTCCGGACTATAACTAGCTTTATCTATTTAACAAGAGAATATAAACATCAGAGAGATATCAATAGGGGGTTTCTAGCAGATAATGGAGATTGGTGATAGTATGGTCCTTCTTAACATAACGGGTCGATAATCATGCATAAATTCCTCGGTCTTGCATAGTGATCTTTGAATCAATCTAGTGTCCTGTTGCAACTATTAAGCACTACGAAGATAATTGGTCTGACAAGTCAATCACTATTGTCCTAATGTGTTCCGTAATTATTCAACACTACGAAGATAATTGGTCTGATGGTCGACAAGTGTCCAATTGTGCATAATAATTAATACAACATACGAGAATTTAGGCTGCAACTGATCAACGAAATAAAGCAATGACACGGAGTATAATGCGCGATATAGCCATTAGCATGATTATCTTCCCTTCGCTAAGAATTCACATACTACCACCAATGATAAGTTTAGCTACTCATAATAGGCATGCAATCAACAGAAATCATAGAAGAAAACATATTGAAAGATATATAAAATAAGTAGATTAAACTGTAAGATACAAGTTACCGAAGGTTGTCAATCTCCGAAGAATTGCGATCCTACGAGCTCCAATGCGCTATGAAAAAGTATCCCCTATGATACAGAACTCCCAGGACAGGCCCCGAGAAGTTCCTACCTAAAACTATAGAGAGAGGTGAGAAAGTAGGTCTGGAAAGATATGATTTTCGGAGAAAAACTGAGCACTATATATAGGCCCCGAAAAACTACGGGGCGGTTCGCCCCAGCTCCACGGCGGTTCGCCCCCGGGTTTTTCTCGCGGAATTCCGTGTTTTCGACGCGTTTTTGGATTTCTTCCCCTTTTCGGACTCGGTTTCTGACTTTAGTAGCTTTCTAACCTCCAGATTCGGCCCCGAGACTTCAAATCCTATCCGGAAACCTTCAGATACTCCAAATAGAATTCTGGAACACCAATTCCTTGTCAACTTCAATATAATTGCCCGGAAATCTTCGAATTTCAACCAAAACCTGTAAAATAAAATCTAAAGGGAAACGTGACACTATTCTAATAAAATGCATTAAAATATAGATAAATTAACATAATTGATAGCTAAAATAGGTGAAAAAGACTCGAATGAAAGTGTAAAATACACATTCATCAATGCATGGGTAGGTTGTTTGTGTGATTAGAAGCGTTACTTACTATCAATTGCATGCTCAATTATGCTTGGATTGTTGATTTGGGAATTTTGCTACTAGATGATATATCTTGTTATGCAATATGTCTTTATCTTTGATTTCATGCTTATGATTGTGTTTATTGGTGTAATGTTGGTGGATTTGAGGATAGAATGCTTAATTGTTGAGTATGAGGATTTATGATGCTAGAATTTTTCGCTACTATGGTATGAATTGAGCCTTGTTAACTAGGATATTGGTTGTCTAGTAAGAGCATAATGTGATGTATTGCATGTAGTAGTTACATTGGTATGTTGCATGATGAAGAAGCTAGGCTAAACATTAAACGTTTGGGGAGCTCGATTGTTGATCTTATCACTTGTGTGTTTTGTTCTTACACTGGCATATGCATCAGTCAGTTTTGTGTCATACGAGGTACTAACTGTTGTTTGTAGGAACCATGCCAAGGGATAGGAGCATTCCCGTATGATTACTATGAAGTATTGGAGGGGGATCGATTACAACCATGTCAAGAAGAGTGGCCTCGTTAGATGTGCGTTCGAGCCAAGGGGTTTTGCAACAACGTCGTGGATTATCCAAGAGGAGGAGCTAGAGTACACCTGGAGTAAGGATTCCTATGCCTATTCATGCACCACCGAAGGGACAGAAACCATTATTACGTCAGCAATCCATCACGAGGACTGCAAAGTTCGAGTGAACTGGAAGGCACCGGGACAATCTAGCCGCGACGGATTCAATCTCGAGTTCGCAGTTGCTAGAAGGTTCCGAAGCGCTAGCTTGGTTCCAAAACATAATGACATGGGTGCCCAGCCCCTCGTTGGGGTGCCCCTTACCTGCCTCTAAAGGGAGCATCATATAGACATCTGTCGCATCAACCGTAGAGAATGTGGTCGACATTGGAAAAGATGGTAGAAGACTTCTAAGTATCCGAGCAGCTTACTGAAACCTTCTCGGGGTGTAAAACGCTGCAGGGGGAGGTCCTGATACCAATGCCCTTTCCCCTTCAATAGTTCACATCCTATTGGAGGGCTTCAGGATGGAGGATTCCATAACAGCGGCGGCTAATCTTGAGAATTCTACTCGACACTACAACTCTACTAGTGAGGATGTGCGTGACAGTAGTGACAATGAAGGCCATACGGGCAATGATGATACTAATGGAGGAGTTGTTCCTATCCGGCCTATGATTGAAACTACCACGCCTACCAGAAGACCTGATGACACCCTATAAAGCTCCCAG
The DNA here is from genome assembly GCA_028274465.1 of Plantago ovata. Taxonomy (NCBI): domain Eukaryota; kingdom Viridiplantae; phylum Streptophyta; class Magnoliopsida; order Lamiales; family Plantaginaceae; genus Plantago; species Plantago ovata. The sequence goes on along the minus strand of CM051455.1, from coordinate 87,973,320 downwards.
AGCAGTCCCAATAACTCACAAACAGCATACTCAGCCGACCGAGACTATACCATGGGGTAACATCTAGTATCACATCTTATTTCCTCATTTTCTTACTGCTAGGGACTAGCATTAATTTCATGAGGGGGGATGGAATTTAAGTGATCTAATGTTGTTAGTTTGGAGCTTGTTATTGGTAGGATGAGTATAGTACCTTGCATGTTTTATCCGTCGGCATTTGCATTTGCACGTTTACCGCTTTCTTAGATTTTATAGGTTGCATTCACTAAATTCATCCTAGGACATTCTTGCATGTTTTATATGGAGTTTGCTGAATTTTTTGAACTTTTTTATTGGGTAGATCAACTAACTATGCCATTAATCGTATGCTTCATCTCTATGAATTTGTTTGAGGTTTTTCTCGCTTGGCTTGTCACATTTATGTATTGCACTTAGTTAAGCTTGGTAGTCTCGACATCACTTAGTGGTGTTTTCTCTACTGCGGTTCACGAAGGCCTTTATAATAGGATGATGCATGTTAGGGTCTTATGGTTGTTTTCCCGAGTAATTATGAACCTAAGAGGCAACAAGTTTTCACCATGCTTTGAGATTGCTAAATGCCTAGGAAGGTGGTAGTGTGAGGTTGTGTGATCCTTTGTTTATAATCTATTCTTCCGAATAGGTTTGGGGAGGGGGTTACACAATCATTAGACTTGTTTTCGTTTTTCATTTCCGTATCGTGAGTTTGTTTTTCCTTTTCCGTAAATTTTGTACTCCAACCTATTCTTTCGAATAGGTTTGGGGAAGTCAAGTGAGTCATTTTCTCTCTTTTTGTTATGCTACTGCTGGCTAGAAAAAAAATCGAAAAAAAAAAAGAAAGAAAAATTCTAGGAAAAAAGAAAAAAAAAGGGAAAAAGAAACTGGACAGAAAAAAAGAAAGAAAAAAAGAAAAGACTCCAAAAAAGCAAAGAAGGGTCCAAAAAAAGAAAGCCAAATAGCAGTTTTGCAAAGTGTTGTGTCTAATTTTTCAATTCTTGTAATGTTCGTAATCGTGTTGAAATTTTCTATTTTTTATCTTTTTTGTCTTGAGTGTCATCTGTTCGAGACCACCCTCATCCTGCCATTCAGGAAGTGGTGAATAGCTTAAGACTTTACTTGAGAGATGGGTAGAATAAGGGAGTGTTATCTTTTATAGGGAACCCTCCTTCGCTTGATGAGAGCCAGTACTGGTTCGACCTCTTTGAGGAAAAGTCTTAACATGGTGGAACAGCAGTAAGTCCTCAGTCTCATAGGCACGGGACAACCATTCGTATCTTAGCATGCTTCATTACGTCGTCGCTGACTAGGTCCAGGTAGAGAATGTTACGAGAGACTATCTTGTCTTGACATAGGTGCTTATATGGATGTGTATAAGTCAATCGAGGTATTCTTCAACCTATATTCATGCTTTGATGTATATGGTTCTTGTTCATATGTTTTTTGATAGATTCAGTAGATTAGTTCATTTTATTTGGCATGAGCCTCCATTTTGTGTCTTGCATTGGTTTTTTGCATTAGAGTCTAGCTTAGTTGCTTGAGGACAAGCAAAGGTTCGGTTTGGGGAGTTTGATGAATGTGTATTTTACACTTTCATTTGAGTCTTTTTCACCTATTTTAGCTATCCTCTATGTTAATTTAGCTATATTTTAGTGCATTTTATTATAATAGTGTCACGCTTCCCTTTAGATTTTATTTTACAGGTTTTGGTTGAAAATCGAGGATTTCCGGGCAATTATATTGAAGTTGACAAGGAATTGGTGTTCCAGAAGCCTATTTGGAGTATCTGAAGGTTTACGAATAGGATTTGGAGTCTAGGGGTCGAATATGGAGGTTAGAAGGCCACTAGAAGACAGAAACCGAGTCCGAAAAGGGGAAGAAATCCAAAAACGCGTCGAAAACGCGGAATTCCGCGAAAATTACTCCAGGGCGAACCGCCCGGGACGTGGGGCGAATCGCCCCACACCGGGCGAACCGCCCGGTGTGTGGGGCGAACCGCCCCACACTTTTTCGTAGCCTATATATAGTTGCTCAGTTTTTCTCCCGAATTCATACTTTTCCAGACCTATTCTCTCACCTTTCTCTATAGTTTTAGATAGGAACTTCTCAGAGCCTGTTTTGGGGGTTCGTAGCTTAGGAGACACTTTTTCATAGCAGATTGGAGCTTGTAGGATCGCAATTCTTCGGAGATTGACAACCATCGGTAACATTGTATCTTACAGTTTATTCTACTTATTTTATACATCTTTCAACATGTTTTCTTCTATGATTTCTGTTGATTGCATGCCTACTATGAGTAGCTAAACTTATCGTTGGTGGTAGTATGTGAATACTTAGCGAAGGGAAGATAATCATGCTAATGGCTATATCGCGCATTATACTCCATGTTATTGCTTTATTTCGTTGATCAGGCTCAGCCTAAATTCTCGTATGTTGTATTAATTATAATGCACAATTGGACCCTCGTCGACCTATGCGCATCTATATCTTCGTAGTGTTGAATAATTAAGGAACACAATAGGGCAATAGTGATTGACTTGTCAGTATCTCTATCTTCGTAGTGCTTAATAATTGCAATAGGACATTCGATTGATCAAAGATCTCCATGCAAGACCGAGGAATTTACGCATTTATTTGCTAAATCGGGACCCGACAAATCCTCGTTCATCAAATTGGCGCCGTTGTCGGGGACTATACTCCTTTTTTCTGTTTAATTTGTTTATATTTTCAGCTTTCGATTCCTAATTCTATTAGTTTTATATTTCCTTTATAATCTCTCTCTGATACTGCTTTCCTAGTCTGTTACAGATAGTGTATGCCACATACACGATCTAGGGGAACACCGCTTGCTGATTCAATTGCTGAGATCGACAGAGTGTACCACCAAAGAAGGCGACTACTTCAAAGGCGTGCACTATAGGAAATAGAGGATACCGATTTCTCTGAATCTCTACACAGACTTTTCTAGGAAATCGACGGAATGGCAGAAGCTAGACCACTGAAAGCATGGGTTCAACCCACCAAGGATCGTATGAGGGGACCGGCGATTGTTCTTTCGTCTGCAACTCGAGATTTGGAAATCAAAAACCACGCGTTCCAACAACTTCTGAGGTTCTATGGCTTATCAAGGGAAGATGTGATGGGGTACTTGCACGATATCGATGATTTCGTCAACCAACTCCCACGACCCGGAGCTGAAATAACAACGGATGAGTTGAGGATGAAGGTTTTTGCTATGGGACTTGGCGATAGAGCCAAGTCATGGTTGATTTCTCTACCAGCAGGCTCGCTGGACACTTGGGAGAAGGTTTTTTCAGCTTTCATGGAGAAATACTTCCCTCACACCTTGACTACCGCGCTAAAGGCGCAAATCACTGGATTCAAGCAGGACTATGATGAGACCATCTACACCGCGTTTGAGAGATTCCAAGATCACACGAACAAGTGCCCTCACCATGGTTTTGAACTTTCTGACCTAGTCCAACACTTCTACAATGGACTAACCTTCGAGAACCAACAAGTGGTGGATTTCCAATGCCGAGGCAATATTTGGGAGGAAACCGCAGAAGCCGTCTGGGCAGTTTTCGAAAGGCTTGCTAAGGGTTCGCAGCTCAAGGACCCAAGAGCAATGGTTAGGAGATGTGGACCTGAAGCTCCACCGACTCAAGAAGCCCCTATGTACAGGGGGAATGGGGATCAATTCGAGTGCTTTACGAACGAATTGAAGCAAGTCCCTGATGATGTCGTTTTTTACCAATTAAATTTGTTTAAAAGCCTAAGAACACTTATCACTACACAAACTAGAGTGCAATGGCAAGTTGTCCCCGAGTGTCATTCTCTCGGGACCTAACGTGGCTTGTCTTGAGGTTTTTGCTAGTAATTTTAGTCAACGAGTTCAAATGTTTATAGAATCGTTTTCTTTGAACAAAGCAACGAGAAATCAGATTGTTGTAATCAAGTTTGGAAAACAGTTGGTGGTAGAAATCAAATACACATGCATGGGTTACGAATATGCTCACAAGTTCAGTGCGTAAAACCTTCGATCAAGTCTGCTAAGCAACTTGTCTAGGTAACTTTCAAGACACACATCATAAAAGACCACTATCAATACTTTAGAGGTGATTGTCACTAACACCATTTATATAGCATGCTGCAAATCTCTAACATACAATCCTATAGCTTTCATTGACCAAGAGTTTGTCACTATACTCAATTCGAATATATTTTATAGGCAACTAAGAATCATATGAAGGAATTTGCAGCAAGATTGAATCACAATCTCATGTAAGCATAAACATAACCCATAGCATGCATATTCTACATTCTACCACCAACACAAAAGATTTAGCTACTCATATTCATCAACATAGACATCAATTCATATGAATAATAATCAGAATACATCATATCAAACTACAAGACAAGAGAGTGATACAAGTTACCACCAAAGCTGTCACTAATCGGTGGAAATCAAAGAAAACCTCTCCGTAGATGATTACAAAGGATGAATTCCAATTAAAATCTTGAATCCCAAGCTAAAATACAATGTAATCTGAGTTTTCTCTGAGTTTTGGAGCTTAGGAGCTCTCCAAAACGAAGCTACAGTTCAAAAAGTATTCAAAAAATGACTGAAGATCAGATCTAGAAGAAAAATCCGAAAACGTAACCGCTGCCAAGCGGACCGCTTGGAGAAGCCAAGCGGAGCGCTTGGCAGCCAAAGCGCTTCGCTTGGCTTCTGTGCCAAAGATCCTGGAAAATGAAGCGGAGCGCTTCACTATTCCAGGCGCTTAGCTTGGCTCCTGGGCAGATTTTTGTCTTCAAACTCAATATTTTTGCCCTCACATGGCCCTCGGGTGCCTTGGACTCATCCTTCTCGATGCTTATTGATGCTCAAACACTCACGAACAAGCCATGGAGATCAAGGAACTTCAACGGGGCCATTTTCTATCAAAAAAGCTCGTTTTTAGCTCCAAAAACGCCATTTCGTACCTAAGTGCCTGAAAATGCAGAAAACAATAAACGTGACACTATTCTACAAAACTAACCAAAAAAACAAGGCTAAAAGATAGCAAAAGAAGGTAAAAAAGACAAGATGAACGCGTCAAAAATACGTTCATCAGTCCTCAAGAGCGCCACAGGAACAACTGTTTCGAACGAAGTATGCCGAATATGCAAGAACTATGGGCATGGGGCTCATATGTGTGGATCGGAGCTTGCGTATGACGACGGCAACTGGGCTCGAGGAGACAAAGAGGAAGCCTTTGCTACGGAGTTTGGTACTCAAGAGGCTAGCTACGGACAAGACGGTAGAAATCCTCGAGGTGGATTTTGGAGAAGAGGATTCCGAAACAATCAAGGATATGCACCGGCTAACCAAACTTATGGCCCTAACCAAGACCGTAGTAGGCTAAACTATGGTAATGATCACTGCGAAAACCCCGCTCCGAAAGAGCCACCGAAGTCGAAGTCGGCTCAACTGATGGAGAACTTGCAAAAGATGGTTGATCACACCCAAAGTTTTCTCAAACGTTATGAAGAAGATTCTGAGAAGACTAGGGCAAGGCTTGATAGGTTGGAAGAAAGCACTAGGCTTGTCCATCAAAAGATGCAAGAGTTGATCGACCGAGGAGCAAGTAGGGAGCAAGGCAAGCTGCCTAGCAACACTGAGAAGTTGAATTTCATTACATTAGCTGGTGATCTACCTGACGAAATCACCATCAAGAAGGTTGCTAAGTGCGAGTGTTGCAAGAAGGAAGAACTTCTACAGGCTAAGGAAGAAGAGAAGGACCTTGGTTCTAACGGAAGTGATGAGGAGCAAGAGGATCCCGAGCCACTCCCTAAAAGTTTCGATGTTAAGGTAGGGATTGGTGAGCTTGAAGATGTCCGTGCCACACTAGACACGGGATCCTACTCAAACATACTCCCTTTGAATGTGTTTGAAAAGAGTAGCCTTGGAAAACTATCTGAGCATAGGGCTATTGTGCAACTGGCGGATGGATCCTTTATGAGACCCGAAGGCGTTGTGAAAAATGTGTTGGTCAAGATTGGTGAAGCTTCTGTATACACCAATTTTGTAGTTATGTCGGCGTCTGCACCTAGAACGGGGGATGTCATACTCTTAGGGCGAACATTCTTGACTAAACTACGCTCCGTGATGGACATCTACCAAAGAACTTGCACTATTGAAGTGGATGGCAAGCAACACGTGTTGCAAGCCATATCTGATCCACCTGATCCGCCTGATATTTCTTACACTACTCACTACTGTGGTCTTGCAGCCTATGTTCTTTCTCATTCACAGGTTCGTGGCATGGAGAAGAGATCAATGAAGGGGAAGTCTAGTACCCGCAGAAAGAAGAGATAGGCACAAACAGGAGTCGAGTCAAAGACTTTAAACAATGGCGCTATCCGGGAGGCAACCCGGAGTTTTTATCGCTTTCTTTACCGCTTTATTGCATGCATTCATTCTTGAACTATTTGCTTCTCGTATGCGAATTTGTTCATGTCTGTGTCGTATATGCTTATGTTTGAGTGAGATTTTTCGAGTGGTTTTATGAGAAAATTGGTTTTGGGGATTAAAAACCGTGTTTTCGGACGAAAGGACCGTCTCCCCACATCGGGGAGCGGGGGGCGAATCGCCCTGTGTGGGGCGACTCGCCCCACACCAGGGGCGACTCGCCCCACGGTCCCAGTAGTTAAAAAACGCGGATTTCCCCTCTTTAGCTCATTTTCTTCATATCTTAATCATTCCTCCTCCCCAAAAACCTAAAATCGCGATTTTACCTTCAAAATCTCATAACTTCTTCATTTCTTCACCAAATTTAGTGTTCTTTAGCTTCAATCTAAGCCTATTAGGTGATCTATCTTTTCATCCGAACAGATTTCTCCCTAGTGCATTAGATTTTCAGATCTGAGGTATCTTCTTATGAACCCTAATTTTCGAATTTGGGGGTTTTCTAATTTGAGCTTCAATTATGCTTATTTGATGCATGGGTAGGTTGTTTGTGTGATTAGAAGCGTTATTTACTATCAATTGCATGCTCAATTATGCTTGGATTGTTGATTTGGAAATTTTGCTACTAGATGATATATCTTGTTATGCAATATGTCTTTATCTTTGATTTCATGCTTATGATTGTGTTTATTGGTGTAATGTTGGTGGATTTGATGATAGAATGCTTAATTGTTGAGTATGAGGATTTATGATGCTAGAATTTTTCGCTACTATGGTATGAATTGAGCCTTGTTAACTAGGATATTGGTTGTCTAGTAAGAGCTTAATGTGATGTATTGCATGTAGTAGTTACATTGGTATTTTGCATGATGAAGAAGCTAGGCTAGACATTAAAGGTTTGGGGATCTCGATTGTTGATCTTATCACTTGTGTGTTTTGTTCTTACACTGGCATATGCATGAGTCAGTTTTGTGTCATACGAGGTACTAACTGTTGTTTGTAAGAACCATGCCAAGGGAAAGGAGCATTCCCGTATGATTACTATGAAGTATTGGAGGGGTATCGATTACAACCATGTCAAGAAGAGTGACCTCGTTAGATGTGGGTTCGAGCCAAGGGGTTTTGCAACAACGTCGTGGATTATCCAAGAGGAGGAGCTAGAGTACACCTGGAGTAAGGACTCCTGTGCCTATTCATGCACCACCGAAGGGACAGAAACCATTATTATGTCAGCAATCCATCACGAGGACTGCAAAGTTCGAGTGAAATGGAAGGCACCGGGACAATCTAGCCGCGACGGATTCAATCTCGAGTTCGCAGTTGCTAGAAGGTTCCGAAGCGCTAGCTTGGTTCCAAAACGTAATGACATGGGTGCCCAGCCCCTCGTTGGGGTGCCCCTTACCTTCCTCTAAAGGGAGCATCATATAGACATCGGTCGTATCAACCGTAGAGAATGTGGTCGACATTGGAAAAGATGGTAGAAGACTTCTCAGTATCCGAGCAGCTTACTAAAACCTTCTCGGGGTGTAAAACGCTGGAGGGGGAGGTCCTGATACCACTGCCCTTTCCCCTTCAACAGTTCACATCCTATTGGAGGGCTTCATGATGGAGGATTCCATAACAGCGGCGGCTAATCTTGAGAATTCTACTCGACACTACAACTCTACTAGTGAGGATGTGCATGACAGTAGTGACAATGAAGGCCATACGGGCAATGATGATACTAATGGAGGAGTTGTTCCTATCCGGCCTATGATTGAAACTACCACGCCTACCAGAAGACCTGATGACACCCTATAAAGCTCCCAGAGCAGTCCCAATAACTCACAAACAGCATACTCAGCCGACCGAGGCCAAACCATGGGGTAACATCTAGTATCACATCTTATTTCCTCATTTTCATACTGCTAGGGACTAGCGTTAATTTCATGAGGGGGGATGGGATTTAAGTGATATAATGTTGTTAGTTTGGAGCTTGGTATTGGTAGGATGAGTATAGTACCTTGCATGTTTTATCCGTCTGCATTTGCATTTGCACGTTTACCGCTTTCTTAGATTTTATAGGTTGCATTCACTACATTCAAACTAGGACATTCTTGCATGTTTTATATGGAGTTTCCTGAATTTTTTGAACTTTTTTATTGGGTAGATCAACTAACTATGCCATTAATCGTAGGCTTCATCTCTATGAATTTGTTTGAGGTTTTTCTCGCTTGGCTTGTCACATTTATGTATTGCACTTAGTTAAGCTTGGTAGTCTCGACATCACTTAGTGGTGTTTTCTCTACTGCGGTTCACGAAGGCCTTTATAATAGGATGATGCATGTTAGGGTCTTATGGTTGTTTTCCCGAGTAATTATGTACCTAAGAGGCAACAAGTCTTCACCATGCTTTGAGACTGCTAAATGCCTAGGAAGGAGGTAGTGTGAGGTTGTGTGATCCTTTGTTTATAACCTATTCTTCCGAATAGGTTTGGGGAGGGGGTAACACCATCATTAGACTAGTTTTCGTTTTTCATTTCCGTATCGTGAGTTTGTTTTTCCTTTTCCGTAATTTTTTTACTCCAACCTATTCTTTCGAATAGGTTTGGGGAAGTCGTGTGAGTCATTTTCTCTCTTTTCGTTATGCTACTGCTGGCTAGAAAAAAATCGAAAAAAAAAGAAAGAAAAATTCCAGGAAAAAAGAAAAAACAAAGGAAAAAGAAACTGGAAAGAAAAAAGAAGGAAAAAAAGAAAAGACTCCAAAAAAGCAAAGAAGGGTCCAAAAAAAGAAAGCCAAATAGCAGTTTAGCAAAGTGTTGTGTCTAATTTTCCAATTCTTGTAATGTTCGTAATCGTGTTGAAATTTTCTATTTTTTATCTTTTTTGTCTTGAGTGTCATCTGTTCTAGACCACCATCGTCCTGCCATTCAGGAAGTGGTGAATAGCTTAAGACTTTACTTGAGAGATGGGTAGAATAGAGGACTGTTATATTTTATAGGGAACCCTCCTTCGTTTGATGAGAGCCAGTACTGGTTCGACCTCTTTGAGGAAAAGTCTTAACATGGTGGAACAGCAGTAAGTCTTCAGTTTCATAGGCACGGGACAACCATTCATATCTTAGCATGCTTCATTACGTCGTCACTGACTAGGTCCAGGTAGAGAATGTTACGAGAGACTATCTTGTCTTGACATAAGTGCTTATGTGGATGTGTATAAGTCAATCGAGGTATTCTTCAACCTATATTCATGCTTTGATGTATATGGTTCTTGTTCATATGTTTTTTTGATAGATTCAGTAGATTAGTTCATTTTATTTGGCATGAGACTCTATTTTGTGTCTTGCATTGGTTTTTTGCATTAGAGTCTAGCTTAGGTGCTTGAGGACAAGCAAAGGTTCGGTTTGGGGAGTTTGATGAATGTGTATTTTACACTTTTATTTGAGTCTTTTTCACCTATTTTAGGTATCCTCTATGTTAATTTAGCTATATTTTAGTGCATTTTATTAGAATAGTGTCACGTTTACCTTTAGATTTTATTTTACAGGTTTTGGTTGAAAATCGAGGATTTCCGGGCAATTATATTGAAGTTGACAAGGAATTGGTGTTCCAGAAGCCTATTTGGAGTATCTGAAGGTTTCCAAATAGGATTTGGAGTCTAGGGGTCGAATCTGGAGGTTAGAAGGCCACTAGAAGACAGAAACCGAGTCCGAAAAGGGGAAGAAATCCAAAAACGCGTCGAAAATGCGGAATTGTACGAAAATTACTCCCGGGCGAACCGCCCGGGACGTGGGGCGAACCGCCCGGTGTGTGGGGCGAATCGCCCCACACTTTTTCGTAGCCTATATAAAGTTGCTCAGTTTTTCTTCGAAATTCATACTTTTCCAGACCTATTCTCTCATCTTTCTCTGTAGTTTTAGGTAGGAACTTCCCAGAGCCTGTTCTGGGGTTTCGTAGCTTAGGAGACACTTTTTCATAGCATATTGGAGCTTGTAGGATCGCAATTCTTCGGAGATTGACAACCTTCGGTAACATTGTATCTTACAGTTTATTCTACTTATTTTTATATATCTTTCAATGTTGGTCCCTTTAAACAACAAGAAAAGACTAGAGGGGGGTGAATAGTCTTTTCAAACTTTCGTCGTTTAAAACTTTCTCAGCAAGTACTTATTACTTTTCAGTAATGAGTTTGCTGATACTTAACTTTCTCAGCAAGCGTAAGTTACTTTTACAGTAGCTTGGTTTGCTGATACTTAAAATCAGAGAGCGGAAGTCTTTGATACAATAAGTGCTTTTTCAGCAAGTAAAGGCTTCAGCAAGTGATGTGAGTGACTGTGTACAGACAGATATGAATTGCTGAAAGCTAAGTACAGTAAGTAAATCACACAAACACTTTTATAGTGGTATCTGAGAGTGGCGTAATCTCTCAACTAATCCACTTCGTCCTTTCTAGGACTGAATACACTAAGATATGATTGAGGTTCCTTACAATCTCCTATCTAGAGCGATTCAACAGAAACCAAAGCACACTTGCTTTGTCTCCAACCTAAACTAGAGAACGTAACCTTGTTCTCCACCAAACTTGGTACTTTTAATCAGCAAAACTATGCTCGATTAAGTCCCCCCTGAATATCACGTCTGAAAGGGTGTATTTTCAGTTATAGAGTTTTGGGGTGAGATAACTTAATTATAACTTATTCAGTTACAACAAGTAATCTAAGAAACACAACTTGGAATACTTTGCAGTAAACAAGTTTGATTGTTTCTGGTGTCAAGACTTGTTCTTGTTCCAAAGAAAGAACACTTAACTAATTTCTTAGCCGAGTTTGTTCTACTTGTTCACAAGTAGCTTTTTCAAGCTTTAAGTCTTGGAACGGATCAATGGCAGATGTAGAGAGTTTGAAGGTATGTGAGTTTTAAGCACAAGTGAGAGTTTGATCATGTTGTTGACACACTTCAACTCTTCGCCAGATGACCTCTATTTATAGTGCAAGTAAGGAGCCGTTTGAATTTCAAATCCAAAGGCTTTTGTTCCTTAACATGTCACTATCTTGCTTTTGTACTTTCAGCAGCGTCTTTGTTTGTCTTCTAGTCTTCATGTCCTTTGCGTGTAAGATTTGCATTTAATGCATATTTGAATAGAATTCAAACAGTAACATTGGAGCGCAAATTCAAGTACTTTCAGCAAGGGGTCACATATGTTCCATCAGCAAGTGATTAGTCTCAGTTTCAGCAAGCACAACCTACTCTGTCTTTCAGATTTTCACTTATGCAATGATGTTGCTGAAATTTCACTTTCTGAGCAACACGTGCCTTTGTAGATGCCAGTCTTCAGCAATCTTCTAGTCTTCAGATCTTCGATTTCTTCAAGTCTTCAGATCTTCAAAAGTCTTCAAGATTCTGAGCGGTTTCTAAATGCTTAAATAGTTTTTTTGTAATAAACAAAGTACATCGTCAGCAAATGCTTCTATAGGTTATTTTCTTTTCAGAAAATAAGATACATCATAAGCTTCAGCATCAATAAATTATTTTCTTTTCAGAAAATAAAATACATCATACGCTAAAGAAATAACTTATCTAGCACCTATACTAAGTCATCAGCAAACGTTCCTCTTTTACAATTTCCTTAAAATTCTAAATTCCTATGGACCTTAAGAGTACTAGTTACTGGACTTTACTTAATTTAGCATGGTTAATTGCTCATCAAAATTACAAGTTTCCTAACATTCAACATGTTTTCTTCTATGATTTCTGTTGATTGCATGCCTATTATGAGTAGCTAAACTTATCGTTGGTGGTAGTATGTGAATTCTTAGCGAAGGGAAGATAATCATGCTAATGGCCATATCGCGCATTATACTCCGTGTTATTGCTTTATTTCGTTGATCAGGCTCAGCCTAAATTCTCGTTGTTGTATTAATTATTATGCACAATTGGACCCTCGTCGACCTATGCGCATCTATATCTTCGTAGTGTTGAATAATTATGGAACACAATAGGACAATAGTGATTGACTTGTCAGTATCTCTATCTTCGTAGTGCTTAATAATTGCAACAGGACATTCGATTGATCAATGATCTCCATGCAAGACCGAGGAATTTACGCATGATTATTGACCCGTTATGCTTTGAAGGATCATACTATCACCAATCTCCATTATTTGTTAGAAAAACCTTTGCTTTTACGTCTGCTGTTTTTATATTCTCTAGTTAAATAGATAAAGCTAGTTATAGTCCTGAGAGAACGAAACTCGAGGTCATTCTACTGCTACACTACGGTTTTCGTTGTAGTTGTGGATTGCCTTTGGCTAAATAACAAATTTATTTGCTGAATCGGGACCCGACAAATCCTCGTTCATCATCCTTCATTTGTCTTCTAGTCTTCATGTTCTTCGCGTGCTTACTTTGCATTTAATGTTCATTTGAATGGAATTCAAATATGAACGTTGGAGCGTAAATGCAAGTACTTTCAGCGAGGAGGTCACATATGTTTTTCAGCAAGTGGTCAGTCTCAGTTTCAGCAAGCACAACCTACTCTGTCGTTTAGATTTTCACTTATGCAAGCTGTTGCTGAAGTTTCCACTTTCTGAGCAACATGTGACTTTGTAGATACCATCTTCAGAAATCTTCTTTAGTCTTCAGTCGTCGAATTCTTCATGTTTCTCAAAGGTTCTAATGCTTCAATAGTTTGTTTGTGTAAACAAAGTACATCATCATCAAATGCTTCAATAGGTTGTTTTTCTTTTCAGAAAACAAGATACATCATAAGCGAATAAAACACCTATCTAGCACCTACTCTAAGTCTTCATCAAACGTTCCTCTTTTACAATGTCCTTTAAAATTATAAATTCCTATGGACCTTAAGAGTACTAGTTACTGGACTTTCCTTAATTTAGCATTGTTAATTGCTCATCAAAATTACAAGTTTCCTAACAAATTTCCCCCTTTTTGATGTTAGCAATCCATGGATAAATTAATTGTTACCCTTTTAGAGGTTTCTAATGTTGAATAAATCAGTTGATTAATGCAAGCATACTTGAATAATAAAACAGTAAGCATAAGTAGATTGCATAATCAAAAACCAATAAGAGTCAAAAGCTTTATTGCTGATAGTTATTTTTCAGTAAGTTTACAAGAAAGTTCAGAGATAACTACACAAATCAGCAAACAAAACTAAACAAAGCTTTTACAAGGGATTTAAGCTATTCCAGCAGAAGATTTCCTCGGAATCTCCCTTACACTTTTCTCAGCAAGCGCAGAAAATTCAACACAGTCCTTTTCGTAATCTTCAAGTAGCTTACGGACTTCGAGCTGAATGATCCTTGCGTTCTTGCAGGCGGTATAATGATGGTTTTAACCATTCATTTCTTTGTAGTGCAACACCCACAAGTGCATGCCCCAATTGTTGGCATGGAGAAGTTGTGTATCTGAAATTCCCTTGTTAGCATGAATCTTCCTTAACCAGAGGCAGTGAGATAGAAATACTCATGAGGAATCAAGCCATATTTCTTCTTTGACTTCTTGGTTAAAGGGTCAGAGTAGTAAGCAACATCAATTAGTTTGATAAAATCAGGCTCTTGCTTCATTTGCTTGCCAATAGATGTTCTTCTTACTAAGACTTCCAGATTCAGCCATCTTGCAGCAATGTTTCTTGGGTAGGGAGGAGAGGATCCCTTTCGTTTCTTTTCACCTTTAATTCAATCCAAGTGTACATTTGATTCAGTACAGCAGTTGGAAAGAAATCATTTGCCAACACATCTTTCAGCTTTAAGATCCAACAACCATGAACATTTCTGATCACATTTTGAGTTGTTTCCTCATTGTTGGTCTTTGTATAATCAATGCCGGAGCCAATGGTAATGTTGGCTAGCCTCTTTTCTTCCTGTCTTTGCCTTCTTCTTCTTGACTTTGCATTTTCTTGATCTCTTGCTGAAGATCTTGAGTCAGAAGAGAAATGTTTTGAGTGGCCAGACGGAGTTAGGGCAGTGATTGGTCTAGCTCTTATAGCTTGAGCTATTGTTTGATTGTCATCATCATCATCATCTTCATTCAGATCTTGATGACTCTCAGTATGATAGCATTCATGAGTTTCAGCAGAAGTTCTTCTCCTTTTCGGATTTGCTGAATTTAACTCAGAATCTGTTTCAGCTTGTCTTTTAGAACTTTGCTCTCTTTCAGCAAGAGGTTCTATTGTCAATGGCGCTTCAGCAGGGGTTTTCTTTCTTGAAGATTTTCTTTGTTTATCTTCCCCCTTAGACATGGATTGCATCATTGGTGTAATCTGCAGAGAGAAAAACTCATTGCAATTTTCAGCAAGAGTACTTAGGCTATTGTACTTAAGAATAATTGCTTGCTGATCAGCGGTCAGCTTGGACAATTCTTGTTTGATACTCACCAAGTTCTCCTCATGTCTGCGCTCATTGTTGACTTTTTCTTCAATGAAAGTCTGAGCCTTTTTCAATGCAGTCTTTGCCAGTTTGAGTGCTTGACTGACATCTTCTTCATAGCTTTTGTGATGTAGACTTATGTCTTTTTGAGCTATGGTATGAGAAGTAGTGCGTTTCAGCACAGTAGCCAGTATTTTGCCTATGTCAAGCGGACTCACAACAAGCAGTGCATCGTCTTCTTCTTTGCAGGCTTTGTGGACTTCCTTTAGTGCCTTAATTCTTGGAGTAAAATCCACCACACTAGGGAACGACACTAAAGAAGGAGTTACGGAATGAACTTTGAGCTCAGTAGCGAATTGATCATCTTTGGTCAGCAAATGGCATCTTATATCATCTCCTACATCATTTTCATCATCAAGAGGAGGAATTGTAACCACTGCGGGTTCAACTTTCTTTGATAGATCTTCTTCATTTACTGAGAGATCTTCTTCGTCATCAGATTCATCAAGGCCAGCAACCTTGGTTCCTAAATCTGTAGCTTCATTCCCTTTCGGTTGAGTGGTTGCTGAGGGCAACGCTTGAGACTCAACAACTGGAGTTTCACCTGTAGTAAGTGGAAGGGTGGGGACTTCCGTATGCTTTACTCCTGAAGATTGAGCAATGTCTAGATTCTGCGTATGCCTTGCATGAATCTGTAGACTGTTTTGAAGTGCTCTTTGATAATCTTCATCCATTTCTTCATCGTCAAGGTTTGGTTTAGTGACCTTGGCATCGAGTAAAGATAACTCGGCATCAGAAAGCTTATTTTTGCCTAATTTCATTTCAGCACGCTTTCTGGCGTACTCTTCTTCAGTTTCAGCAACTTGTTCAGTTCCTTGAGTACTTGTCTCAGCAGGAGCAGGATTGGATTCTTGTTGCTGACTTGGTGTGTGATCAGCTGGCTGATTTTCAGTATCATGACGTTCAGTCTCAGCAACTGTAAGTGTAAGTCCACCAGCATCAGCACTAGGACTTTGATTATCATCATCGTCATCCTTTTTGTCCTTAGAATGTTTTCCTTCATCATCACTTGGATCTTTGGGAATGTTCTCATCCTCTTCTTCTTCATCATCGTCCGTCAGTATAACCAACTCAAGATGTTTGTACATTGCGACACTTGTAACTTCCTCTTCTTCATTGATTTTGTGGGGATCAGTCACCACGGGTACAAAGGAACCCTTGAGCATCACAGCTTGTTCAGCTGGAGAGGCACTCTTGAATTTAGCTTTCATATTCTCTCTGATTAGTGCAATCAGACTTGAGCTCATGAGCTGAGAATATGTCAACTCTTCTGGAAGTATGGAGTGCACAAACGTCTAGAGTTTCAGCAGAGAAAGTCTCTTTTTCTCGTTGGACAGATGAAGGTGAAGATCAGAAAAGTCCATCCTTCTGTACCTTTGCTAGTTGCTGACAGATTTAGCAACTCTGGTCAAGGTAGTTCTCTTGAAGTCCGAGTAAAGTTCCTCAGAATTTACTTTTAGATCTTCAGTGATGTGAACCACTTTAGTGGTCTCCTTTTGAGCCTGAAAAAGAATAAAATTAAGTTCAGGAAAGTTTTGGAGAATAGTATTAGAGTCAAAAGCTGGACCATGAGTTACCTGCTGAGATTCAGCAAGCTCATGTTGCACACTTTGTTGTGCTGGTACTATTTCCATTGCTTCAGGAGCTTGAGAAGCATCCTTGAATTGTTCATCCTGAAATAATTTAAGTTAGATACAAGCACTAAGTTTTCAAACTTAGTTGAATTACCAAAAACTTCATCTACCTGCTGAACAGGAGTTGTGGATTCTGGTGCAGAAGTTTCAGCAACCTTCTGACTTGTATCTTGAGAAGTCTGTAAAGAAATCATTATATTAGCAAAAGAATGAGTTTCAGATAGTGAAGTTTTGCTTATGGTTGAGTTAACTACCTGCTGAAGAAGGGCAGGTGGTGACTCAGTCCTTTCAGCAATAACATCTTCTTCATTATCTTGGACTTGTTCTTCAGCAGACTTCTTTGCTTGCTCTATTTGAAAAGGCTGTGCAGATTCAGCAATCTCCCTTGTCTCTGAAATGACAAGTTGAGCAGAGACATCTTGACCTTTCAGTTCACTGCTGGTCATAAAAATATCGACTGATTTGTTAGAGGTGTCTTCAATCTCCAATTCCATTTGCTGACTCAGTTCTGTCAACACCAGCTGAACTTTGTCAATGGATGTTTTCGGTGAACTAGGTCCAGTATTCTCAGCATCACGAGATGCGTCGTCGAATAATGTCTCTTGTGGTGTTTCAGCCATTTCTGGGACTTGAACCATTGTAGTATCATCAACTGGTTCTTCAGCAATCACAGTCTCAGTAACTGCGGTTTCAGCAACTTGATGAATTGCTTGTTCAACAACCATCTTTTCAGCATCTAGATTATCTACAATGTAGATATCTGTCATTGGGGCAGGAATTTCGTTTCCACTGCCTTGTGGTCTTATCTCAGCAGATGTATCAACATTAAGTTGATTGTTGAAGGCTTCTGCAAACACTTCAACATTGCTGAAGTAGGCTTCCGTAAGCACTTCATCAACATCTACTGGAGCTTGTGTTTCAGCAACTCCTGGAGTATCATCCGAAAGATCATGGACAACTGGAACTGACTTGCGAGCCAGTGTTTTCTTTCTTGGGTTATTTGTCCGTTTCTTTTTAGGGATGGGGTTAGCTGATGACGCTGCAGTTTGAGTGTCATCATCAGCTTTCCTCTTTTTCTTCTTGGATTTCTTAAGTTTCTCTCCAGCAGCAACATCTGCAGTAGTTGCATTTTCAGCAACGGCAGTTGTACACGTACCTTGTTGATCACCATCTACAGCAGTTTCATCAACAACTTTTTCAGCTGTTGGAGTCTTATCCTACTGACTAGTGGTGACAACATCTGCAGCTGTTGTATACCTTTCTTGCTGACTTGTGCTGACAACATTTTCAGCTGTTGTCTTCTTTGACTTCTTGTCAGCAAACTTACGTCTATTTTGCTTGTAGAAGACTCTTCCCACATTGCATACTGATTTCTTAATCGGCAATGGGTTTCTCAGCTGAATCCTGAAGTGTTCAAGGATATAGCATATTTTTAGTCCATACATGACTGGGAAGGTAGGTGAGACCTTGTTGTCTTCAACCTTGACCTTAAATTTAGTAACACAATCAACAAGTCTGTTGAAAATGTACTTTGCCCAGTTGAGCTCAGTTTTGTTCTCATGTATATGCATCAGCAGCGGCCACCTTCTCAAGCCTACTTGGTAAATTCCTCCAACTTGGGAGTCTAAGACTTTGATAAGTAGCAGAGCTACTAGACCAAGTGAATGGCAGAGATGCTTCCTCTTAACGTGCTTTGTCCAAGTCACGGGAGCAATCTCTCCTTTCTTCGTTTTCTCGTTTCTGACATCACTGTAGAAGGCTTCGATTTCTTCATCAGTGGCAGTGATGTCATCTTCAGTTCCAGTAGTTGGAATCTGAAAGATGTTGGCTAAATCAATCCATTTCAGTACGATTTGCACACCTTGAACTGTGGAAGAAATCACTTTTTCAGTGACTTCTTGTCCATCAGTCAGAGTCTGGATTTATGCATTATTGTAGAATTCAATTGTGTCTAACATACTCACTTTCTTAGGGCGAGCAGTTATGAAGAAAGTAAGGCCTTGTTGTTTTATCAACTCAAGTGCCTCTTCATTTTCTCCATCTAGTTCTTGCTCATAAAAGTATCTTATATACTTCTCTTTGGCAAATGCGCCCCATTGCATCATCAGTTCACACTTTGCAGTGTCAAGATATGCAAGCGACATGGGTCTCTCCGTTATACGTTCATTCTTCAACACAATTTTCACTGTGTTCGTTGCCGGAGTTATAACCGGAGCAGTGCTTTTTCCAGCACTGTCAACTTTCGATGACTTTGAGGTCTTGGAGGATTGTCTCTTTGGGGCCATTTCTTATATAGTGTGAGAAATGTACGAAAAAGATTAACTTGCTTTTTGACCGGAAGTACAGTGAATTCAGGCACAGTCTATAAAATTTGCAGAGAAAGGAAATGTCAGTTAAAGAATTTTATCTTTCTCTAACTCTTTGTTTATATAGTATCTCTTATGTGCAAGAAGCTCAATCATTTTTGAGTTCTCAGCAAGGGTAAATCAGAGATTCAACAGCGTTAGTGGAGCCTTTGCATTAAATGCGTAGTGGTCCACTAACAAATACCGCCAGAGCACTCTTTCTCGTTGCAATATTAACCGTCAGATAAAAAACGAGCTTAAATCAATGGCCACGATTGTATTTCATGTCATGATTATTAGCGAGTTTATCTGTGCCCGATTAACGTCACAAATTGATTTTACCTAGATTTATGGGATTTGATTGCTTGCTGAAATAAACAAGAATCTTTTCAGCGAATTTGTGTAATAAGCCTTGTTATTTGTTGAAAGTTCCTCCTTAATCAAATATCTCATATTTCCTTAAATTAAAAGACATTTCTGAGTTTCCGTCTCAGTAAATTCTTTTGTCTTGAGATATCTTTTGGTAAAATCTGAGAAGTGAGTATGCTCTTTGCTGAGTTCCCGTCTCAGTAAATTCTTTTTGTCTTCAGATATCTTTTGGTAAAATATGAGAAGTGAGTTTGCTCTTTGCTGAGTTCCCGTCTCAGAATTTTCCTTTGATACTTGAATACCTGTTTTAGTATCTTTGATTGTCTGAGTGCCCGTTTCAGCAATCCTTAAGCTTTTTCTCTTACTGAGTGCCCTCTCAGCAAGTGATCAAGTTTCCTAACAAATACCGGTTTTGAAGGAATTACTTGCTGAATGCCTGTTTCAGCAATCATGTAGTGAACTAACATTTCTTTTTAGAGGAAATCAGTGGAAGGAGCTTTTATTCAAGTAAGCATACTTTGGCTTGCTGAATGCCTGTTTCAGAAATTTGCCAATTGTATCCCTTACCATTGAGGTAATTCAATAAATCCAAGGTTATACCTTAGCATTGCGAATCTATTATCTGGTAGGGGCTTGGTAAAGATGTCAGCAAGTTGATCATCAGTTACGTTCCTACTTTCACAACCTCAATGTCTCATTTTTCCACATCATCTCTAATGAAATGATGTCTGATATTAATGTGCTTTGTCCTTGAGTGGAACTTAGGATATTGCGTGATAGCAATAGCACTTGTATTATCGCAAAAGATTGGTGTTATCTTTGTAGAAATACCATAATCTCTTAATTGTTGCTGAATCCATAGGATTTGAGCTGTGCAACAACCAGCCGCAATGTACTCAGATTCAGTAGATGAATTGGCAACACAGGTTTTGTTAGGAAACTTGTAATTTTGATGAGCAATTAACCATGCTAAATTAAGGAAAGTCCAGTAACTAGTACTCTTAAGGTCCATAGGAATTTATAATTTTAAGGACATTGTAAAAGAGGAACGTTTGCTGATGACTTAGTTAGGTGCTAGATAACTTATTTCTTTTGCGTATGATGTATTTTATTTTCTGAAAAGAAAATAACTTATTGATGCTGAAGCTTATGATGTATCTTATTTTCTGAAAAGAAAATAACCTATTGAAGCATTTGCTGAAGATATACTTTTTTTATTACAAACAAATTATTGAAGCAAATAGAAACCGCTCAGAATCTTGAAGACTTTTGAAGATCTGAAGACTTGAAGAAATTGAAGATCTGAAGACTAGAAGATTGCTGAAGACTGGTATCTACAAAGGCACGTGTTGCTCAGAAAGTGGAAAATTCAGCAACAACATTGCATAAGTGAAAATCTGAAAGACAGAGTAGGTTGTGCTTGCTGAAACTGAGACTAACCACTTGCTGATGGAACATATGTGACCTCTTGCTGAATGTACGTGAATTTGCGCTCCAATGTTACTGTTTGAATTCTATTCAAATGTGCATTTAATGCAAAGCTTACACACGAAGGACATGAAGACTAGAAGACAAACAAAGACGCTGCTGAAAGTACAAAAGCAAGATAGTGAAATGTTAAGGAACAAAAGCCTTAGGATTTGAAATTCAAACGGCTCCTTACTTACACTATAAATAGAGGTCATCCGGCAAAGAGTTGAAGTGTGTCAACAACGTGATCAAACTCTCACTTGTGCTTAAAACTCACAAACCTTCAAACACTCTTACTGCCATTGATCCGTTCCAAGACTTAAAGCTTGAAAAAGCTACTTGTGAAGAAGTAGAACAAACTCGGCTAAGAAATTAGTTAAGTGTTCTTTCTTTCGAACAAGAACAAGTCTTGACACCAGAAACAATCAAACTTGTTTACTGCAAAGTATTCCAAGTTGTGTTTCTTAGATTACTTGTTGTAACTGAATAAGTTATAATTAAGTCATCTCACCCCAAAACTCTGTAACTGAAAATACACCCTTTCAGGCGTGATATTCAGGGGGAACTTAATCGAGCATAGTTTTGCTGATTAAAAGTACCAAGTTTGGTGGAGAACAAGGTTGAGTTCTCTAGTTTAGGTTGGAGACAAAGCAAGTGTGCTTTGGTTTCTGTTGAATCGCTTTAGATAGGAGATTGTAAGGAACCTCAATCATATCTTAGTGGATTCAGTCCTAGAAAGGACGAAGTGGATTAGTTGAGAGATTACGCCACTCTCAGATACCACTATAAAAGTGTTTGTGTGATTTACTTACTGTATTTAGCTTTCAGCAAATCATATCTGTCTGTACACAGTCACTCACCTCACTTGCTGAAACCTTTACTTACTGAAAGAGCACTTATTGTATCAAAGACTTCCGCTCGCTGATTTTAAGTATCAGCAAACTAAGCTACTGTAAAGTAACTTACGCTTGCTGAGAAAGTTAAGTATCAGCAAACTCATTACTGAAAAGTAATAAGTACTTGCTGAGAAATTTTTAAACGACGAAAGTTTGAAAAGACTATTCACCCCCCCTCTAGTCTTTTCTTGTTGTTTAAAGGGACCAACAGGTTTGTTTCTTGCTGAACCATGATATTAATCTAGTACCTAGAAACTGACAAGTTCGAGATGTACTTTTTCTATCAAGAGTTGATCCTCCATGATCAGCATCAGAATAACCAACCAATTCAAGTCCAGAATCTTTAGGATACCATAATCCAACATTGACTGTACCTTTGACATATTTCAGTATCTTAAGTGCCTTTTTGTAGTGTGATTCTCTTGGATCAGATTGGATCTTGCACACACACAAACATCATACTGAATGTCAGGTCTACTTGCTATTAAATACAATAAGGAACCAATGAGCTTCCTATACTTGTGTTCTTCAACACATTTATCTTCTTTAGTATAGCCCAATTTGGTACCAACACTCATAGGGATCTTTTCAGATTTTTCTTCCTCTTTGATCCTAAACTTTATGAGCATTTATTTCGCATACTTTGCTTGATTTATGAATATTCCATCCTTGAGTTGCTTGACTTGCAATCCTAGGAAATAATTCAATTTTCCCATCATACTCATTTCAAATTTGTTTGTCATGAGTTTGGCAAAATCATCACAAAGTTGCTTGTCCTTAGATCCAAATATTATGTCATCCACATAAATCTGAACTAAGAGTATTTTACCATCATGGTTCATGGTAAACAAATTTTTGTCAACTTCACCTTTTTTGAAACCATTATCCAGCAAGAACTTAGCTAAGGTATCATACCAAGCTCTAGGTGTTTGCTTTAAACCATATACACCTTTCTGAAGCTTGTATACCATCTTGGTTTCTAATGGAAGTTCAAAGCCAGGGGGTTGTTCCAAGTAGACTTCTTCAGCAAGTTCACCATTTAAGAATGCACTTTTAACATCCATTTGATAAACAATGAAGTCATTGTGAGCAGCAAAGGCCAAGAAAAGTTTAATTGCATCCAATCTTGCAACTGGTGCATCAGACTCATCATACTCCAATCCTTCAGTCTGACAGTAACCTTGAGCAACCAAACGTGCTTTGTTCCTTGTTACTTCACAAGACTCACTCAACTTGTTTCTGAACACCCACTTTGTACCAATACCTTTCTTGCCTTCAGCAAGAGGTACAAGTTTCCGGACTTTGTTCCTTTCAAATTGATCCAGTTCTTCTTGCATTGCCTTGATCCATTCAGAATGCTTTAGAGCTTCTTCTATGGTCTTGGGTTCAATTTCTGAAACAAAGCACGAAAATAAAGCTTCTACTTCTACGACATTTGCTTCTTCAGCAAGTCTATGAGTAGCAGATACTTTGGATCTAGTCACTTGGCGTTTGTCAATATCACCAATAATATCCGTAGAGGGATGATCTCTAATCCATTTATTAACAGGTTTTCTGCTCTTTGGATCTGGATACGTTTGCTCATCTGCATGTGACTCTTCAGCATGTACTTGTTCAGTACTACTGGTATTTTGTTGTGTCTCTACTGAGATCGGTTCATCAGCAACTGCTTGTTCAGCATTGCTAGATTGTGGTAACTCATCAGCAGGCACAGGAAGTTGCATAGTTTCAGCAACATCCGGAGCAACTGCGTCTTTTGCTGGAAATTCTTTGTCATGAACTATATTTATCTTGTCATGACTTGGGGGAGGAGAGTCATTGTCAGAATCATCATTTAGTTCAATTGACTTGATTTGCCTAGCATCAGATTCAGTTCTTTGCTCGTGTATGAGTAGCTTCATCATACAATCTGATATTTCTTCTTCAGTAGGCACTCCTTGTGACTTTTCGTAGAATACAACATGCACTGATTCTTCGATCTTTTGTGCCTTTTTGTTGTAAACTCTATAAGATTTACTATGCAAGGAGTAACCAAGAAATATCGCTTCGTCTGCCTTTCGTTGAAATGTTCGTAGGTATTCTCTACCGTTGTTAAGAACGAAACACTTACAACCAAATACTCTTAGATGGGTGATGTTAGGAGGTCTTCCAACAAATAACTCATAAGGAGTTTTGTTGTATTCCTTAGTTATCAGACATCTGTTTTGAGTGTAACAGGCGGTATTAATCGCTTCAACCTAGTAAGCCTCACTTATTTCAGTGTCAGCAAGCATTGTTCTTGCGGCTTCTTTTAGGGTGCGATTCTTCCTTTCAGCAACACCGTTTTGTTGTTGTGTCCTTACTGAGGATAACTGATGTTGTATGCCTTTTGAAGTGCAATACTTAGTTATGTACTGGTTTACAAACTCAGTACCATGGTCTGTCCTTATGACTTTTACCTTTCCATTTTTCATGACTTCAAGCTTATTCAGCAAGTTAGGTATTTCAGTCCTTGTTTCAGATTTGTGTTTGATAAATACTACCCAAGTAAATCTTGAATAGTCATATACCACCACCAGACCATACTTCTTACCAGCATAGCTTGTTGAAGAAGATTCAAACAAGTCCATGTGCAAGAGTTGTAAAGGTTTTGTAGTTGACGGTACTGCTTTGTTCTTAAAATAAGATTTGGTTTGCTTTCCTTGCTGACATGCATTGCAAACACCATTCTTCTTGAAAGTAACCTTAGGTAATCCAACTACAAGTGCCTTTTTTAGACAGCTTATTCAGCGTCTTGAAGTTTAGGTGACTTGTTCGTTTATGCCATAACCATGCTTTTTCAGCAAGGCAATCGTGATATGAGACAAGGCATTTTTCAACGATTGTTGAAGACCAATCTACAGTGTACAAGCCTCTTGATCTTCTAGCAACCATAATAACCTTCGTTGTCTCAAAGTTTATAAGTTTACATTCATCACTTTTGATTTTGATGAAGTATCCTTTATCAGCAAATTGAATCATGCTGAAAAGGTTGAACTTAACATTTTTGACATAAAGAACTCCCGAAATGGTAATGCATCCTAACTTCACGTCACCGTAGCCTTTTGTAGAACCAGAGCCTCCACCAGCAAACCTTATTGTTGGACCTTTAGACCACCGTCTATAGTTTATAAGGTTATTCTTCTTGCTCGTCATGTGCTTTCCACAACCACTGTCAAAGTGCCAGATTGCATCGTTTGTCTCCGTGGCTGAAGTCTGATCGGTCATGAGGCAGAATTCGTAGTTTGACACATCTGGATAAGCTTCCATAGCTATTCCACAAACTTCCTTGCCAATCTCTACGTCAAGAGTGGCTTCTTCATCTTCAGTGTCTGAGCTTTCTTCCTCACTGTCTTCGGAGCTAGTATCAATTCACAACGCATCGATTTTTGCTTGAAGCTTCTTCTTTCTTCAGCAATAAAAGCCCTTTTGAACTTTTTCTTCTTTTCAGCAGATTTGCCTTTCAGCAAAGTGATGAATGTGTATTTTACACTTTCATTCGAGTCTTTTTCACCTATTTTAGCTATCCTCTATGTTAATTTAGCTATATTTTAGTGCATTTTATTAGAATAGTGTAACGTTTCCCTTTAGATTTTATTTTACAGGTTTTGGTTCAATTTCGAGGATTTCCGGGAAATTATATTGAAGTTGACAAGGAATTGGTGTTCGAGAAGCCTATTTGGAGTATCTGAAGGTTTTCGGATAGGATTTGGAGTCTAGGGGTCGAATATGGAGGTTAGAAGGCCACTAGAAGACAGAAACCGAGTCCGAAAAGGGGAAGAAATCCAAAAACGCGTCGAAAACGCGAAATTCCGTGAGAAATTATCTGGGGCGAACCGCCCGTTGTGTGGGGCGAACCGCCCCACAGTAATTCGAAGCCTATATAGTTGCTCAGTTTTCTCCGAAAATCATATCTTTCGAGACCTACTTTCTCACCTCTCTCTGTAGTTTTAGGTAGGGACTTCCCAGAGCCTGTTCTGGGGGTCCGTAGCTTAGGGGACTCTTTTTCATAGCAGTTTGGAGCTCGTAGGATCGCAATCATCCGGAGATTGACAACCTTCGGTAACTTTGTATCTTACAGTTTTATTCTACTTATTTTATTATATTCTTTCAACATGTTTTCTTCTATGATTTTTGTTGATTGCATGCCTATTATGAGTAGCTAAACTTATCGTTGGTGGTAGTATGTGAATTCTTAGCGAAGGGAAGATAATCATGCTAATGGCTATATCGCACATTATACTCCGTGTCATTGCTTTATTTCGTTGATCAGGCACAGCCTAAATTCTCGTATGTTGTATTAATTATTATGCACAATTGGACCCTCGTCGACCTGTTCGCGAGTTTATCTTCGTAGTGTTGAATAATTACGGAACACATTAGGACAATAGTGATTGACTTGTCAGACCAATTATCTTCGTAGTGCTGAATAATTGCAACAGGACACTAGATTGATTCAAAGATCTCTATGCAAGACCGAGGAATTTATGCATGATTATCGACCCGTTATGCTAAGAAGGATCATACTATCACCAATCTCCATTATCTGCTAGAAACCCCTTTGCTATCTGTTTGTTGTTTTTATATTCTTAATTAGATTTGATAAAGCTAGTTATAGTCCTAAGAGAACGACACTCGAGTCATTCTACTGCTACACTACGGTTTTCGTTGTGGTTGTGGATTGCCTTTGGCTAAATAACGAATATTATTTGCTGAATTCGGAACCGACAAATCCGCGTTCATCGAATTGGAGCCGTTGCCGGGGACTATACTCTCTTTTTCTGTTTAATTTGTTTATATTTTCAGCATTCAATTCCTAATTCTAGTAGTTTTAGTTTTCCTTTTTAATCTCTCTCTGATACTCCTTTCCTAGCTTGTCACAGATATTCAGGTCTTGTGATGGCTCGCCCACTTTTGAAATCATGGGTTCAACCCAACAAAGCACTGATGAGAGGTCCGGCTATTGTTCTTTCTGCTGCAACTCGAGATTTGGAAATCAAAAGTTGCATGTACCAGCAACTCCCGAGGTTCTATGGGTTGGCTAGGGAAGATGTTATGGAATACCTGAATGATATTGACGATTTTATCAACAATCTTCCAAGGCCCGGAGCAGGGATAACGGACGATGAGCTAAGGATGAAGGTTTTTGCTATGGGGCTTGGTGATAAAGCCAAGGCATGGTTAGGCTCTCTGGAAGCCGGATCACTAGACACCTGGGACAAGGTGTATTATTCTTTTATGGAGAAATACTTTCCTCACACATTGACTACCGCGCTTAAAGCGCAAATCACAGGATTCAAACAGGACTATAATGAGACCATCTACACCGCTTTCGAGAGGTTCAAGGACCTCATGCACAAGTGTCCACACCATGGTTTTGGGCTTCCTGATCTTGTCCAACACTTCTACAATGGACTCACATATGAGAGTCAACAGGTGGTGGATTTCCAATGCCGTGGTACTATCTGGGAAGAGACCGTCGAGGATGTATGGGCGTGTTTCGAAAGGCTTGCTAAAGGATCTCAATCCAATGATCCAACAGCAATGGTTAGAAGGCGTGGACCTGATACCCCACCAAACCAGGAGATCCCAATGCATGAAGTGAATGGTGTGAGTGGCGATAGGTTCGAAGGTTTCGCCAATCAGATGAGGCAAGCTCTAAGTGGCCTAATCGGAACTTCTCTCTCCAACGAGGTATGTAGGGTGTGCAAGAATTATGGGCATGGAGCTCATATGTGTAGATCAGATCTAGCACGAGAAGATGTTCACTTGGGAAACCGTAGTAATCCTACTCCTAAGGACGAAGCATCTACATCCAAGTCAGCAACTCTCTTGGATAATTTACAAAAATTGGTGGATTTCACCCAAGTATTTTTGAAGAGATACGAGGAGGATTCGGCAAAGATCAATGCTCGTCTGGATCAATTGGAAGCTAGAGCTAGTAGAGAGCAAGGGAAGTTACATAGCAGCACTGAGGGGTCCATGTCGATCAACTTGGTGGGAGATCAACCAGTGGAAATCACCATTAAGCAAGTTGCTAAGTGCGAGTGTTACAAGGATGAAGAGCCTCCACTAGCCAAGGAAGAAGAGAAGGACCTTGGTACTGATGAGAGTGGAAAGAAGCAAGAGAATCCCGAGCCACTCCCTCAAAGTTTCGATGTTAAGGTCGGAATTGGCGAACTTGAAGATGTCCGTGCCACACTAGACACGGGATCTTACTCGAACGTGCTCCCTTTGAATGTGTTTGAGAAGAGTAACCTTGGAAAACTATCTGACCATAGGGCTATTGTGCAACTGGCGGATGGATCCTTTGTGAGACCCAAAGGCGTTGTGAAAAATGTGTTGGTCAAGATTGGTGAAGCATCTGTATACACCAATTTTGTAGTTATGTCGGCGTCTGCACCTGGGACGGGGGATGTCATTCTCTTGGGAAGAACGTTCTTGACTAAGCTACGCTCCGTGATGGACATCTGCCAAAGAACTTGCACTATTGAAGTTGAAGGCAAGCAACATGTGTTGCAAGCCATATCTGATCCACCTGATCCGCCTGATAATTCTTTCACTACTCACTACTGTGGTCTTGCAGCCTATATTCTTTCTTATTCACAGGTTCGTGGCATGGAGAGGAGATCGATGAAGGGGAAGTCTAGTACCCGCAGAAAGAAGAGATAGGCGCGGACAGGAGTCGAGTCAAAGACTTTAAACAATGGCGCTATCCGGGAGGCAACCCGGAGATTTTATCGCTTTCTTTAATCGCTTTCTTTACCGCTTTAGATTTTAGCTCACGAGTTTGATTGAGTATTATAGGTCACTTATACAAGCATTAGCTCTCACCTTGGATCCACTTTCGACGTTCGGGACGAGCGACGACGTTCAGGTTTGGGGAGGAGGTTATCGCTGGTTATCTCTATACTTATCTTGCTTATGATAAACTCGTGAAATTTTTTGCATTTGCACGTTTACTGCTTTCCTAGGATAGTCTTGCATGTTTTATATGGAGTTTATTGCCGAATTTTTTGAACTTTTTTATTGGGTAGATCAACCAACTATACCATTAATCGTATGCTTCATCTCTATGAATTTGTTTGAGGTTTTTCTCGCTTGTCTTGTCACATTTATGTATTGCACTTAGTTAAGCTTGGTAGTCTCGACATCACTTAGTGGTGTTTTCTCTACTGCGGTTCACGAAGGCCTTTATAATAGGATGATGCATGTTAGGGTCTTATAGTTGTTTTCCCGAGTAATTATGTACCTAAGAGGCAACAAGTCATCACCATGCTTTGAGATTGCTAAATGCCTAGGAAGGAGGTAGTGTGAGGTTGTGTGATCGTTTGTTTATAACCTATTCCTCCGAATAGGTTTGGGGAGGGGGTTACACCATCATTAGACTTGTTTTTGTTTTTCATTTCCGTATCGTGAGTTCATTTTTCATTTTCCGTAAATTTTGTACTGCAACCTATTCTTTCGAATAGGTTTGGGGAAGTCGTGTGAGTCATTTTGTTTCTCTTTTTGTTATGCTACTGCTGGCTAGAAAAAAATCGAAAAAAAGAAAGAAAGAAAAAATTCCAGAAAAAAAAGAGAAAAAGAAAAAGAAAAAATCTGGAAAGAAAAAGAAAAAAGAAAAGACCCCAAAAAAGCAAAAGAAGGGTCCAAAAAAGAAAAGCCAAATAGCAGTTTAGCAAAGTGTTGAGTCTTATTTCCCATTCTTGTAATGTTCGTAATCGTGTTGTAATTTTCTATTTTTTTTTTGTCTTTTGTTCTTAAGTGTCATCTGTTCTAGACCACCCTCGTCCTGCCATTCAGGAAGTGGTGAATAGATTAAGACTTTACTTGAGAGATGGGTAGAATAGGGGAGTGATATCTTTTATAGGGAACCCTCCTTCGTTTGATGAGAGCCAGTACTGGTTCGACCTCTTTCGAGGAAAAGTCTTAACATGGTGGAACAGCAGTAAGTCCTCAGTTTCATAGGCACGGGACAACCATTCGTATCTTAGCATGCTTCATTACGTCGTCACTGACTAGGTCCAGGTAGAGAATGTTACGAGAGACTATCTTGTCTTGACATAAGTGCTTATGTGGATGTGTATAAGTCAATCGATGTATTCTTCAACCTATATTCATGCTTTGATTTATATGGTTTTTGTTCATATGTTTTTTGGTAGGTTCAGTAGATTAGTTCATTTTATTTGGCATGAGACTCCATTTTGTGTCTTGTATTGTTTTTTGCATTAGAGTCTAGCTTAGTTGCTTGAGGACAAGCAAAGGTTCGGTTTGGGGAGTTTGATGAATGTGTATTTTACACTTTCATTCGAGTCTTTTTCACCTATTTTAGCTATCCTCTATGTTAATTTAGCTATATTTTAGTGCATTTTATTAGAATAGTGTCACATTTCCCTTTAGATTTTATTTTACAGGTTTTGGTTGAAATTCGAGGATTTCCGGGCAATTATATTGAAGTTGACAAGGAATTGGTGTTCCAGAAGCCTATTTGGAGTATCTGAAGGTTTCCGGATAGGATTTGGAGTCTAGGGGTCGAATCTGGAGGTTAGAAGGCCACTAGAAGACAGAAACCGAGTCCGAAAAGGGGAAGAAATCCAAAAACGCGGAATTCCGCGAGAAATTATCTGGGGTGAACCGCCCCACACCGGGCGAACCGCCCGGTGTGTGGGGCGAACCGCCCCACAGTAATTCGAAGCCTATATATAGTTGCTCAGTTTTTCTCCGAAAATCATATCTTTCCAGACCTACTTTCTCACCTCTCTCTGTAGTTTTAGGTAGGGACTTCCCAAAGCCTGTTCTGGGGGTCCGTAGCTTAGGGGACTCTTTTTCATAGCAGTTTGGAGCTCGTAGGATCGCAATCATCCGGAGATTGACAACCTTCGGTAACTTTGTATCTTACAGTTTTATTCTACTTATTTTATTATATTCTTTCAACATGTTTTCTTCTATGATTTCTGTTGATTGCATGCCTATTATGAGTAGCTAAACTTATCGTTGGTGGTAGTATGTGAATTCTTAGCGAAGGAAAGATAATCATGCTAATGGCTATATCGCGCATTATACTCCGTGTCATTGCTTTATTTCGTTGATCAGGCACAGCCTAAATTCTCGTATATTGTATTAATTATTATGCACAATTGGACCCTCGTCGACCTGTTCGCGAGTTTATCTTCGTAGTGTTGAATAATTACGGAACACATTAGGACAATAGTGATTGACTTGTTGACCAATTATCTTCGTAGTGCTTAATAATTGCAACATGACACTAGATTGATTCAAAGATCTCTATGCAAGACCGAGGAATTTATGCATGATTATCGACCCTTTATGCTAAGAAGGATCATATTATCGCCAATCTCCATTATCTGCTAGAAACCCCTTTGCTATCTGTTTGCTGTTTTTATTTTCTTAATTAGATTTGATAAAGCTAGTTATAGTCCTGAGAGAACGACACTCGAGTCATTCTACTGCTACACTACGGTTTTCGTTGTAGTTGTGGATTGCCTTTGGCTAAATAACAAATATTATTTGCTGAATTCGGAACCGACAAATCCGCGTTCATCATAAAGGACAATTTGCTTTGAAGTGTCCAGGCTTTTTGCAGCAAAAGCAGAGATCATTTCCAACTGCTGGTTCTTCAGAGGAATTAGCTTGCTGAGCTTGCTTGTTCAGAGAGCTAGCCTCATTCATGTATTGATGAACGCGCTGGTGCCGTGTTCCAACGCGAATCAAATAAATTAGTTATTTAGCCAAAGGCAATTCACAACTACAACACCGTAGTGTAGCAGTAGAATAACCTCGAGTGTCGATCTCTAAGGACTATAACTAGCTTTATCAAATCTAATTTAGAATATAAAAACAGCAGACGATATAGCAAAGGTTTTTCTTAACAGATAATGGAGATTGGTGATAGTATGGTCCTTCAAAGCATAACGGTTTAATAATCATGCGTAAATTCCTCGGTTTTGCATGGAGATCTTTGATCAATGAATTGTCCTGTTGTAATTATCAAACACTACGAAGATATAGATTTGGATAGGTTGAAGACCAATGAATTGTCCAATTGTGTTCCGTAATTATTCAACACTACGAAGATATAGAATTTGATACGTCGAAGACTAAAGAATTGTCCAATTGTGCACAATAATTAATAAACAATACGAAGATATAGATTTTGAAAGATCAAAGAAATAAAGTAATAACACGGAGTACAATGCGCGATATAGCCATTAGCATAATTATCAACCATTAGCTAAGAATTCACATACTACCACCAACGATAAGTTTAGCTACTCATAGTTGTCATGCAATCAACAGAAATCATACCACGAATGAATGAAAACATGATGAGAGATATATAAAAATAAGTAGAAAAACTGTAAGATACAATGTTACCGAAGGTTGTCAGTCTACGAAGAATCGCGATCTTACAAGCTCCAAACTGCGATGAAAAAGTATCTCCTAAGCTACGAACCCCCAGAACAGGCTCTAGGAAGTTCCTACCAAAAACTACAGAGAAAGGTGAGAGAATAGGTCTGGAAAAGTATGAAAATCGGAGAAAAACTGAGCAACTATATATAGTATTCGAAATAGTGTGGGGCGAAGGGCCCCACACACCGGGCGAGTGGCCTAGTGTGGGGCGATTCGCCCCACATCCCGGGCGATTCGCCCGGGAGTAAATCTCGGAAATTTACGCATTTTCGACGCGGTTTTGGATTTCTTCCCCTTTCCGGACTCGGTTTCTGACTTCTAGTGGCCTTCTAACCTCCAGATTCGACCCCTAGACTTCAAGTCCTATCAGGAAAACTTTAGATACTCCAAATAGGCTTCTGGAACACCAATTCCTCGTCAACATAAATATAATTTCCCGGAAATCCTCGTTTTACAACCAAAACCTGTAAAATAAAAACTAAAGGGAAACGTGACACTATTCTAATAAAATGCACTAAAATATAGCTAAATTAACATAGAGGATAGCTAAAATAGGTGAAAAAGACCTAAATGAAAGTGTAAATACACATTCATCAAACTCCCCAAACCGAACCTTTGCTTGTCCTCAAGCAACTAAGCTACTAATGCAAAGAACAATGCAACACATAAAATGGAGTCTCATGCCAAATAAAATGAACTAATCTACTGAATCTATCAAATAACATATGACCAAAAACCATATAAATCAAAACATGAATATAGGTTGAAGAATGCCTCGATTGACTCATACACATCCATATAAGCACTTACGTTAAGACAAGATAGTCGCTCGTAACATTCTCTACCTGGACCTAGTCAGTGACGACGTAATGAAACATGTTAAGATACGAATGGTTGTCCCGTGCCTATGAAACTGAGGACTTACTGTTGTTCACCATGTTAAGACTTTTCCTCAAAGAGGTCGAACCAGTACTGGCTCTCATGAAACGAATGAGGGTTCCCTATAAAAGATAACACTCCCCTATTCTACCCGTCTCTCAAGCAAAGTCTTAAGCTATTCACCACTTCCTGAATGGCAGGACGAGGGTGGTCTAGAACAGATGACACTCAAAAACAAAAGACAAAAATAGAAAATTACAACACGATTACGAACATTACAAGGATTGGAAAATGAGACACAACACTTTGCTAAACTGCTATTTGGCTTTCTTTTTCGGACCCTTCTTTGCTTTTTTGGGGTCGTTTTTTTCATTTTTTTTCTTTCCAGTTTCTTTTTTTTCTTTTTTTCTTCTGGAATTTTTTCTTTCTTTTTTTTCTATTTTTTTTGGCCAGCAGTAGCATAACGAAAGGAGAAACAAAATGACTCACAACGACTTCCCCAAACCTATTCGAAAGAATAGGTTGGAGTACAAAATTTACGAGAAAGGAAAAAGGAAAAACAAGTCTAATGATAGTGTAACCCCCTCCCCAAACCTATTCGGAAGAATAGGTTATAAACAAAGGATCACACAACCTCACACCACCTCCTTCCTAGGCATTTAGCTATCTCAAAGCATGGTGAAGACTTGTTGCCTCTTAGGTACATCATTACTCGGGAAAACAACCATAAGACCCTAACATGCATCATCCTATTATAAAGGCGTTCGTGAACCGCAGTAGAGAAAACATTACTAATTGATGTCGAGACTACCAAGCTTAACTAAGTGCAATACATAAATGTGACGAGCCAAGCGAGAAAAACCTCAAACAAATTCATTGAGATGAAGCATATGATTAATGACATAGTTAGTTGATCTACCCAATAAAAAAGTTCAAAAAATTCGGCAATAAACTCCATATAAAACATGCAAGACTATCCTAGGATGAATGCAGTGAATGAAACCTAAAAACTAAGAAAGCGGTAAACGTGCAAATGCAATTAAAAAACAAGATACCATACTCAACATCACAAAGCCAAACAATACTTAACATCATGGTTCACATCCCATCCCCGTCATGAAACTTAAGCTAGTCCCTAGCAAAAGAGAATGAGTAAATAAAAAGTCATACTAGATGTTACCGAACAGTTTGGCCTCGGTCGGCTGAGTATTCAAGAATGGACTCAAGAGTACCTCCCCACGGTGGCCACCATTCTCTTGGTCCGATGTAGCAAAGAGACCTAGGAAGTTTCAAAGATCTCACCATGGTGAATGGACTGGTTTGCTTTGCAGGCATATCCAATAAGGACTTCATCAATAGGAGGACATTCACTTTGACTTCATCGAGGTGATTGTTTAGTGGTGGCTCTTGTGTATCTTGCTTGTCAGGCTTTCCACATCGGAGGAGTAGATTCACCTCTTTGTACTTAAGAACCTCAGTAGTAACGGAAGGAAGTGGCTTTGGATTGATACGAATGTCTGCGAGTAAAGAAATAGGGGAGCTGGGGTCATCCAGCTCACTGGTCATGGGAGGCGGTTCTCCCCCCATGCTGGGCGACTCGCCCCCCACCTCCAGGGGGGCGTCGCCTTCCAATCCTTTCTCCTCTTCAAGTTCTCGAACTTCTTCTACTTCAGCACAATTCAACAAGCTGAATTCTTCCGTAAGATGCTCAGTTACTTCAACCTCTACAACAACTTTTGCTATACGAAGGTCATCTTCAACTTGCTCGGCATGTGCAATTTCATCTTCCTCACTGATTTCTTCGGCTTCAAAATACTCCTCGGATGAGCTTCCTGCTTCACCTCGATCTACTTCCTTTTCGGTAATGTGAATTGGTATGACCTCATCGGATTGTGTTGAACCTCTGGGGTACTTACGGAGGACTTCTTCTGCCTCGTCGACCGTACATTCTCCCAGACCGCCGCTCAACCGATCCACTCTAAGTCGTTCCTCTTCACGAAGTCCACCAACGAAGCACCAAATCAACTCCCCATCTTCGAAATGGTGATGGGCGCACTCACGTTTATACATCTCAAAACGTTCGTAGGCGTCACAAAACTGCTCATATTCTCCTTGCTCGAAATATTGGATCCTATCACGTAAGGCAATCGTCTAATGATAAGGCATGAACTGCGCCAAGAACTCCTCTACTACTTGGCCCCAAGTTTTCAGCGATCCTGGTTCTAACCTTGCAATCCAACGCCTCGGCTCATACCCAAGAGAAAAAGAAAATAGTTTCCTGCACAATTGGTCCTTAGTAAACCCTTCTGCTGGAATTCTTTCTATTTCCTCCTCATAGGATCGAATGAAACTCCATGGGTCCATCCCTACTCCATCTTCGTACCTTGGTAAGTACCTCACCATGGACTCCGTCACCTCATACCTCCTTAACTCGTCTTCCAGGTATATGGATGATCCTCTCCTCACCTGCGAGAATTGGGGTGTCACGCGAGCGCGCATGGACATCATACCTGTATGTCTGTAGTAAGAGTAACTCAAAACTAAAAATTAGTTCTATTAGCGTAATCAAACACAATATAACCAAAAATTTCGAGAGCACAAACACACCAGGTAACCAAGATCAGATTAGATGAATTTACTTAAGAAGATAGGAGGAAAGAAATAGGGCAAGAAAGTGAAATTTCTGAGAGACAATCCAAGAGCTGTTCTGGGAATTGAATGCTGAAAATATAAACAAATTAAACAGAAAAAAGAAGTATAGTCCCCGGCAACGGCGCCAATTTGATGAACGCGTTGGTGTCGTGTTCCAACGCGAATCAAATAAATTTGTTATTTATCCAAAGGCAATTCACAACTACAACGAAAACCGTAGTGTAGCAGTAGAATAACCTCGAGTGTCGATCTCTAAGGACTATAACTAGCTTTATCAAATCTAATTTGGAATATAAAAAGAGCAGACGATATAGCAAAGGTTTTTCTTAACACATAATGGAGATTGGTGATAGTATGGTCCTTCAAAGCATAACGGGTTAATAATCATGCGTAAATTCCTCGGTTTTGCATGGAGATCTTTGATCAATGAATTGTCCTGTTGTAATTATCAAACACTACGAAGATATACATTTGGATAGGTTGAAGACCAATGAATTGTCCAATTCTGTTCTGTAATTATTCAACACTACGAAGATATAGAATTTGATAGGTCGAAGACTAAAGAATTGTCCAATTGTGCACAATAATTAATCAACAATACGAAGATATAGATTTTGAAAGATCAAAGAAATAAAGCAATAACACGGAGTATAATGCGCGTTATAGCCATTAGCATAATTATCAACCCTTCGCTAAGAATTCACATACTACCACCAACGATAAGTTTAGCTACTAATAGTTGTCATGCAATCAACATAAATCATACCACGAATGAATGAAAACATGATGAGAGATATATAAAAATAAGTAGAAAAACTGTAAGATACAATGTTACCGAAGGTTGTCAGTCTCCGAAGAATCGCGATCTTACAATCTCCAAACTGCTATGAAAAAGTATCTCCTAAGCTACGAACCCCCAGAACAAGCTCTGGGAAGTTCCGACCTAAAACTACAGAGAAAGGTGAGAGAATACGTCTGGAAAATTATGAAAATCGGAGAAAAAGTGAGCAACTATATATAGTATTCGAAATAGTGTGGGGCGAAGGGCCCACACACCGGGCGAGTCGCCTGGTGTGGGGCGATTCGCCCCACATCCCGGGCGATTCGCTCGGGAGTAAATCTCGGAAATTTATGCATTTTCGACGCGTTTTTGGATTTCTTCCCCTTTCGGACTCGGTTGTTGACTTCTAGTGGCCTTCTAACATCCAGATTCGACCCCTAGACTTCAAATCCTATCTGGAAACCTTCAGATACTCCAAATAGGCTTCTGGAACACCAATTCCTTGTCAACTTCAATATAATTGCCTGGAAATCCTCGTTTTTCAACCAAAACCTGTAAAATAAAAACTAAAGGGGAACGTGACACTATTCTAATAAAATGCACTAAAATATAGCTAAATTAACATAGAGGATAGATAAAATAGGTGAAAAAGACCTAAATGAAAGTGTAAAATACACATTCATCAAGTATTTATGGTAGTTGTTACCAAGATGCTTTTTCAGCGTCTCTTTTGCTTTTCGCCTTTCAAGTTCCTTACTGATGAATTTGTTCATGTTTTTTAACAACTAAAGCATTTTCATCAGCAGGCTCTTTATCATTCTTCTTTTCAGAAGATGACGGCTTTGCAGCAAGAGCAATGTTTTGCGATTTTTCAGCAAACACATTTTCTCTTTGCTTAGTCTCGTAGTTGACAGTAGAAAGATGAGAGAACAACTCTGTAGGTGTGATGTTTGGCCTTCCTTTATTGTAGTAGAAGTTCTGAGTGTGGATACATTCCTGGTTAAGACTTCTGATAATGGTTTTCACCTTCTCAGGATCTGAGTAAAGATTTCCAACTCCCAAGGCAGCCATCTCACTAACTAGAGTTGTGAATCTGAAGTCCAAGTCTTCTAGTGACTCATTTGTACCTTGTTTAAAGTTCCTTGGTTTGTTTTCCTTGGTTTTGTCAGATCCAGCACAAAGATCTTGAACCATTTTCCAAGCTTCCTTAGCAGTTTTAGCACCCCACAGTTTGCACTGTATAGTATCTGATCGAATGATGATGTTTCTTGCTTGGCCATCAAGATGGAATCTCTTGGCTTCGTCGGAAGTCCATTCCTCTCTTGGTTTTGGAACGACAATATCAACTGGTTCGCCTAAGATAGTTTCCTTTCCAGCTTCTGTGGTTTTGTGAGGAAAACTTCTCTCAACCTTAGTGATCTTGATAGGTCCATCATTAATGACAGTAACCATCTCATCACCAATGGCCTCAAGATGTAGCATCATGTAGTTTCACCATTTTTCATAGTTTTCCAGCTTCAGCAAGGGAGCGTCTCCTAAAGACATCCTGTCAGGAAAAGACTACCAAACTGATCAAGTGAGAGTGATTTACGGAAAACAACTAAGGGGATCTAGGTTCAGTGCTGAAGGTTAATGAACCTCCATCTCTGATACCACTTGTTGGTCCCTTTAAACAACAAGAAAAGATAGGAGGGGGGGGGTGAATAGTCTTTTCAAACTTTCGTCGTTTAAAAACTTTCTCAGCAAGGGCTTATTACTTTTTAGTAATGAGTTTACTGATACTTAACTTTCTCAGCAAGTACTAGTTACTTTTGAGTAACGAGTTTTACTGATACTTAAAATCAGAGAGCGGAAGTCTTTGTACAATAAGTGCTTTGTCAGTAAGTGATAGTTTCAGCAAGTGAACAGAGTGACAGTGTACAGATAGATATGCTTTGCTGAAAATTAAATGCAGTAAGTAAATCACACAAAATCTTTTATAGTGGTATCTGAGAGTGGCGTAATCTCTCAACTAATCCACTTTGTCCTTTCTAGAAATGAATCCACTAAGATAAGTTTGAGGTTCCTTACAACACCTATCTAGAGCGATTCGACAGAAACCAAAGCACACTTGCTTCGTTTCCAACCTAACTAGAGAACGAAACTTGTTCTCCACCAAACTTGGGACTTATAATCAGTAACACTATGCTCGATTAAGTTCCCCCTGAATTTCACGCCTGAAAGGGTGTTTTTCAGTTAGAGAGGTTTGGGATGAGATAACTTGATTATAACTTATTCAGCTACAACAAGTAATCTAAGAAAAAAAACTTTGAATACTTTGCAGTAAACAAGTTTGATTGTTTCTGGTGTCAAGACTTGTTCTTGTTCGAAAAAAGAACACGTAACTAATTTCTTAGTCGTGTATGTTCTACTTCTTCACAAGTAGCTTTTTCAAGCTTTAAGTCTTGGAACGGATCAATGGCAGTAAAGAGTATTTGAAGGGTATGTGAGTTTAAGCACAAGTGAGAGTTTGATCACGTTGTTGACACTCTTCAACTCTTTGCGTGATGACCTCTATTTATAGTGAATCAAGGGAGCCGTTAGAATTTCAAATTCTAAGGCTTTTGTTCCTTAAGATGTCACTATCTTGCTTTTGTACTTTCAACGGCGTCCTTTATTTGTCTTCTAGTCTTCATGTTCTTCGCGTGCTTACTTTGCATTTAATGTTCATTTGAATGGAATTCAAATATGAACGTTGGAGCGTAAATGCAAGTACTTTCACCAAGGAGGTCACATATGTTTTTCAGCAAGTGGTCAGTCTCAATTTCAGCAAGCACAACCTACTATGTCGTTTAGATTTTCACTTATCCAAGCTGTTGCTGAAGTTTCCACTTTCTGAGCAACATGTGCCTTTGTAGATACCATATTCAGAAATCTTCTTTAGTCTTCAGTCTTCGAATTCTTCAAGTTTCTGAAAGGTTCTAATGCTTCAATAGTTTGTTTGTGTAAACAAAGTACATCATCAGCAAATGCTTCAATAGGTTGTTTTTCTTTTCAGAAAACAAGATACATCATAAGCGAATAAAACACCTATCTAGCACCTACTCGAAGTCTTCAGCAAACGTTCCTCTTTTACAATGTCCTTTAAAATTCTAAATTCCTATGGCCCTTAAGAGTACTAGTTACTGGACTTTCCTTAATTTAGCATGGTTAATTGCTCATCAAAATTACAAGTTTCATGAACTTCTGTGATGTGAACCGCTTCATCATTCTCCTTTTGAGCCTGAAAAAGAGTAAGGTTAATTTCAGGAAGATTTTGGAAAATAGTTTTAGAGTCTAAAACTGTAACATGAATTACCTGCTGATTTTCAGCAAGCTCATGTTGCACACTGAGTTGTGCGGGAAATATTTCCATTGCTTCAGGAGCTGTAGCAGCATCCTTGAATTGTTCATACTGGAATAACACTTTGTTAAATACAAGTACTAAGTTTTTAAACTTAGTAAAGTTACCAAAATTTTCATCTACCTGCTGAACAGGAGTTGTAGATTCTGGTGCAGAAGTTTCAGCAATATTCTGACTTGTATCTTGAGAAGTCTGTAAAGAAATAATCATATTAGCTAAAGATAATGTAATGCCCCGTATTTTATTTATTTATTTAATATTAAGTATTTAATTAACTAAGTAATTTATTTTATGTGGTAATTATTTAATTTCATTCCCGCGCATTCGAGTTCGTCATTAGAGAGTTCGCGTTGAATTAATTCTTTTCGTTCCATTTTGGATCAGCTAGTAAGCTGATTAGAAAGGCCCAATTTCGTGGCCCAATCTGTGAGGCCCATCTGATGGCCCAAGTCTTCAAACCCTAACCCTAAACCTAGTATGTTTGCCTCCATTTCATTTTCCTCCATTCTTCATTTTCCCTCCCCCTATTCTCTCTTTCGCTCTCTTCTCTTCTCTCCCTCCGCCGTGCACAACCACGGCACCATATCCTCACCACCACAGCACCACCCACGGCCACCACCAAAATCACCATCACCACCTTGCATCTCTTCATCATCTCTCACCCGTATCCATCACCGATCCATCATCATTTTCATCAACCAATCTTCATCTCATCTTCATCATCCCTCCGCCCCGACCCGCTCCAATCTGCTCCGATCCGTTCGCGCTTCTTCTCCGGTTCTGCTCGTTGCTCGCCCAATTCCGTTCGCGGTCCGTGTCTCATTCGTGCCGACCGTTTCGCCGCCCCGTCCTGTCGTGCCGCGCCGCCTTCTGCTTCCTGTTCGCCGCCGTCGCGATTCCGTTCCGCCGCCGGTTCATTTCGATCCCGTTCTATTCCGTTTCCGTTTCGCTCCGGACGTGCTTTGTTTCATTCGTCGTTTGGTAAGGCTTCGCTCCCGTTCAGCTTTTTGTTCATTCGAATTCAATTGGAGATTGTAACCCTTACTGATTCGTGTTTTGGGATTAAATCCCGTGTTTCTTGTTTGTTGGTTGGTAATAGATACGATCCCGTTTTCCCATTTTGGAAGGTAAATCTCGTTTCCTTTTTCTTCTTCTTCGTTTGCTTTTTGATTTCTGGACCATTCTGCCCCTACGAAATCTGGACTTGACCATTTTACCCCTGTCTTTTAATTGACTGTTATACCCTTGTGAGATTCAGAAATTGACTATTTTACCCCTGAAAGGATTGTTGACCGTTATACCCTTGCGGTTGGACTGAATTTTCGTTTGATAGTTGACTACATTTTCGAATCGACCGTTTTACCCTTTCGTATATTCTGGACAGTGTTGACCGCTTGACTTTGTTTACTTGATTGACTGTTGACCGTGGACCTAAGTTTCTAAAATTACAGGATTGCCCCTGTTGACTGCGAATTGACGCTTTTGCCCTTGGACAGATTTTGGACTAGATAATTAGGTTTGATTGTTGATTGTTGACTTTTGCCCTACCCCTCTTGGATTGTGAAACTGCGTAGAGTACATCTACCAAATAGATTTTGCGAAAATGATTGAGCTTAACCTTTCTATTTAATGAACAACCGAACTGTTTTGAATATTTTAGATGAACCGTTTCAAGTTTGTTTTTTTCTAAAAGTGACCTTCAAGTCATTCTCCCCAAAGTTTTGCTACTAAGTGATTGACTGGCCTAGTTGGTTTAGTAAGGTTTAGTTTAACCTTAAGGTCTCGACTTGGAACCCCACCTTCGCAACCTTTTCTTCGACCTTTTAACTTTTACAGTTTCGACTTGCCTTTCGAATCCTAGATAGTAACTAGTCGTTTTCTATATAGGTGATCAGTCCGTTATTCCGTAATTCGTTGTTCTCTCCGTGGTTCTTGCTCGCACTATTTAAGGTGAGTGTTTCTATCTGTTTTCAAAACTACAAGGAAGTTATGTGTTATCTGTTTACCGTATTATTATGCTTATTGTCTGTTCCTATTCCATATGTATACATGCCTGCATGTTACTTTCATAAGTATAATCGCTCGTTTAAAATACTATGCATGACACCTTAGCCACCGAACTGTGAGAATTGATTAGTGTACTGTACTATTGCATGTTATTGTTTGCTTGCCTAACTACCTATTCAACTGACTACCGTTTTCTTAACTGCCAATTGTTTTCTAATAACTTTCTCGGTTTCCGAGCACTGTTTACTGTTAACTGTTGACCGGTCGATTAGGTTGACGAGTAGGTAGACTTGGGTAGTGTTGACTATCAGGTTTATTTATGAGTTGCCTAGTCTAATCCCTTAAGGCGCGAGGCAGAAGTCGCTGAGGTCTATTTGGGTCGTAGGACTTTCCTGAACGTACGCAGGACACTGTACTGGCTAGAATTGATCTTTCTAGACGGGGTGATAAGGGCTATTGGGAGTAGGAGCAACAAGGCGGGCTGCACCAACTATTACTGTGCTGTTTTCAGCACCACTGACTTACTGTTTTCTGACATCTTAACCGATTGATTTTCTTGTTTACTGAACTGATTGTTATCTGAATTCACTGCCTGTAATTTGCATGTCTTTAAACTGAAATATCTTCTTCAAAATTGCATGAAACCAACATTGCATGAGCACCACTGAGATCCTTTATCTCACCACTCGTTTCAAAATACTTCCTTGTAGGTTCGACTACCGATGAGCTCTAGTAGGCGTCTGGCGACTCGAGAGTGTGGGGGATTTTCGGTTTGGGTTGATTTCAAATAAGAAGAAGTTTTGTCTTCACTTGTTATTTTCCATTGAACTTCATTATCTTTTAGCTTCTGCATTTATTTCTCTTGATTTGTAAGCTCGTTTGAGAGCCAAAACCTTTACTTACCGTATTTTTTAAAGAACCGTTCGATTTTTCGATTTAAATATTGTTTTCGAAATTACCGTACCGTTACAGTTGGTATCAGAGCCTAGACCAACCCAAAGCCCGCACCGGGTGGACGGTTGGTAAAGGTTATTGTCAGTTTGTCACCCCTACCACTTAAGGCGCTCGACGAGGACGTCGAGGCTTTAAGGGGGGTAGTTTGTAATGCCCCGCATCCCACATCGCTTAAGAGTGATTGGAATAAAGGGTATATATGTTAGACCACCACTCTCACATGGTATGAGGCCTTTTGGGTGATTCCAAAAGCAAATCCGTGCGGGCTCAGGCCCAAAGCGGACAATATCATATTGTTGAGACGTGTGTGGGTCCGTCCAGGAGTAACCACGCCGGCCGGATTGGTCGGGTCGTTACAAATGGTATCAGAGCTTGAGTGCAAACTCAAGCTTGCTAGGATATGATCTTCTGGCCTTTGGGGTGTGTGTGTGTGAGGGTCCGAGTCGCTGCATAGGTTGAGTGGTCTTTGTCCTGTTTTTAGAGAATGTCGTACTGTTGTTAAAATTGACCATTGACTGAGTTCTTGACCGACTTACTCTGTTTTGTCCTAAAGTTTTCAAATGACTTATCTGTCTGCTTAGTTGGAATTGTCGTACTTTTGCATGATACTATGGTTGACCCTGTTTGCTTTTATTATTGAGACTATCCAATTGATTATGTTGCCTTAAATGCATGTTGTTTATGTGTTCTATTTAAAAGTATGTCACCTTTAACGTTATTGATCGCATGCTTTAAGTTCTCATTTATGCAATAGTTTGGCCTTAAGATTGTAACGCCTTAGGATAGTTTCACTCGAGGACGTTAGTTACGTTACTTACATTAGACTAATTGCGATAGGATGGCTCCACGGATTAACACTCGCAGCGGCAACAACAACGGCAACAATGGCGACAACAACACCAACAACAGCAGCCCCATCAGTGACAACAACGACAGTGCTGGCAGTTCGGACCAAGTTGAGCGGATCATTGCTGCTTTGGGAAATTTTAGTGAGACCATGCGCCGCGTTAGGCCACCACCAACTCAACCGGTTACACCGCCACCGCCGCCACCACTATCGATCGACCAAGCAGCCGAACGATTTGCTCGTTTTCATCCTGAGAGGTTTGATGGAGCACCGAATGCTCGTAAGGCTGAGCTTTGGTTGGAAAGCATGGAGAATCTATTCTCGATTTTGCATTATCCTGATGAACGGAAGATCGAGTTAGCAGCTTTCCAATTCGAGGGTGGAGCACGAAATTGGTGGAGAACAGTGGAAGCGAAGTGGAGACAAGGACACGTTGCCCGCACTTGGGCGAATTTCGAAAGAGAGTTCACCGACAAGTTCGTGCCGCGTTTGGTTCGTGAGAACAGGAGGGACG
Source organism: Plantago ovata (assembly GCA_028274465.1). Taxonomy (NCBI): domain Eukaryota; kingdom Viridiplantae; phylum Streptophyta; class Magnoliopsida; order Lamiales; family Plantaginaceae; genus Plantago; species Plantago ovata. The sequence continues at coordinate 87,929,248 of CM051455.1, read as the reverse complement.
AATTTCACGATTTGGTGCAAGGCGAGATGAATGTCGCTGACTACGACGCCGAGTTCACACGATTATTGAAGTACGTCCCACACTTTGAAAATGACGAGAGGGAGAAGGTACGTCTCTTTGTGAAGGGTTTGAAGTCGGAAATCCGATACAGCCTGTTTGGGATCGAGTTGTCAACCTATGCGAAAGCCGTGGAAATAGCTGGTGAAGTGGAGAGTGGTTTGGGAGAACTCGATAGCTTTGAACCCCAACGATCTCGAAAAAGAAGTTCTGATCACAGAAGTAGAAAAGATAACAAGGATCGTCGGTCTCCATCCAAGTATCCTCGCAATCATCGAGAAAGTCGACCTCGTCAACTTGCTGATAACACTGGAGAGTCACCTAGGAGAAATTGTAATTTCTGTGGAGGAACTACTCACGAGGAAAGAAACTGCTGGAAGAAGAAGGGTTGGTGTTTGGCTTGTGGCAGCAGAGATCATAAGGTGAACGATTGTCCGAGACGTCACTCTCTGGCTGAAGAAGGAAGATCTAGAGCCACGACTTCGAAGGGCCAAGGAAGTGGTACCAAAGCCAAGGCGAGAGTTTACAACATGTTTGCACGTGAGCCTTCCTCGGCAGATGTAGCAAAAGGTACGCTTCATTAAGAGAAATTTCTTTTGAAGTTTTGGTATGGCTATCGATCTGCATTTTTATCCTTAGGCTAGATTCACTGGAAGTTGTTTTTCGACGGCCTAGTGAGGACTGATTACTTTGAATCATTCAGTTGAAGAAGTAGGCTCCGTTTCCTTTAGGCTAGTTACGGATTCCGTTAACTTTTGAATTGCGAGTATGATCGTCTATTCCGATGCTTGAAGCTTGAAGACTTTCGATTTCTTTTCTTTCGTTCTGCGTTCCTTGTTCTTTGAATTTACGCTAGATAAGTTTCGGGGACGAAACTTCTTTTAAGGGGGGTGGAGTGTAATGCCCCGTATTTTATTTATTTTTTTAATATTAAGTATTTAATTAACTAAGTAATTTATTTTATGTGGTAATTATTTAATTTCATTCCCGCGCATTCGAGTTCGTCATTAGAGAGTTCGCGTTGAATTAATTCTTTTCGTTCCATTTTGGATCAGCTAGTAAGCTGATTAGAAAGACCCAATTTCGTGGCCCAATCTGTGAGGCCCATCTGATGGCCCAAGTCTTCAAACCCTAACCCTAAACCTAGTATGTTTGTCTCCATTTCATTTTCCTCCATTCTTCATTTTGCCTCCCCCTATACTCTCTTTCGCTCTCTTCTCTTCTCTCCCTCCGCCGTGCACAACCACGGCACCACCTCCTCACCACCACAGCACCACCCACGGCCACCACCAAAATCACCATCACCACCTTGCATCTCTTCATCATCTCTCACCCGTATCCATCACCGATCCATCATCATCTTCATCAACCAATCTTCATCTCATCTTCATCATCCCTCCGCCCCGACCCACTCCAATCTGCTCCGATCCGTTCGCGCTTCGTCTCCGGTTCTGCTCGTTGCTCGCCCAATTCCGTTCGCGGTCCGTGTCTCGTCCGTGCCGACCATTTCGCCGCCCCATCCTGTCGTGCCGCACCGCCTTCTGCTTCCTGTTCGCCGCCGTCGCGATTCCGTTCTGCCGCCGGTTCATCTCGATCCCGTTCTGTTCCGTTTCCGTTTCGCTCCGGACGTGCTTTGTTTCATTCGTCGTTTGGTAAGGCTTCGCTCCCGTTCAGCTTTTTGTTCATTCGAATTCAATTGGAGATTGTAACCCTTACTGATTCGTGTTTTGGGATTAAATCCCGTGTTTCTTGTTTGTTGGTTGGTAACAGATACGATCCCGTTTTCCCATTTTGGAAGGTAAATCTCGTTTCCTTTTTCTTCTTCTTCGTTTACTTTTTGATTTCTGGACCATTCTGCCCCTACGAAATCTGGACTTGACCATTTTACCCCTGTCTTTTAATTGACTGTTATACCCTTGTGAGATTCAGAAATTGACTATTTTACCCCTGAAAGGATTGTTGACCGTTATACCCTTGCGGTTGGACTGAATTTTCGTTTGATAGTTGACTACATTTTCGAATTGACCGTTTTACCCTTTCGTATATTCTGGACAGTGTTGACCGCTTGACTTTGTTTACTTGATTGACTGTTGACCGTGGACCTAAGTTTCTAAAATTACAGGATTGCCCCTGTTGACTGCGAATTGACGCTTTTGCCCTTGGACAGATTTTGGACTAGATAATTAGGTTTGATTGTTGACTGTTGACTTTTGCCCTACCCCTCTTGGATTGTGAAACTGCGTAGAGTACATCTACCAAATAGATTTTGCGAAAATGATTGAGCTTAACCTTTCTATTTAATGAACAACCGAACTGGTTTGAATATTTTAGACGAACCGTTTCAAGTTTGTTGTTTTTTAAAAGTGACCTTCAAGTCATTCTCCCCAAAGTTTTGCTACTAAGTGATTGACTGGCCTAGTTGGTTTAGTAAGGTTTAGTTTAACCTTAAGGTCTCGACTTGGAACCCCACCTTCGCAACCTTTTCTTCGACCTTTTAACTTTTACAATTTCGACTTGCCTTTCGAATCCTAGATAGTAACTAGTCGTTTTCTATATAGGTGATCAGTCCGTTATTCCGTAATTCGTTGTTCTCTCCGTGGTTCTTGCTCGCACTATTTAAGGTGAGTGTTTCTATCTGTTTTCAAAACTACAAGGAAGTTATGTGTTACCTGTTTACCGTATTATTATGCTTATTGTCTGTTCCTATTCCATATGTATACATGCCTGCATGTTACTTTCATAAGTATAATCGCTCGTTTAAAATACTATGCATGACACCTTAGCCACCGAACTGTGAGAATTGATTAGTGTACTGTACTATTGCATGTTATTGTTTGCTTGCCTAACTACCTATTCAACTGACTACCGTTTTCTTAACTGCCAATTGTTTTCTAATAACTTTCTCGGTTTCCGAGCACTGTTTACTGTTAACTGTTGACCGGTCGATTAGGTTGACGAGTAGGTAGACTTGGGTAGTGTTGACTATCAGGTTTATTTATGAGTTGCCTAGTCTAATCCCTTAAGGCGCGAGGCAGAAGTCGCTGAGGTCTATTTGGGTCGTAGGACTTTCCTGAACGTACGCAGGACACTGTACTGGCTAGAATTGATCTTTCTAGACGGGGTGATAAGGGCTATTGGGAGTAGGAGCAACAAGGCGGGCTGCACCAACTATTACTGTGCTGTTTTCAGCACCACTGACTTACTGTTTTCTGACATCTTAACCGATTGATTTTCTTGTTTACTGAACTGATTGTTATCTGAATTCACTGCCTGTAATTTGCATGTCTTTAAACTGAAATATCTTCTTCAAAATTGCATGAAACCAACATTGCATGAGCACCACTGAGATCCTTTATCTCACCACTCGTTTCAAAATACTTCCTTGTAGGTTCGACTACCGATGAGCTCTAGTAGGCGTCTGGCGACTCGAGAGTGTGGGGGATTTTCGGTTTGAGTTGATTTCAAATAAGAAGAAGTTTTGTCTTCACTTGTTATTTTCCATTGAACTTCATTATCTTTTAGCTTCTGCATTTATTTCTCTTGATTAGTAAGCTCGTTTGAGAGCCAAAACCTTTACTTACCGTATTTTTTAAAGAACCGTTCGATTATTCGATTTAAATATTGTTTTCAAAATTACCGTACCGTTACAGATAAAGTTTCAGATAGTGAAGTTTTGCTTATATCTGAGTTAACTACCTGTTGAAGAATGGCAGGTGGTGCCTCAGTCCTTTCAGCATTGATAACATCTTCATTATCTGGGACTTGTTCTTCAGCAGACTTCTTCTCTTGCTCTATTTGAGAAGGTTGTGCAGATTTAGAAATCTCCCTTGTCTTTGAATTGAAAAGTTGAGCAGAAACATCTAGACCTCTAAGTTCACTACTAGTCATGAATAGGTCCACTGACTTGTTGGAGTTGTCATCAATCTCCATACCCATTTGCTGGCTTAGGTCAGTCAGCACCAGTTGGACTTTGTTAATAGAAGTGATTGGTGAACTTGGTCTAACATTCTCAGCATCATGAGATGTGTCGTCGAATGTGATGAATGTGTATTTTACACTTTCATTTGAGTCTTTTTTCACCAATTTAGCTAGCCTCTATGTTAATTTAGCTATATTTTAGTGCATTTTATTAGAATAGTGTCACGTTTCCCTTTAGTTTGTATTTCACAGGTTTTGAGTGAAAAACGAGGTTTTCCAGGCAATTATATTGAAGTAGATAAGGAATTGGTGTTCCGAAGGCGTATTTGGAGTATCCAGAATATTCCGGATAGGATTTGAAGTCTAGGGGTCGAGTCTGAAGGCTAAAAGGTCACTAGAAGGCAAAAACCGAGTCCGAAAAGGAGAAGAAATCCAAAAACACATCGAAAACGCGTATATGGCCGGCTGGAGGTTCCGGGCGAGTCGCCCGGGACGTCGGGCGAATCGCCCCACACCAGGCGAATCGCCCGGTGTGTGGGGCGACTCGCCCCACACCTGCCGAATCACTATATATAGTTGCTCAGTTTTCTCCGTTTTTCATACTTTCTCAGACCTTTTCTCTCACCTTTCTCATTAGTTTTAGGTAGGAAATCTCCAGAGCCTGTTCTGGAGATTCTTAGCTTAGGAGATACTTTTTCTTAGCGTTTTGGAGCTTGTAAGATCGCGATTCTTCGGAGATTGACAACCTTCGGTAACATTGTATCTTATAGTTTTTCTATTTATATTTATATATCTTTCAACATGTTTTCAATCAATCTTGCTATAATTTCTGTTGATTGGATGACATCTATGAGTAGCTAAACTTCTCGTTGGTGATAGTATGTGATTTCTTAGCGAAGGGTTGATAATTATGCTAATGGCTATATCGCGCATTATACTTTGAGTTATTGCTTTATTTCTTTGATCTATCTAAAACCTCTATCTTCGTAGTGTTGAATAATAACGGGACACAATTGGACAATTCATTGATCAAAGATCTCTATGCAAAACCGGGGACTTCATGCATGATTATTAACCTGCTATGCTTTGAATGACCATACTATCACCAATCTCCATTACCTGTTAAGAAAAATCTTTGCTAAGTAGTCTGTTGATTTTATATTCTTAAGTTAGATTAGATAAAGCTAGTTATAGTCCTTAGAGATCGACCACTCGAGGTTATTTTACTACTGCACTACGGTTTTCGTTGTAGTTGTGAATTGCCTTTGGCTAAATACAAATTTATTTGATTAACTAGAATCTGACAAGTTCTAAAACCAGTTCATCAAATTGGCGCCGTTGCCGGGGACTATACTCCTTTTTTCTGTTTAGCTTTTTTATATTTTCAGCATTCAATTCCTAGTTCTAGTAGTTTTTAGTTTTCCTATTTAATCTCTCTCTGATACTCCTTTCCTAGTTTGTTACAGATAGTGTATGCGGCATACACGATCTAGAGGAACACCGCTTGCTGATTCAATTGCTGAGATCGACAGAGTCTACCATCAAAGAAGGCGACTACTTCGAAGGCGTAAACTAGAGGAAATAGAGGATACCAATTTCTCTGAATCTCTACACAGTCTTTTCAAGGAAATCGACGGAATGGCAGAAGCTAGACCACTGAAAGCATGGGTTCAACCCTCCAAGGATCGTATTAGGGGACCGGCGATTGATCTTTCGTCTGCAACTCGAGATCTGGAAATCAAGAACCACGCATTCCAACAACTTCCGAGGTTCTATGGCTTAGCAAGGGAAGATGTGATGGGGTACTTGCACGATATCGATGATTTCGTCAACCAACTCCCACGACCCGGAGCTGAAATAACAACGGATGAGTTGAGGATGAAGGTTTTTGCTATGGGGCTTGGCGACAGAGCCAAGTCATGGTTGAGCTCTCTACCGGCGGGCTCGCTGGACACTTGGGAGAAGGATTTTTCAGCTTTCATGGAAAAATACTTCCCTCACACCTTGACTACCGCGCTTAAGGCGCATATCACTGGGTTCAAACAAGACTATGATGAGACCATCTACACCGCGTTTGAGAGGTTCCAAGACCTCATGAACAAGTGCCCTCACCATGGTTTTGAGCTTTCGGATCTAGTCCAACACTTCTACAATGGACTAACCTTCGAGAACCAACAAGTGGTGGACTTCCAATGCCGTGACAATATTTGGGAGGAAACCGCAGAAGCCGTCTGGGAAGTTTTCGAAACGCTTGCTAAGGGGTCGCAGTTCAAGGACCCAAGAGCAATGATTAGGAGACGTGGAGCTGAAGCTCCACCTACTCAAGAAGCCCCTATGTATGGGGGGAATGGGGATCGATTCGAGTGCTTTACCAACGAATTGAAGCAAGTCCTCAAGAGCGCCACTGGAACAGCTATGTCTAACGAGGTTTGCCGAATATGCAAGAACTATGGGCATGGAGCTCATATGTGTAGATCGGAGCTTGCATATGATGATGGCAACTGGGTTCAACGAGGTGAAGAGGAAGCCTTTGCTACGGAATTGGGTACTCAAGAAGCTAGCTACGGACAAGATGGTAGGAATCCTCGAAGTGGATTTTGGAGAAGAGGGTTCTGAAACAATCAAAGATATGCACCGGCTAGCCAAACTTATGGCCCTAACCAAGACCGTAGTAGGCTTAACTATGGTAATGACCACTGCGAAAATCCCGCTCCAAAAGAGCAACCGAAGTCGAAGACAGCTCTACTGATGGAGAACTTGCAAAAGATAGTTGATCACACCCAAAGTTTTCTCAAACGTTATGAAGAAGATTCTGAGAAGACTAGGGAAAGGCTTGATCCGTTGGAAGAGAGCACTAGGCTTGCCCATCAAAAGATGCAAGAGTTGATCGACCGAGGAGCAAGTAGGGAGCAAGGGAAGCTTCCTAGCAACACTGAGAAGTCGATGTCCCTTACCTTGGTGGGTGATCTACCTGTTGAAATCACCATCAACAAGGTTGCTAACTGCGAGTGTTGCAAGGAGGAAGAACCCCCACTGGCCAAGGAAGAACAGAAGGACCTTGGTTCTGACGAGAGTGAAGAGGAGCAAGAGGATCCCGAGCCACTCCCTCAAAGTTTCGATGTTTAAGTTAGGGATTGGTGAACTTGAAGATGTCCGTGCTACACTAGACACGGGATCCTACTCTAATGTGCTCCCATGAATGTGTTTGAGAAGAGTAGCCTTGGAAAACTGTCTGAGCATAAGGCTATTGTGCAATTGGCGGATGGATCCTTTATGAGACCCGAAGGCGTTGTGAAGAACGTATTGGTCAAGATTGGTGAAGCTTCTGTATACATGATGAACGCGGGATTGTCAGTTCCGGATCAATGAAATAAATTTGTTATTTAGCCAAAGGCAATTCACGACTACAACGAAAACCGTAGTGTAGCAGTAGAATGACCTCGAGTGTCGTTCTCTAAGGACTATAACTAGCTTTATCAAATTTAATTTAGAATATAAAAACAGCAGATGGAATAGCAAAGGTTTTGTGATAGTATGGTCCTTCAAAGCATAACGGGTTAATAATCATGCGTAAATTCCTCGGTTTTTGCATGGAGATCTTTGATCAATCAATTGTCCTGTTGTAATTATTAAACACTACGAAGATATAGATACTGACAGGTCAACACTATTGTCCAATTGTGTTCCGTAATTATTCAACACTACGAAGATATAGATATGCATAGGTCGACGAGGGTCCAATTGTGCATAATAATTAATCAACATACGAAGATATAGGTTGCGCCTGATCAACGAAATAAAGTAATAACACGGAGTATAATGCGCGATATAGCCATTAGCATGATTATCAACCCGTCGCTAAGAATTCACATACTACCACCAATGATAAGTTTAGCTACTCATAGTTGTCATGCAATCAACAGAAATCACAGAAGAAAACATGTTGAAAGATATATAAAAATAAGTTGAAAAACTGTAAGATACAATGTTACCGAAGGTTGTCAGTCTCCGAAGAATAGCGATCTTACAAGCTCCAAACTGCTATGAAAAAGTGTCTCCTAAGCTATGAACCCCCAGAACAGGCTCTGGGAAGTTCCTACCTAAAACTACAGAGAAAGGTGAGAGAATAGGTCTGGAAAAGTATGAATTTCGAAGAAAAACTGAGCAACTATATATAGGCTTCGAATTTGTGTGGGGAGAAAGGCCCCACACACCGGGCGATTCGCCTGGTGTGGGACGATTCGCCCCACGTCCCGGGCGATTTGCCCGGGAGTAAAATTCACGGAATTCCTCGTTTTCGACGCGTTTTTGGATTTTTTCCCCTTTTCGGACTCGGTTTCTGACTTCTAGTGGCCTTCTAACCTCCAGATTCGACCCCTAGACTCCAAATCCTATCCGGAAACCTTCAGATACTCCAAATAGGCTTCTGGAACACCAATTCCTTGTCAACTTCAATATAATTGCCCGAAAATCTTCGTTTTTCAACCAAAATCTATAAAATAAAAACTAAAGGGAAACGTGACACTATTCTAATAAAATGCACTAAAATATAGCTAAATTATCATAGAGCTAGACTCTAATGCAAAAAACAATGCAAGACACAAAATGGAGTCTCATGCCAAATAAAATGAACTAATCTACTGAATCTATCAAAAAACATATGAACAAAAACCATATAAATCAAAGCATGAATATAGGTTGAAGAATACCTCGACTGACTTATACACATCCACATAAGCACTTATGTCAAGACAAGATAGTCTCTCGTAACATTCTCTACCTGGACCTAGTCAGTGACGACGTAATGAAGCATGCTAAGATATAAATGATTGTCCCGTGCCTATGAAACTGAGGACTTACTGCTGTTCCACCATGTTAAGACTTTTCCTCAAAGAGGTCGAACCAGTACTGGCTCTCATCAAACGAAGGAGGGTTCCCTATAAAAGATAACACTCCCCTATTCTATCCATTTCTCAAGTAAAGTCTTAAGCTATTCACCACTTCCTCAATGGCAGGACGAGGGTGGTCTAGAACAGATGACACTCAAAAACAAAAGACAAAAAATAGAAAATTACAACACGATTACAAACATTACAAGAATTGGAAAATGAGACACAAAACTTTGCTAAACTGCTATTTGGCTTTCTTTTTTGGACCCTTCCTTGCTTTTTTGGGGTCTTTTCTCTTTTTTCTTTTTTTTTCTTTCCAGTTTCTTTTTTTCTTTGTTCTTTTTGTCTGGAATTTTTTTTCTTTTTTTTCGATTTTTTTAGCCAGCAGTAGCATAACAAAAAAAGAGAAAATGACTCACACGACTTCTCCAAAACTATTCGAAAGAATAGGTTGGAGTACAAAATTTACGGAAAAGGAAAAATAAACTCACGATACGGAAATGAAAAACGAAAAACAAGTCTATGATGGTGTAACCCCCTCCCCAAACCTATTAGGAAGAATAGGTTATAAACAAAGGATCACACAACCTCACACTACCTCCTTCCTAGGCATTTAGCAATTTCAAAGCATGGTGAAGACTTTTTGCCTCTTAGGTACATAATTACTCGGGAAAACAACCATAATACCCTAACATGTATCATCCTATTATAAAGGTCTTCGTGAACCGCAGTAGAGAAAACACCACTAAGTGATGTCGAGACTACCAAGCTTAACTAAGTGCAATACATAAATGTGACAAGCCAAGCGAGAAAAACCTCAAACAAATTCATAGAGATGAAGCATATGATTAATGGCATAGTTAGTTGATCTACCCAATAAAAAAGTTCAAAACATTCGGCAATAAACTCCATATAAAACATGCAAGACTATCCTAGGATGAATGTAGTGAATGCAACCCAATAAAATCTAAGAAAGCAGTAAACGTGCAAATGCAAATGCAGACGGATAAAACATGCAAGGTACTATACTCATCCTACCAATACCAAGCTCCAAACTAACAACACTAGATCACTTAAATCCCATCCCCCCTCATGAAATTTACGCTAGTCCCTAGCAGTAAGAAAATGAGAAAATAAGATGTGATACTAGATGTTACCCCATGGTTTGGCCTCGGTCGGCTGAGTATGCTGCTTGTGAGTTATTGGGACTGCTCTGGGAGCCTTATATATGATCATCGGGGCTTGTTGTAGTGGCGGTAGTTCCATTAATAGATCGGATAGGACCAATTCAACAATCTGTATCATCATTGTCCCTATTGTCTTCATTGTCACTACTGTCACGCACATCCTCACTAGTAGAGTTGCAGTGTCGAAGAGAATCTTCAAGATTGGCCGCCTCTGTTACGGAATCTTCCACCCGGTATCTCTCCAATAGGTTGTGAACTATTGAAGGGGAAAGGGCAGTGGTATCAGAGCCTCCCTCTCCAATGTTTTACACCCCGTGGAGGTTACAACAAGCTGCTCGGATATTCAGAGGTTGTCTTCCATTTTTTCCTATGTCGACCACATTCTCTACAGTTGATGCTGCCGATGTCTATATGATGCTCCCTTTAGAGGCAGTCAAGGGGCACCCCAACGAGGGGCTGGGCACCCATGTCATTATGTGTTGGAACCAAGCTAGCACTTCGGAACCTTCTAGCAACTGTGAACTCAAGATTGAATCCGCCGCGGCAAGATCGTCCCGGTGCCTTCCAGTTCACACGAACTTTGCAGTCCTTGCGATGGATTGCTAACGTAATAATAGTTTATGTCCGTTCGGTGGTGCATGAATAGGCATAGGAGTCCTTACTCCAGGTGTACTCTAGCTCCTCCTCTTGGATAATCCGCGACGTTGCTGCAAGAGCCCGTGGCTCGAACGCACATCTAACGAGGTCACTCTTCTTGACATGGTTGTAATCGATCCCCCTCCAATACTTCATAGTAATCATACGTGAATGCTCCTTTCCCATGGCATCGTTCCTGCAAACAACAGTTAGTACCTCGCATGACACAAAACTGACTCATGCACATGCTAGTGTAAGAGTGAAACACACAAGTGATAAAATCAACAATCGAACTCCCCAAATCCTTTATGTCTAGCCTAGCTTCTTCAACATGCAACATACTAATGTTACTACTACACGAAATACATCACATTATGCTCTTGCTAGACAACCAATAACCTAGATAACAAGGCTCGATTCATACCATAGTAGCGAAAAATTCTAGCATCATAAATCCTCATACTCAACAATTAAGTATTCTATCATCAAATCCATCATCATTACATCATTAAACACAATTATATGCAAGAAATCAAAGATAAAGATATATTGCATAACAAGATATATCATCTAGTTGCAAAATTCCCAAATCAACAATCCAAGCATAATTAAGCATGCAATTATAGTAAATAATGCTTCTAATCACACAAACAACCTACCCATGCATCATATAAGCATAATTGAAGCTCAAATTAGAAAACTCCCAAATTTGAAAATTAGGGTTCATAAGAAGATACCTCAGATCTGAAAGACTAATGCACTAGGGTGAAATCTGTTCGGATGAAAAGAAAGATGCTGTAATAGGCTTCGATTGAAGCTATAGAACACTAAATTTGGTGAAGAAATGAAGAAGTTATGAGGTTTTGAAGGTAAAATCGCGATTTTCGGTTTTTGGGTAGGAGGAATGATGAAGATATGAAGAAGATGAGCTCTAAAGAAGGGAAATCCGCGTTTTTAATCGTCAGAAGTCGTGGGACGAATCGCCCCTGGTGTGGGGCCAGTCGCCCCATACGGGGCGATTCGCCCCCCACTACCTAATGCGGGGAGATGAAATCTTCGACAGAAAACGCGGTTTTTAATCCCCGAAACCAATTTTCTCATAAAACCACTCGAAAAATCTCACTCAAACATAAGCATATACGACACAGACATGAACAAATTCACATATGAAAAGCAAATTGTTCAAGAATGAATGCATGTAATAAAGCGGTAAAGAAAGCGATAAAAACTCCGGGTTTCCTCCCGGATAGCGCCATTGTTTAAAGTCTTTGACTCGACTCCTGTCCGCGCCTAGATCTTCTGTTGGTCCCTTTAAACAACAAGAAAAGACTAGAAGGGGGGGGTGAATAGTCTTTTCAAACTTTCGTCGTTTAAAACTTTCTCAGCAAGTACTTATTACTTTTCAGTAATGAGTTTGCTGATACTTCACTTTCTCAGCAAGCGTAAGTTACTTTACAGTAGCTTGGTTTGCTGATACTTAAAATCAGAGAGCGGAAGCCTTTGATACAATAAGTGCTCTTTCAATAAGTAAAGGTTTCAGCAAGTGAAGTGAGTGACTGTATACAGACAGATATGATTTGCTGAAAGCTAAATACAGTAAGTAAATCACACAAACACTTTTATAGTGGTATCTGAGAGTGGCGTAATCTCTCAACTAATCCACTTCGTCCTTTCTAGGAATGAATCAACTAAGATATGATTGAGGTTCCTTACAATCTCCTATCTAAAGCGATTCAACAGAGACTAAAGCACACTTGCTTTGTCTCCAACCTAAACAAGAGAACTCCACCTTGTTCTCCACCAAACTTGGTACTTTTAATCAACAAAACTATGCTCGATTAAGTTCCCCCTGAATATCACACCTGAAAGGGTGTATTTTCAGTTAGAGAGTTTTGGGGTGAGATGACTTAATTATAACTTATTCAGTTTCAACAAGTAATCTAAGAAACACAACTTGGAATACTTTGCAGTAAACAAGTTTGATTGTTTCTGGTGTCAAGACTTGTTCTTGTTCGAAAGAAAGAACACTTAACTAATTTCTTAGCCGAGTTTGTTCTACTTCTTCACAAGTAGCTTTTTCAAGCTTTAAGTATTGGAACGGATCAATGGCAGTAAGAGTGTTTGAAGGTTTGTGAGTTTTAAGCACAAGTGAGAGTTTTATCACGTTGTTGACACACTTCAACTCTTTGCCGGATGACCTCTATTTATAGTGCAAGTAAGGAGCCGTTTGAATTTCAAATCCTAAGGCTTTTATTCCTTAACATGTCACTATCTTGCTTTTGTACTTTCAGCAGCGTCTTTGTTTGTCTTCTAGTCTTCATGTCCTTCGCGTGCATGCTTTGCATTTAATGCATATTTGAATAGAATTCAAACAGTAACATTGGAGCGCAAATTCGCGTACATTCAGCAAGAGGTCACATATGTTCCATCAGCAAGTGGTCAGTCTCAGTTTCAGCAAGCACAACCTACTCTGTCTTTCAGATTTTCACTTATGCAATGCTGCTGCTGAATATTCCACTTTTTGAGCAACACGTGCCTTTGTAAATACCAGTCTTCAACAATCTTCTAGTCTTCAGATCTTCAAATTCTTCAAGTCTTCAGATCTTCAAAAGTCTTCAAGATTCTGAGCGGTTTCTATTTTCTTCAATAATTTGTTTGTAATAAACAAAGTATATCTTCAGCAAATGCTTCAATAGGTTATTTTCTTTTTAGAAAATAAGATACATCATAAGCTAAGCATCAATAAGTTATTTTCTTTTCAGAAAATAAAATACATCATACGCAAAAGAAATAACTTATCTAGCACCTAACTAAGTCATCAGCAAACGTTCCTCTTTTACAATGTCGTTAAAATTCTAAATTCCTATGGACCTTAAGAGTACTAATTACTGGACTTTCCTTAATTTAGCATGGTTAATTGCTCATCAAAATTACAAGTTTCCTAACAAATTTCCCCCTTTTTTATGTTAGCAATCCATGGCTAAATTAATTGTTACCCTTTTAGAGGTTTCTGATGTTGAATAAATCAGTTGATTAATGCAAGCATACTTGAATAATTAAACAGTAAGCATAAGTAAATTGCATAATGAAAAACCAATAAGAGTCAAAAGTTTCATTGCTGATAGTTATCATTCAAAAGTTTACATGAAAATGCATAGATAACATAAACAGAATCAGCAAACAAAAACTTTAACAAAAACTATTGCAGGGACTTAAGCTCTTTCAGAGGATTTTCTCAAAATCTCTCTTACACTCTTTTCAGCAAGTGCAGTGAATTCAACACAATCCTTTTCGTAGTTTTCCAGAAGCCTACGGATTTGTAGTTGAAGAATTCTTGCGTTTTTGCAGGCGGTATGATGATGCTTTTCAGCATTCATTTCCATGTAATTAATTACCCACAAATGCATGCCCAAATTGCTGGCATGGAGAAGCTGTGTATCTGAAATGCTTTTCGGATGAATCTTTCTTAGCCAGAGAAGATCTTCTTCTTGATCCTTAGCAGTGAGATAGAAGTACTCATAAGGAATCAATCCAAGTTTCTTCTTAGGTTTCTTTGTTACCGGGTCAGCGTAGTAAGCAATGCCAGGTGGTTTGATCAGATTTGGTTCTTGCTTGTATGTCTTGCCAATGGCAACTCTTCTTACATAGACCTCAAGATTCAACCATTTCCCAGCAACATTTCTTGGGAGGGATTCTTCCCTTTGATTTCTTTGGACCTTGAGTTCAATCCATTTGAACATTTGACTCAATATGGCTGTAGGAAAGAACTCATTTACCAGCAAGTCTTCCAGCTTTAAAATCCAGCAACCATGAATGTTTCTGATTACATTCTGAGTGGTTTCCTCATTGCTGGTCTTTGTATATTCGATGCCGGAGCCAATAGCAATGCTGGCCAGCCTTTTTTCTTCCTGTCTTTGCCTTCTTCTTCTTGTTTTAGCATTGTCTTGATCTCTTGCTGAAGAGTCAGACGAGAAATGCTTTGAATGGCCAGACGGAGTCACGGCTGTTAAGGGTCTAGCTCTTATCGCTTGAGCTATTGTTTTATTGTCATCATCTTCTTCATCATCTTCATTCAGATTGTGATGACTTTCAGTATGACAGAAATCTTGACTTTCAGCAGCGGTTTTTCTCTTTTTGGTACTTGCTGAATTCAACTCAGATTCTGCTTTTCTTTTAGAACTTTGCTCTTTTTCAGCAAGAGGTTCTATTGGAAGTGGCACATCAACAGCAGGAGCAGGAGGGGTTTGATTTCTTTTTCTAGGATTCTTCTTTTCCCCCTTAGACATGGATTGCAACATTGGAGTGATGTGCAGAGAATAAAACTCATTACAATTTTCAGCAAGAGTGTTTAAACTGTTATACTTCATGATGATTTGCTGTTGGTCAGAGTTCATTGTTGACAACTCTCTTTGAATATTCATCATGTTCTCTTCATGTCTTTTCTCTATTGCGGCCTTCTCATCCATAATATTCTGAGCCTTGACGAGAGCATTCTTTGCAAGCTTGAGCGCTTGACTTACATCTTCTTCATAGCTCTTGTGATAAAGACTGATGTCTTTCTGAGCTATTGTCAAAGTTGTAGTGCGTCTCAGCACTGTAGCCAATATCTTTCCAATGTCAAGTGGGCTCTCAGCAAGCAATGCCTCATCTTCAGCTTTGCAGGCATCATGGACATGCTTTAGTGCTAGAATTATGGGAGTAAACTCCTCAACTCTTGGAAACGGCACTAAATGAGGTGTCAAGGAATGAACCTTAAGTTTGGAAGCAAACTGATCATCTTGTAAAAGCAGCTCGGCTCTTAAAGAATCACCTTTATCAGTGATGTAATCAGGAGGAGGAATCTGAACAACTTTGGGGTCTCGCTTGGATTGTTCATCTTCATTTTCTGACAAGTCGTCATCATCCTCAGATTCATCAAGTTGAGCAACTTTTGAGCCTTTGTCAGTAGCTTCACTTCCTTTTTGTTGAGTGGTTGCTGATGGCAACGCTTCAGACTCAACAACTGGAGTTTCACCAGTAGTTAGTTTTAATTGAGTAGTTGTTGAAGGCAACGTTTGAGACTCAATAACTGGAGTTTCGCCAGTAGTTAGTTTTATCAATTGAGTTTGTGGCTCAATTACTGGAGTTTCGCCAGTAGTAAATGGAAGGGATGGAACTTCCTTTTGTCTTGGTCTTGAAGATTCACCAATTTCTAGATCATGCGTATGCCTTGCATGGATCACGACACTGTTTTGTAGAGCGCGTTGGTAATCTTTATCTTCTTCATCCTCATCTTCAAGGTTTTCTTCAGTAACCTTGGCATCAGAAACTGGACTTTTGCCATTTTTCAAGGCAGCCCTTTTTCTGGCGTATTCTTCTTCAGTATCAGCACCTTGCACAGGTTCTTGATTTTCAGCATCAGCAGGAGGAGGTTGAGATTCTTGCTGAGATTGTTGTTGTTCAGCTTGCTGATTGTCAGATGGAGTACTTTCAGCAACTGTTAACTTTAATCCATCAGCATCAGGACTTGGACCTTGATTGTCATCATCGTCGTCTTTCTTGTCCTTTGAATCTTTCCCTTCATCATCACTAGGATCAGTGGGAATGTTCTCATCTTCTTCTTCTTCTTCATCATCTGTCAGAATGACTAGCTCAACGTGCTTATACAAAGCAACACTTGTCACTTCCTCTTCCTTAGTTAATTTGTGGGGATCAGCCACCACAGGAACAAAAAGACCTTTGAGCATCACAGCTTGTTCAGCTGGAGAGGCACTATTAAATTTGTCCTTCATATTTTCTCTGATTTGAGCAATCAGATTGGAGCTCATTTGCTGAGAATATGTCATTTCTTCCGGAAGGATGGAGTGGACAAATGTTTCGAGCTTTAACACTGAAGATCTCTTTTTCTCATTTGAGAGATGAAGGTGAAGATCTGAGAAATCCATTCTCCTGTACCTTTGCCAGTTGCTGACGGACTTAGCAACTCTTGACAAAGTTGTCCTCTTGAAGTTCAAGTAAACTTCTTCAGAACTTACTTGCTGATCTTCGGTGATGAGTACCACTTCAGTGGTCTCCTTTTGAGCCTGAAAAAGAATATTATTTAGATCAGGATTGGTTTGGAGAATTGTTTTAGAGTTTATATCTGAAACATGATTTACCTGCTGAGAGTCAGCAAGCTCATGTAGTACAATTTCCATTCCATGAGGAGCTTGAGTAGCATCCTCCATTTGTTCATCCTGAAATAAATTATAGTTAGACACAAGTACTAAGCTGTCAAACATAGTTTTTATACCAAAATTATTAACTACCTGCTGAGCAGGGAGTGTTGGTTCTGGTGCAGAGGCTTCAACAACCATCTGACTTGCATCTTGAGAAGTCTGTAGAGAAAGAATGATTTTAGCAAAAGAACAATTTTCAGAATTTGAAGTTTTACTGATGGTTGAATTAATTATCTGCTGAGGAAGGACAGGTTGTGGCTGAGTCCTTTTAGCATTAACAGTTTCTTCAGCTTCTTGGACTGTTTCTTCAGCAGACTTCTGGTTTTGCTCTATCTGAGAAAGCTGTGCGGTTTCAGCAATCTCCCTTTGAGCTCACTGCTTGTCATGAAGAGATCAATTGACTTGTTGGATGATTCTTCAATCTCCAACTCCATTTGTTTGCTTAAATCTTCCAGTACAAGCTGGACTTTGTCAATTGATGTCTTGGGTGAACTTGGGCCAGTATTCTCAGCATCATGAGATGCGTCTTTGAATAATGCTTCTTGAGTTTCAGCAACTTCAGGAATTGGAACCATTGTTATTTCAGCAACTGGTCCTTCAGCAAGCGGGGTTTCAGCAACTTGATGATTTGCTTGTTCAGCAACCATCTTTTCAGCAGCATCAGCAAGTGCCGCTCTTTGCAGATCAGCAGCAACATCACTTGCTGGTTGATGAATGTGTATTTTACACTTTCATTCGAGTCTTTTTCACCTATTTTAGCTATCCTCTATGTTAATTTAGCTATATTTTAGTACATTTTATTAGAATAGTGTCACGTTTCCCTTTAAATTTTATTTTACAGGTTTTGGTTGAAATTCGGAGATTTCCGGGCAATTATATTGAAGTCTACAAGGAATTGGTGTTCCAGAAGCCTATTTGGAGTATCTGAAGGTTTCCGGATAGGAATTGGAGTCTAGGGGTCGAATCTGGAGGTTAGAAGGCCACTAGAAGTCTTGAATCGAGTTCGAAAAGGTGAAGAAATCCAAATCCGCGTCGAAAAACGCGGAATTCCACGAAAAAGACGGGGGGCGAACCGCCCCATCCTGCGGCGAACCGCCCCAGACTTAATTCGGGGCCTATACATAGTGCTTAGTTTTCTCTCCGAAAATCATATCTTTCCAAGCCTACTTTCTCATGAATTTGTTTGAGGTTTTTCTCGCTTGGCTTGTCACATTTATGTATTGCACTTAGTTAAGCTTGGTAGTCTCGACATCACTTAGTGGTGTTTTCTCTACTGCGGTTCACAAAGGCCTTTATAATAGGATGATGCATGTTAGGGTCTTATGGTTGTTTTCCCGAGTAATTATGTACCTAAGACGCAACAAGTCTTCACCATGCTTTGAGATTGCTAAATGCCTAGGAAGGAGGTAGTGTGAGGTTGTGTGATCCTTTGTTTATAACCTATTCTTCCGAATAGGTTTGGGGAGGGGGTTACACCATCATAGACTTGTTTCTGTTTTTCATTTTCGTATCGTGAGTTTATTTTTCATTTTCCGTAAATTTTGTGCTCCAACCTATTCTTTCGAATAGGTTTGGGGAAGTCGTGTGAGTCATTTTGTTTTTCCCTTTGTTATGCTACTGCTGGCTAAAAAAAAATCGAAAAAGAAAGAAAAATTCCAGAAAAAAAAAGAGAAAAAGAAAAGAAAAAAGAATCTGGAAAGAAAAAAAAGAAAAAAAAGAAGACCCCAAAAAAGCAAAAGAAGGGTCCAAAAAGAAAGCCAAATAGCAGTTTAGCAAAGTTTTGAGTCTTTTTCATTTTTGTATTGTTCGCAATCGTGTTTTTCTATTTTTTATCTTTTTTGTCTTGAGTGTCATCTGTTATAGACCACCCTCGTCCTGCCATTCAGGAAGTGGTGAATAACTTAAGACTTTACTTAAGAGAAGGGTAGAATAGAGGAGTGTTATCTTTTATAGGGAACCCTCCTTCGTTTGATGAGAGCCAGTACTTGTTCGACCTCTTTTGAGGGAAAGTCTTAACATGGTGGAACAGCAGTAAGTCCTCAGTTTCATAGGCACGGGGCAACCATTCGTACCTTAGCATGCTTCATTACATTGTCACTGACTAGGTCCAGGTAGAGAATGTTAAGAGAGACTATCTTGTCTTTACATAAGTGCTTATGTGGATGTGTATAAGTCAATCGAGGTATTCTTCAACCTATATTCATGCTTTGATTTATATGGTTTTTGTTCATATGTTATTTGGTAGATTCAGTAGATTAGTTCATTTTATTTGGCATGAAACTCCATTTTTGTGTCATGCATGTTTTTTGTATTAGAGTCTATCTTAGTTGCTTGAGGACAAGCAAAGGTTCGGTTTGGGGAGTTTGATGAATGTGTATTTTACACTTTCATTCGAGTCTTTTTCACCTATTTTAGTTATCCTCTATGTTAATTTAGCTATATTTTAGTACATTTTATTAGAATAGTGTCACGTTTCCTTTTATATTTTATTTTACAGGTTTTGGTTGAAATTCGGAGATTTCCGGGCAATTATATTGAAGTGTACAAGGAATTGGTGTTCCAGAAGCCTATTCGGAGTATCTGAAGGTTTCCGGATAGGAATTGGAGTCTAGGGGTCGAATCTGGAGGTTAGAAGGCCACTAGAAGTCTGAAACCGAGTCCGAAAAGGTGAAGAAATCCAAATCCGCGTCGAAAAACACGGAATTCCGCGAAAAAGACGGGGGGCGAACCGCCCCATCCTGCGGCGAACCGCCCCAGACTTAATTCGGGGCCTATATATAGTGCTCAGTTTTCTCTCCGAAAATCATATCTTTCCAAGCCTACTTTCTCACCTCTCTCTATAGTTTTAGGTAGGAACTTCCCGGGGCCTGTCCTGGGAGTTCCGTAGCTTAGGGGATACTTTTTCATAGCAGATTGGAGCTCGTAGGACCACAATCATCTGGAGATTGACAACCTTCGGTAACTTTGTATCTTACAGTTTTTATCTACTTTTATTAGCAGCAGAGCTACTAGACCAAGTGAATGGCAGAGATGCTTTCTCTTAACGTGTTTTGTATCTTACAGTTTTTATCTACTTATTTTATCTTCTTTCAATATGTTTTCTTCTATGATTTCTATTGATTGCATGCCTATTATGAGTAGCTAAATTTATCATTGGTGGTAGTATGTGAATTCTTAGTGAGGGAAGATAATCATGCTAATGGCTATATCGCGCATTATACTCCGTGTCATTGCTTTATTTCGTTGATCAGTTGTAACCAAAATTCTCGTATGTTGTATTGATTATTATGCACACTCGGACACTTGTCAACCATCAGACCAATTATCTTCGTAGTGTTGAATAATTACGGAACACATTAGGACGTTAGTTGTTGACAAGTCAGACCAAATTATCTTCGTAGTGCTTAATACTTGCAACAGGACACTAGATTGATTCAAAGATCTCTATGCAAGACCGAGGAATTTATGCATGATTATCGACCCATTATGTTAAGAAGGACCATACTATCACCAATCTCCATTATCTTTGCTTTCTATCTGCTGTTTTATATTTTCTTGTTAAATAGATAAAGCTAGTTATAGTCCTGAGAGAACGACACTCGAGTCATTCTACTGCTACACTACGGTTTTCGTTGTAGTTGTGGATTGCCTTTGGCTAATTACAAATTTATTTGACGGAATCTGACACGTTCATCAAATTGGCGCCGCTGCCGGGGACTATACTCCTTTTTTCTGTTTAATTTGTTTTTATTTACAGCTTTAGATTCCTAATTCTATTAGTTTTAGTTTTCCTTTTTAATCTCTCTCTGATACTGCTTTCCTAGTTTGTTTCTAATCACCTTTCCTAGTCTGTCACAGACAGTGTATGCCGCATACACGTTCTGCAGGAAGACCGCTTGCTAATTCAATTGCTGAGATCGATAGAGTCTCCCACCAAAGAAAGCGACTACTTGAAAGGCGCGCACTAGAGGAAATAGAGGAAACCGATTTCTCTGAATCTCTAATTAGTCTATTCAAGGAAATCGACGGAATGGCAGAAGCTAGACCACTGAAGGCATGGGTACAACCCACCAAGGATCGTATGAGGGGGCCAGCGATTGTTCTTTCGTCTACAACCCGAGATCTGGAGATCAAGAACCACGCATTCCAACAACTTCCGAGGTTCTATGGTTTATCAAGGGAAGATGTGATGGGGTACTTGCACGATATCGATGATTTCGTCAACTAACTCCCACGACCCGGAGCTGACATAACAATGGATGAGTTAAGGATGAAGGTTTTTGCAATGGGACTTGGCGACAGAGCCTAGTCATGGCTGAGCTCTCTTCCAGCAGGCTCGCTGGACACTTGGGAAAAGGTTTTTTCAGCTTTCATGGAGAAATACTTCCCACACACTCTGAATACCGCGCTTAAGGCGCAGATCACTGGATTCAAGCAGGACTATGATGAGACCATCTACACCGCGTTCGAGAGGTTCCAAGATCTCACGAACAAGTGCCCTCACCATGGTTTTGAACTTTCCGACCTAGTCCAACACTTCTACAATGGACTAACCTTCGAGAACCAACAAGTGGTGGATTTCCAATGCCGAGGCAATATTTGGGAGGAAACCGCAGAAGCCGTCTGGGCAGTTTTCGAAAGGCTTGCTAAGGGTTCACAATTCAAGGACCCAAGAGCAATGGTTAGGAGACGTGGACCTGAAGCTCCACCGACTCAAGAAGCCCCTATGTACAGGGGGAATGGGGATCAATTCGAGTGCTTTACCAACTAATTGAAGCAAGTCCTCAAGAGCGCCACCGGAACAACTGTTTCGAACGAAGTATGCCGAATATGCAAGAACTATGGGCATGGGGCTCATATGTGTAGATCGGAGCTGGCATACGATGATGGCAACTGGGCTCGAGGAGGCGAAGAAGAAGCCTTTGCTACGGAGTTTGGCACTCAAGAAGTTAGCTACGGACAAGACGGTAGGAATCCTCGAGGTGGATTTTGGAGAAGAGGATACCGTAACAATCAAGGATATGCACCGGCTAACATAACTTATGGACCTAACCAACACCGTAGTAGGCTGAACTATGGTAATGATCACTGCGAAAACCCCGCTCCGAAAGAGCCACCGAAGTCGAAGACGGCTCAACTAATGGAGAACTTGGAGAAGATGGTCGATCACACACAAAGTTTTCTCAAACGGTATGAAGAAGATTCTGAGAAGACTAGGGCAAGGCTCGGTAGGTTGGAAGAGAGCACTAGGCTTGCCCATCAAAAGATGCAAGAGTTGATCGACCGAGGAGCAAGTAGGGAACAAGGCAAACTGCCTAGCAGCACTGTGAAATCGAATGCCATTACATTGGCTGATGATGTACCTGACGAAATCACCATCAGGAAGGTTGTTAGGTGCAAGTGTTGCATGAAGGAAGAACTTCTACTGGATGAGGAAGAAGAGAAGGGCCTTGGTTCTGACACAAGTGATGAGGAGCAAGAGGATCCCGAACCACTCCCTAAAAGTTTCGATGTTAAGGTAGGGATTGGTGAGCCTGAAGATGTCCGTGCCACACTAGATACGGGATCCTATTCGAACATAATTCCTTTGAATGTGTTTGAAAAGAGCAACATCGGAAAACTATCTGAGCAAAGGGCTATTGTGCAACTGACGGATGGATCCTTTATGATACCCGAGGGCGTTGTGAAAAATGTGTTGGTCAAGATTGGTGAAGCATCTATATACACCAATTTCGTAGTTATACCGGCATCTGCACCTGGGACGGGGGATGTCATACTCTTAGGGCAAACATTCTTGACTAAACTACGCTCAGTGATGGATATCTACCAAAGAACTTGCACCATCTAAGTGAATGGCAAGCAACACGTGTTGCAGGCCATACCTGATCCACCTGAACCGCCTGATATTACTACTCACTACTGTGGTCTTGCAGCCTATATTCTTTCTTATTCACAGGTTCGTGGCATGGAAAGCAGATCAAAGAAGGGGAAGGCTAGTACCCGCAGAAAGAAGAGATAGGCGCAGACAGAAGTCGAGTCAAAGACTTTAAACAATGACGCTATCCGGGAGGCAACCCGGAATTTTTATCGCTTTCTTTACTGCTTTTCTGCATGCATTCATTCTTGAACTATTTGCTTCTCGTTAGCGAATTTGTTCATGTCTGTGTCGTATATGCTTTGTTTGAGTGAGATTTTTCGAGTGGTTTTCTGAAAAAAATTGGTTTCGGGATTTAAACCGCATTTTCCGACATCGGGACCCGTCTCCCCGCATTGGGGAGCACGGGGTGAACCGCCCCACTTGGGGGCCGAACCGCCCCACGGTCCCAGATCTTAAAAAACGCGGATTTCAACCCCAAAACCTTATTTTCTTCATTCTTCTTCATCCATCCTCCCAAAAAACCCGAAAAGTGCGATTTTACTTCAAAATCTTTATAACTTCTTCATTTCTTTGCCAAATTGAGTGTTCTTTAGCTTATTTCGAAGCCTATTACATGATATATCATCCTATCCGAACAGATTTCATCATAATTCGTTAGATTTGCAGATCTGAGGTATCATCCTTAGAACCCTAAATTTCAAATTTGGGGGTTTTCCATTTTGAGCTTCAATTATGCTTATTTGATGCATGGGTATGTTGTTTGTGTGATTAGACATGTTATTTACTATCAATTGCATGCTCAATTTTGCTTGGATTGTTGATTTAGGTATTTTGCTGCTAGATGATATATCTTGTTCTGCAATATGACTTTATCTTTGATTTATTGCATATGATTGTGTTTATTGATGTAATGATGGTGGATTTGACTTTAGAATGCTTAATTGTTGAGTATGAGGATTTATGTTGGTAGAATCTTTGCGCTGCTATGGTATGAATTGAGCCTTGTTATCAAGGATATTGGTTGTCTAGTGAAAGTATGATGTGATGTATCGCATGTAGTAGTTACATTGGTATGTTGCATGATGAAGAAACTAGGCTAGACATTACGGTTTGGGGAGCTTGATTGTTGATTTTATCACTAGTATTTTTCGCTTTTACACTAGCATATATTTGAGTCTGTTTTGTGTCATACGAGGTGCTAATTGCTATTTGTAGGTACCATACCAAGGGAAGGGAGCATTCCCGTATGATTGCTGTGAAGAATCATGTCAAGGAAGGTGATCTCGCTAGATGTGCGTTCGAGCCAAGGGGTTTTGCAACAACGTCGTGGATTATCCGAGAGGAGGAGCTAGAGTACACCTGGAGTAAGGACTCCTATGCCTATTCGTGCACCACCGAAGGGACAGAAACCATTATTACATCATCACTCCATCACAAGGACTGCAAAGTTCGTGTGAACTGGAAGGCACCGGGACATTCTCGCAGCGACGGATTCAATCTTGAGTTCGTAATTGCTAGAAGATTCCGATGCGCTAGCATGGTTCCAAAAAATAATGACATGGGTACACAGTCCCTCGTTGGGCCGCCCTTTGCCTGCCTCTAAAGTGAACATCATATTGACATCAGTCGGAGCAACAGTGGAGAATGTGGTCGAAATTGGAGAAGACTTCTGAGTATCCGAGCAGCTTACTGAAACCTTCTCGTGGTGTAAAACGTTGGAGGGGGAGGTCCTGATACCACTGCCCTTTTCCCCTTCAACAGTTCACATCCTATTGGAGGGCTACAGGATGGAGAATTCCATAACAGCGGCGGCTAATCTTGAGAATTGTACCTGCCACTGCTACTCTACTGGCGATGATGATGGTGACAGTAGTGACGATGAAGGCCATACGGGCAATGATGACTCTGATAGAGGAGTTGATCCTGACCGGCCTAAAAATGGAACTACCGCACCCACCAGAAGACCTGATGTCACACTATAAAGCTCACAGAGGAGGCCCAATAAATCACAAGCAGCATACTCAGCCGACCGAGGCCAAACCATGGGGTAACATCTAGTATCACATCTTATTTCCTCATTTTCTTACTGCTAGGGACTAGCGTTAATTTCATGAGGGGGGATGGGATTTAAGTGATCTAGTATTGTTAGTTTGGAACTTGACTTTGGTAGGTTGAGTATAGTACCTCGCATGTTTTATTCGTCTGCATTTGCATTTGCACGTTTACTGCTTTCTTAGATTTTTTAGGTTGCATTTGACTACATTCATCCTAGGATAGTCTTGCATGTTTTATATGGAGTTTATTGCCGAATTTTTTAAACTTTTTTATTGTGTAAATCAACTAGCTATGCCATAAATCGTATGCTTCATCTCTATAAATTTGTTTGAGGTTTTTCTCGCTTGGCTTGTCACATTTATGTATTGCACTTAGTTAAGCATGGTAGTCTCGACATCACTTAGTGGTGTTTCCTCTACTGCGGTTCACGAAGGCCTTTATAATAGGATGATGCATGTTAGGGTCTTATGGTTGTTTTCCCGAGTAATTATGTACCTAAGACGCAACAAGTCTTCACCATGCTTTGAGATTGCTAAATGCCTAGGAAGGAGGTAGTGTGAGGTTGTGTGATCCTTTGTTTATAACCTATTCTTCCGAATAGGTTTGGGGAGGGGGTTACACCATCATAGACTTGTTTCTGTTTTTCATTTTCGTATCGTGAGTTTATTTTTCATTTTCCGTAAATTTTGTGCTCCAACCTATTCTTTCGAATAGGTTTGGGGAAGTCGTGTGAGTCATTTTGTTTTTCCCTTTGTTATGCTACTGCTGGCTAAAAAAAAATCGAAAAAGAAAGAAAAATTCCAGAAAAAAAAAGAGAAAAAGAAAAGAAAAAAAAGAATCTGGAAAGAAAAAAAGAAAAAAAAGAAGACCCCAAAAAAGCAAAAGAATGGTCCAAAAAAGAAAGCCAAATAGCAGTTTAGCAAAGTTTTGAGTCTTTTTCATTTTTGTATTGTTCGCAATCGTGTTTTTCTATTTTTTATCTTTTTTGTCTTGAGTGTCATCTGTTATAGACAACCCTCGTCCTGCCATTCAGGAAGTGGTGAATAACTTAAGACTTTACTTAAGAGAAGGGTAGAATAGAGGAGTGTTATCTTTTATAGGGAACCCTCCTTCGTTTGATGAGAGCCAGTACTGGTTCGACCTCTTTTGAGGGAAAGTCTTAACATGGTGGAACAGCAGTAAGTCCTCAGTTTCATAGGCACGTGGCAACCATTCGTACCTTAGCATGCTTCATTACGTCGTCACTGACTAGGTCCAGGTAGAGAATGTTACGAGAGACTATCTTGTCTTTACATAAGTGCTTATGTGGATGTGTATAAGTCAATCGAGGTATTCTTCAACCTATATTCATGCTTTGATTTATATGGTTTTTGTTCATATGTTATTTGGTAGATTCAGTAGATTAGTTCATTTTATTTGGCATGAAACTCCATTTTTGTGTCATGCATGTTTTTTGTATTAGAGTCTAGCTTAGTTGCTTGAGGACAAGCAAAGGTTCGGTTTGGGGAGTTTGATGAATGTGTATTTTACACTTTCATTCGAGTCTTTTTCACCTATTTTAGTTATCCTCTGTGTTAATTTAGCTATATTTTAGTACATTTTATTAGAATAGTGTCACGTTTCCCTTTATATTTTATTTTACAGGTTTTGGTTGAAATTCGGAGATTTCCGGGCAATTATATTGAAGTCTACAAGGAATTGGTGTTCCAGAAGCCTATTTGGAGTATCTGAAGGTTTTCGGATAGGAATTGGAGTCTAGGGGTTGAATGTTGAGGTTAGAAGGCCACTAGAAGTCTGAAACCGAGTCCAAAAAGGTGAAGAAATCCAAATCCGCGTCGAAAAACACGGAATTCCGCGAAAAAGACGGGGGGCGAACCGCCCCATCCTGCGGCGAACCGTCCCAGACTTAATTCGGGGCCTATATATAGTGCTCAGTTTTCTCTCCGAAAATCATATCTTTCCAAGCCTACTTTCTCACCTCTCTCTATAGTTTTAGGTAGGAACTTCCCGGGGCCTGTCCTGGGAGTTCCGTATCTTAGGGGATACTTTTTCATAGCAGATTGGAGCTCGTAGGACCACAATCATCTGGAGATTGACAACCTTCGGTAACTTTGTATCTTACAGTTTTATCTACTTATTTTATCTTCTTTCAATATGTTTTCTTCTATGATTTCTATTGATTGCATGCCTATTATGAGTAGTTAAACTTATCATTGGTGGTAGTATGTGAATTCTTAGCGAGGGAAGATAATCATGCTAATGGCTATATCGCGCATTATACTCCGTGTCATTGCTTTATTTCGTTGATCAGTTGTAACCAAAATTCACGTATGTTGTATTGATTATTATGAACACTCGGACACTTGTCAACCATCAGACCAATTATCTTCGTAGTGTTGAATAATTACGGAACACATTAGGACGTTAGTTGTTGACAAGTCAGACCAAATTATCCTCGTAGTGCTTAATACTTGCAACAAGACACTAGATTGATTCAAAGATCTCTATGCAAGACCGAGGAATTTATGCATGATTATCGATCCATTATGTTAAGAAGGACCATACTATCACCAATCTCCATTATCTGCTTGAAACCACCTTTTTGCTTTCTATCGGCTGTTTTATATTTTCTTGTTAAATAGATAAAGCTAGTTATAGTCCTGAGAGAACGACACTCGAGTCATTCTACTGCTACACTACGGTTTTCGTTGTAGTTGTGGATTGCGTTTGGCTAATTACAAATTTATTTGACTGAATCTGACACGTTCATCACTGGTTCCAAAGTTGGATCATCTAAATTATCTACAATGTAGATATCTGGGACTTGGGCAGGAATTTCATTTCCACTGCCTTGTGGTCTATTCTCAGTAGAGTTATCAACATTGAGTTGATTGTTGAAGGCTTCCGCAAACACTTCAACATTGCTGATATAGGTTTTAGTAATTACTTTAGCAACATCTACTGGCAAATGCGTTTCAGCATTTGTCTGGGAATTGACTGAGGAGTCTTGGACATCAGGGACTGACTGGCGAGCCAGTGTTTTCTTTCTTTTGTTGCTTGTCCGTTTCCTCTTAGGTACGGGGTTTGCTGATGACGCTGCAGTCTGAGTGTCATCATCAGCTTTCCTCTTTTTATTTTTAGATTTCTCTAGTTTCCCAGAGTCATCTATAGTTGCTTTTTCAGCAACAGGTGTTGTACACGTACCTTGTTGATTTTCTATAGCAGTTTCATTTGTGTTACCACCATACACAGCAGTTTCATCTCTAAGTTGCTGAGTGGTAACATCTGCAGTTGTTGTATACCTTTCTTGCTGGCTTGTGCCGACAACAATTGGAGTTGTTGTCTTCTTAGATTTCTTTCCAGCAATCTTAGGTACATTCTGCTTGTAGAAAGATCTTCCCACATTGCACACAGATTTCTTGATTGGCAATGGGTTTCTTAGCTGAATCCTGAAATGTTCAAGGATATAACATATCTTGATTCCATACATAACTAGAAAGGAAGGTGAGACCTTATTGTCTTCTACCTTTACCTTAAACTTAGTGACACAACCAACAAGCCTGTTGAAAATGTACTTAGCCCAGTTAAGTTCCGTTTTATTTTCATAGATATGCATCAGCAATGGCCATCTTCTCAGGCCTACTTGGTCAATTCCTCCAACTTGGGAGTCAAGAACTTTTATTAGCAGCAGAGCTACTAGACCAAGTGAATGGCAGAGATGCTTTCTCTTAACGTGCTTTGTATCTTACAGTTTTTATCTACTTATTTTATCTTCTTTCAATATGTTTTCTTCTATGATTTCTATTGATTGCATGCCTATTATGAGTAGCTAAACTTATCATTGGTGGTAGTATGTGAATTCTTAGTGAGGGAAGATAATCATGCTAATGGCTATATCGCGCATTATACTCCGTGTCATTGCTTTATTTCGTTGATCAGTTGTAACCAAAATTCTCGTATGTTGTATTGATTATTATGAACACTCGGACACTTGTCAACCATCAGACCAATTATATTCGTAGTGTTGAATAATTACGGAACACATTAGGACGTTAGTTGTTGACAAGTCAGACCAAATTATCTTCGTAGTGCTTAATACTTGCAACAGGACACTAGATTGATTCAAAGATCTCTATGCAAGACCGAGGAATTTATGCATGATTATCGACCCATTATGTTAAGAAGGACCATACTATCACCAATCTCCATTATCTGCTTGAAACCACCTTTTTGCTTTCTATCTGCTGTTTTATATTTTCTTGTTAAATAGATAAAGCTAGTTATAGTCCTGAGAGAACGACACTCAAGTCATTCTACTGCTACACTACGGTTTTCGTTGTAGTTGTGGATTGCCTTTGGCTAATTACAAATTTATTTGACGGAATCTGACACGTTCATCAAATTGGCGCCGCTGCCGGGGACTATACTCCTTTTTTCTGTTTAATTTGTTTTTATTTACAGCTTTAGATTCCTAATTCTATTAGTTTTAGTTTTCCTTTTTAATCTCTCTCTGATACTGCTTTCCTAGTTTGTTTCTAATCACCTTTCCTAGTCTGTCACAGACAGTGTATGCCGCATACACGTTCTGCAGGAACACCGCTTGCTAATTCAATTGCTGAGATCGATAGAGTCTCCCACCAAAGAAAGCGACTACTTGAAAGGCGCGCACTAGAGGAAATAGAGGAAACCGATTTCTCTGAATCTCTAATTAGTCTATTCAAGGAAATCGACGGAATGGCAGAAGCTAGACCACTGAAGGCATGGATACAACCCACCAAGGATCGTATGAGGGGGCCAGCGATTGTTCTTTCGTCTGCAACTCGAGATCTGGATATCAAGAACCACGCATTCCAACAACTTCCGAGGTTCTATGGTTTATCAAGGGAAGATGTGATGGGGTACTTGCACGATATCGATGATTTCGTCAACTAACTCCCACGACCCGGAGCTGACATAACAATGGATGAGTTAAGGATGAAGGTTTTTGCAATGGGACTTGGCGACAGAGCCTAGTCATGGCTGAGCTCTCTTCCAGCAGGCTCGCTGGACACTTGGGAAAAGGTTTTTTCAGCTTTCATGGAGAAATAC
This sequence comes from Plantago ovata, assembly GCA_028274465.1. Taxonomy (NCBI): domain Eukaryota; kingdom Viridiplantae; phylum Streptophyta; class Magnoliopsida; order Lamiales; family Plantaginaceae; genus Plantago; species Plantago ovata. The sequence continues at coordinate 87,899,343 of CM051455.1, read as the reverse complement.
TTCCCACACACTCTGAATACCGCGCTTAAGGCGCAGATCACTGGATTCAAGCAGGACTATGATGAGACCATCTACACCGCGTTCGAGAGGTTCCAAGATCTCACGAACAAGTGCCCTCACCATGGTTTTGAACTTTCCGACCTAGTCCAACACTTCTACAATGGACTAACCTTCGAGAACCAACAAGTGGTGGATTTCCAATGCCGAGGCAATATTTTGGAGGAAACCGCAGAAGCCGTCTGGGCAGTTTTCGAAAAGCTTGCTAAGGGTTCACAGTTCAAGGACCCAAGAGCAATGGTTAGGAGACGTGGACCTGAAGCTCCACCGACTCAAGAAGCCCTTATGTACAGGGGGAATGGGGATCAATTCGAGTGCTTTACTAACGAATTGAAGCAAGTCCTCAAGAGCGCCACCGGAACAACTGTTTCGAACGAAGTATGCCGAATATGCAAGAACTATGGGCATGGGGCTCATATGTGTAGATCGGAGCTGGCATACGATGATGGCAACTGGGCTCGAGGAGGCGAAGAAGAAGCCTTTGCTACGGAGTTTGGCACTCAAGAAGTTAGCTACGGACAAGACGGTAGGAATCCTCGAGGTGGATTTTGGAGAAGAGGATACCGTAACAATCAAGGATATGAACCGGCTAACATAACTTATGGACCTAACCAACACCGTAGTAGGCTGAACTATGGTAATGATCACTGCGAAAACCCTGCTCCGAAAGAGCCACCGAAGTCGAAGACGGCTCAACTGATGGAGAACTTGCAGAAGATGGTCGATCACACACAAAGTTTTCTCAAACGGTATGAAGAAGATTCTGAGAAGACTAGGGCAAGACTCGATAGGTTGGAAGAGAGCACTAGGCTTGCCCATCAAAAGATGCAAGAGTTGATCGACCGAGGAGCAAGTAGGGAACAAGGCAAACTGCCTAGCAGCACTGTGAAATCGAATGCCATTACATTGACTGATGATGTACCTGACGAAATCACCATCAGGAAGGTTGTTAGGTGCAAGTGTTGCATGAAGGAAGAACTTCTACTGGATGAGGAAGAAGAGAAGGGCCTTGGTTCTGACACAAGTGATGAGGAGCAAGAGGATCCCGAACCACTCCCTAAAAGTTTCGATGTTAAGGTAGGGATTGGTGAGCCTGAAGATGTCCGTGCCACACTAGATACGGGATCCTATTCGAACATAATTCCTTTGAATGTGTTTGAAAAGAGCAACATCGGAAAACTATCTGAGCAAAGGGCTATTGTGCAACTGACGGATGGATCCTTTATGATACCCGAGGGCGTTGTGAAAAATGTGTTGGTCAAGATTGGTGAAGCATCTATATACACAAATTTCGTAGTTATACCGGCATCTGCACCTGGGACGGGGGATGTCATACTCTTAGGGCAAACATTCTTGACTAAACTACGCTCAGTGATGGATATCTACCAAAGAACTTGCACCATCTAAGTGAATGGCAAGCAACACGTGTTGCAGGCCATACCTGATCCACCTGAACCGCCTGATATTACTACTCACTACTGTGGTCTTGCAGCCTATATTCTTTCTTATTCACAGGTTCGTGGCATGGAAAGGAGATCAAAGAAGGGGAAGGCTAGTACCCGCAGAAAGAAGAGATAGGCGCAGACAGGAGTCGAGTCAAAGACTTTAAACAATGACGCTATCCGGGAGGCAACCCGGAATTTTTATCGCTTTCTTTACTGCTTTTCTGAATGCATTCATTCTTGAACTATTTGCTTCTCGTTTGCGAATTTGTTCATGTCTGTGTCGTATATGCTTTGTTTGAGTGAGATTTTTCGAGTGGTTTTTTGAAAAAAATTGGTTTCGGGATTTAAACCGCATTTTCCGACATCGGGACCCGTCTCCCCGCATTGGGGAGCACGGGGTGAACCCCCCACTTGGGGGGCGAACCGCCCCACGGTCCCAGATCTTAAAAAACGCGGATTTCAACCCCAAAACCTTATTTTCTTCATTCTTCTTCATCCATCCTCCCAAAAAACCCGAAAAGTGCGATTTTACTTCTAAATCTTTATAACTTCTTCATTTCTTTGCCAAATTGAGTGTTCTTTAGCTTATTTCGAAGCCTATTACATGATCTATCATCCTATCCGAACAGATTTCATCATAATTCGTTAGATTTGCAGATCTGAGGTATCATCCTTAGAACCCTAAATTTCAAATTTGGGGGTTTTCTATTTTGAGCTTCAATTATGCTTATTTGATTCATGGGTATGTTGTTTGTGTGATTAGACATGTTATTTACTATCAATGGCATGCTCAATTTTGCTTGGATTGTTGATTTAGGTATTTTGCTGCTAGATGATATATCTTGTTCTGCAATATGACTTTATCTTTGATTTATTGCATATGATTGTGTTTATTGATGTAATGATGGTGGATTTGACTTTAGAATGCTTAATTGTTGAGTATGAGGATTTATGTTGGTAGAATCTTTGCGCTGCTATGGTATGAATTGAGCCTTGTTATCAAGGATATTGGTTGTCTAGTGAAAGTATGATGTGATGTATCGCATGTAGTAGTTACATTGGTATGTTGCATGATGAAGAAACTAGGCTAGACATTACGGTTTGGGGAGCTTGATTGTTGATTTTATCACTCGTATTTTTCGCTTTTACACTAGCATATATTTGAGTCTGTTTTGTGTCATACGAGGTGCTAATTGCTGTTTGTAGGTACCATACCAAGGGAAGGGAGCATTCCCGTATGATTGCTGTGAAGAATCATGTCAAGGAAGGTGATCTCGCTAGATGTGCGTTCGAGCCAAGGGGTTTTGCAACAACGTCGTGGATTATCCGAGAGGAGGAGCTAGAGTACACCTGGAGTAAGGACTCCTATGCCTATTCGTGCACCACCGAAGGGACAGAAACCGTTATTACATCATCACTCCATCACAAGGACTGCAAAGTTCGTGTGAACTGGAAGGCACCGGGACATTCTCGCAGCGACGGATTCAATCTTGTCGTAATTGCTAGAAGATTCCGAAGCGCTAGCATGGTTCCAAAACATAATGACATGGGTACACAGTCCCTCGTTGGGCCGCCCTTTGCCTGCCTCTAAAGTGAACATCATATTGACATCGGTCGGAGCAACAGTGGAGAATGTGGTCGAAATTGGAGAAGACTTCTGAGTATCCGAGCAGCTTACTGAAACCTTCTCGTGGTGTAAAACGTTGGAGGGGGAGGTCCTGATACCACTGCCCTTTCCCCTTCAACAGTTCACATCCTATTGGAGGGCTACAGGATGGAGAATTCCATAACAGCGGCGGCTAATCTTGAGAATTCTACCTGCCACTGCTACTCTACTGGCGATGATGATGGTGACAGTAGTGACTATGAAGGCCATACGGGCAATGATGACTCTGATAGAGGAGTTGATCCTGACCGGCCTAAAAATGGAACTACCGCACCCACCAGAAGACCTGATGTCACACTATAAAGCTCACAGAGGAGGCCCAATAAATCACAAGCAGCATACTCAGCCGACCGAGGCCAAACCATGGGGTAACATCTAGTATCACATCTTATTTCCTCATTTTCTTACTGCTAGGGACTAGCGTTAATTTCATGAGGGGGGATGGGATTTAAGTGATCTAGTATTGTTAGTTTTGAACTTGACTTTGGTAGGTTGAGTATAGTACCTCGCATGTTTTATTCGTCTGCATTTGCATTTGCACGTTTACTGCTTTCTTAGATTTTTTAGGTTGCATTTGACTACATTCATCCTAGGATAGTCTTGCATGTTTTATATGGAGTTTATTGCCGAATTTTTTAAACTTTTTTATTGGGTAAATCAACTAGCTATGCCATAAATCGTATGCTTCATCTCTATGAATTTGTTTGAGGTTTTTCTCGCTTGGCTTGTCACATTTATGTATTGCACTTAGTTAAGCATGGTAGTCTCGACATCACTTAGTGGTGTTTCCTCTACTGCGGTTCACGAAGGCCTTTATAATAGGATGATGCATGTTAGGGTCTTATGGTTGTTTTCCCGAGTAATTATGTACCTAAGACGCAACAAGTCTTCACCATGCTTTGAGATTTCTAAATGCCTAGGAAGGAGGTAGTGTGAGGTTGTGTGATCCTTTGTTTATAACCTATTCTTCCGAATAGGTTTGGGGAGGGGGTTACACCATCATAGATTTGTTTTTGTTTTTCATTTTCGTATCGTGAGTTTATTTTTCATTTTCCGTAAATTTTGTGCTCCAACCTATTCTTTCGAATAGGTTTGGGGAAGTCGTGTGAGTCATTTTGTTTTTCCCTTTGTTATGCTACTGCTGGCTAAAAAAAATCGAAAAAGAAAGAAAACTTCCAGAAAAAAAAAGAGAAAAAGAAAAGAAAAAAAAGAATCTGGAAAGAAAAAAAAAGAAAAAAAAGAAGACCCCAAAAAAGCAAAAGAATGGTCCAAAAAAGAAAGCCAAATAGCAGTTTAGCAAAGTTTTGAGTCTTTTTCATTTTTGTATTGTTCGCAATCGTGTTTTTCTATTTTTTATCTTTATTGTCTTGAGTGTCATCTGTTATAGACCACCCTCGTCCTGCCATTCAGGAAGTGGTGAATAACTTAAGACTTTACTTAAGAGAAGGGTAGAATAGAGGAGTGTTATCTTTTATAGGGAACCCTCCTTCGTTTGATGAGAGCCAGTACTGGTTCGACCTCTTTTGAGGGAAAGTCTTAACATGGTGGAACAGCAGTAAGTCCTCAGTTTCATAGGCACGTGGCAACCATTCGTACCTTAGCATGCTTCATTACGTCGTCACTGACTAGGTCCAGGTAGAGAATGTTACGAGAGACTATCTTGTCTTTACATAAGTGCTTATGTTGATGTGTATAAGTCAATCGAGGTATTCTTCAACCTATATTCATGCTTTGATTTATATGGTTTTTGTTCATATGTTATTTGGTAGATTCAGTAGATTAGTTCATTTTATTTGGCATGAAACTCCATTTTTGTGTCATGCATGTTTTTGTATTAGAGTCTAGCTTAGTTGCTTGAGGACAAGCAAAGGTTCCGTTTGGGGAGTTTGATGAATGTGTATTTTACCCTTTCATTCGAGTCTTTTTCACCTATTTTAGTTATCCTCTGTGTTAATTTAGCTATATTTTAGTACATTTTATTAGAATAGTGTCACGTTTCCCTTTATATTTTATTTTACAGGTTTTGGTTGAAATTCGGAGATTTCCGGGCAATTATATTGAAGTCTACAAGGAATTGGTGTTCCAGAAGCCTATTTGGAGTATCTGAAGGTTTCCGGATAGGAATTGGAGTCTAGGGGTCGAATCTGGAGGTTAGAAGGCCACTAGAAGTCTGAAACCGAGTCCGAAAAGGTGAAGAAGTCCAAATCCGCGTCGAAAAACACGGAATTCCGCGAAAAAGACGGGGGGCGAACCGCCCCATCCTGCGGCGAACCGTCCCAGACTTAATTCGGGGCCTATATATAGTGCTCAGTTTTCTCTCCGAAAATCATATCTTTCCAAGCCTACTTTCTCACCTCTCTCTATAGTTTTAGGTAGGAACTTCCCGGGGCCTGTCCTGGGAGTTCCGTAGCTTAGGGGATACTTTTTCATAGCAGATTGGAGATCGTAGGACCACAATCATCTGGAGATTGACAACCTTCGGTAACTTTGTATCTTACAGTTTTTATCTACTTATTTTATCTTCTTTCAATATGTTTTCTTCTATGATTTCTATTGATTGCATGCCTATTATGAGTAGCTAAACTTATCATTGGTGGTAGTATGTGAATTCTTAGCGAGGGAAGATAATCATGCTAATGGCTATATCGCGCATTATACTCCGTGTCATTGCTTTATTTCGTTGATCAGTTGTAACCAAAATTCACGTATGTTGTATTGATTATTATGAACACTCGGACACTTGTCAACCATCAGACCAATTATCTTCGTAGTGTTGAATAATTACGGAATACATTAGGACGTTAGTTGTTGACAAGTCAGACCAAATTATCTTCGTAGTGCTTAATACTTGCAACAAGACACTAGATTGATTCAAAGATCTCTATGCAAGACCGAGGAATTTATGCATGATTATCGACCCATTATGTTAAGAAGGACCATACTATCACCAATCTCCATTATCTGCTTGAAACCACCTTTTTGCTTTCTATCTGCTGTTTTATATTTTCTTGTTAAATAGATAAAGCTAGTTATAGTCCTGAGAGAACGACACTCGAGTCATTCTACTGCTACACTACGGTTTTTGTTGTAGTTGTGGATTGCCTTTGGCTAATTACAAATTTATTTGACTGAATCTGACACGTTCATCACTGGTTCCAAAGTTGGATCATCTAAATTATCTACAATGTAGATATCTGGGACTTGGGCAGGAATTTCATTTCTACTGCCTTGTGGTCTATTCTCAGTAGAGTTATCAACGTTGAGTTGATTGTTGAAGGCTTCCGCAAACACTTCAACATTGCTGATATAGGTTTCAGTAATTACTTTAGCAACATCTACTGGCAAATGCGTTTCAGCATTTGTCTGGGAATTGACTGAGGAGTCTTGGACATCAGGGACTGACTGGCGAGCCAGTGTTTTCTTTCTTTTGTTGCTTGTCCGTTTCCTCTTAGGTACGGGGTTTGCTGATGACGCTGCAGTCTGAGTGTCATCATCAGCTTTCCTCTTTTTCTTTTTAGATTTCTCTAGTTTCCCAGAGTCATCTATAGTTGCTTTTTCAGCAACAGGTGTTGTACACGTACCTTGTTGATTTTCTATAGCAGTTTCATTTGTGTTACCACCATCCACAACAGTTTCATCTCTAAGTTGCTGAGTGGTAACATCTGCAGTTGTTGTATACCTTTCTTGCTGGCTTGTGCCGACAACAATTGCAGTTGTTGTCTTCTTAGATTTCTTTCCAGCAATCTTAGGTACATTCTGCTTGTAGAAAGATCTTCCCACATTGCACACAGATTTCTTGATTGGCAATGGGTTTCTTAGCTGAATCCTGAAATGTTCAAGGATATAACATATCTTGATTCCATACATAACTAGAAAGGAAGGTGAGACCTTATTGTCTTCTACCTTTACCTTAAACTTAGTGACACAACCAACAAGCCTGTTGAAAATGTACTTAGCCCAGTTAAGTTCCGTTTTATTTTCATAGATATGCATCAGCAATGGCCATCTTCTCAGGCCTACTTGGTCAATTCCTCCAACTTGGGAGTCAAGAACTTTTATTAGCAGCAGAGCTACTAGACCAAGTGAATGGCAGAGATGCTTTCTATTAACGTGCTTTGTCCAAGTCACGGGAGCTATCTCGCCGTTCTTCATTTTTGCATTTCTGACGTCACTGTAAAGCTTCAATTTCTTCGTCAGAAGTAGTGACGTCATCTTCAGTTCCAGTGGTTGGAATCTGAAATATCTCCACTAAATCAGTCCATTTCAGGACGATTTGCGTGTTCTGAACATAAGTAAGGATCACTTTTTCAGTGACTCCATTACTGTCTGTAAGGGACTGGATTTCTGCATTGTTGTAGAATTCCATTGTATCGATCATGCTCACTTGCTTAGTGCGAGCAGAGATAAAGTTCATGAGGCCTTGCTGCTTGATAAACTCAAGCGCCTCTTCATTTTGGTCATCAAGTTCTTGTTCATAAAAGTACCTAATGTACTTTTCTTTTCCAAACCCTCCCCATTGCATCAACATCTCACACTTTGCAGTGTCAAGATATGACGGAGGCATAGGTTTTTCTGTGATTCGGTCGTTTTTCAACACAACTTTCGTTGTGTTTGTGGCCGGAGTAGTCACCGGAGCAGTGCGTGTTTCAGCACTGTCAACCTTTGACGACTTTGAGGACTTTGATAACTGTCTCTTGGGAGCCATTTCTTATATAGAGCCAGAAAGAGTGTACGAAAAGAGATAGTTTGCATTTTGACCGGAGGTACAGTAGATTCAGGCTAGAATTTGCAGAGAAAGGAAATGTGAGTTAAAGAATTTTGTCATTTCTCTAACTCCTTCTTTATATAGTGTCTCTGGCGTGTGAGAAACTCAATCGATTTGAGCTCTCAACAAGGGTAAAACAGAGAAACACTAGAGTTAGTGGAGCCTTTGCATTGAATGCGTAGTGGCCCACTAACTAAAACCGTCAGAGCACTCTCTCTCTTTGTTTTGTTAGCCGTTAGATAAGTAACTCCTTTTAATCAATGGCCACGATTGAATTTCATGTCATGATTATTGCGAGTTTATCTGTGCCAGTTTAACGTCACAAATTGATTTTACCGAGTATTAAGGGATAGATTGCTTGCTGAAATAGACAAGAATCTTTTCAGCGAGTTTGAATTAACAATCTAGATACTTGCTGAAAGTTCCCCCTTACTTAGATATCTCATATTTTGTTTAAGTTTAAAAGATATTTTTGATTTCCTGTATCAGTAAATTCTTTTGCACTTGAGACATCCTTTGGTAAAATCTGAGAGATGAGCTTTGCTCTTTTTCTGAGTTCCCGTCTCAGAAAATTCCTTTGATACTTGAATACCTGTTTCAGTATCTTTTGATTGTCTGAGTACCCGTCTCAGCAATCCTTAAGTTCTTCCTCTTACTGAGTGCCTGTCTCAGCAAGTGGTCAAGTTTCCTAACAAATACTCGTTTTGAAGGAATTACTTGCTGAATGCCTGTTTCAGCAATCATGTAGTGACTTATCATTTCTTAGAAGAAATCAGTGACTCGGTCTTTTAGACAAGAATACTTTGGCTTGCTGAATACCTGTTTCAGCATTTTGCCAAGTGTATCCTTTATTGAGGTAGTTCAATCAATCCAAGGTTATACCTTAGCATTGCGAACCTATTATCCGGTAGCGGCTTGGTAAAGATGTCAGCAAGCTGATCTTCAGTGCCTACTTTCACAACCTCAATATCACCTTTTTCCACATGATCTCTAATGAAATGATGTCTAATATCAATGTGCTTGGTTCTAGAGTGAAACTTAGAATTTTGCGTAATTGCAATAGCACTTGTATTATCACAAAAGATTGGTGTTTTCTTTGCAGAAATACCATAATCTCTTAATTGTTGCTGAATCCATAGGATTTGAGCTGTGCAACAACCAGCTGCAATGTATTCAGATTCAGTAGATGAATTGGCGACACAAGTTTGCTTCTTGCTGAACCATGATATTAATCTAGTACCCAAAAACTGACAAGTTCCAGAGGTACTTTTTCTATCAAGAGTTGATCCACCATGATCAGCATCAGAATAGCCAACCAATTCAAGTCCAGAATCTTTAGGATATCATAATCCAACATTGACTGTACCTTTAACATATTTCAGTATCTTAATTGCCTTTTTGTAGTGTAATTCTCTTGGATCAGATTGGAATCTTGCACACACAGAAACAGTATACTGAATGTCAGGTCTACTTGCTGTTAGATACAACAAGGAACCAATGAGCTTCCTATACTTGTGTTCTACAACACTTTTCTCCTCTTTATTATAGCCAATTTGGTACCAACACTCATAGGGATCTTTTCAGGTTTCTCATCCTCTTTGATCCTAATCTTTATGAGCATTTCTTTCGCATACTTTGCTTGATTTATGAATATTCCATCTTTGAGTTGCTTGACTTGCAATCCTAGGAAATAATTCAATTTTCCCATCATACTCATTTCAAACTTATTAGTCATGAGTTTGGCAAAATCATCACAAAGTTGCTTGTCCTTAGATCAAAAAATTATGTCATCCACATAAATTTGAACTAAGATTATTTTACCATCATGGTTCATGGTAAATAAGGTTTTGTCAACTTTCACCTTTCTTGAAACCATTTTCCAGCAAGAACTTAGCCAAGGTATCATACCATGCTCTTGGTGCTTGCTTTAGACCATATACAGCTTTCTGAAGCTTGTATACCATCTTGATTTCTGAGGGAAGTTCAAAGCCAGGGGGTTGTTCTAGGTAGACTTCTTCAGCAAGTTCACCATTTAAGAATGCACTTTTAACATCCATTTGGTAAACAATGAAGTCATTGTGAGCAGCAAAGGCCAAGAAAAGCCTAATTGCATCCAATCTTGCAACTGGAGCGTAAGACTCATCATAGTCCAATCCTTCAGTCTGACAGTAACCTTGAGCAACTAAAGGTGCTTTATTTCTTGTTACTTCACCAGACTCGCTCAGCTTGTTTCTGAACACCCAGTTTGTACCAATAGCTTTCTTATCTTCAGCAAGTGGCACAAGTTTCCAGACTTTGTTCCTTTCAAATTGATCCAATTCTTCTTGCATTGCCTTTATCCATTCAAAATGCTTCAAAGCTTCTTCTATGGTTTTAGGTTCAATTTCTGACACAAAGCAAGAGAATAAAGATTCTACTTCTACGACAGTTGCTTCTTCAGCAAGTCCGTGAGTAGCTTTGGATCTAGTCACTTGGCATTTATTAATATCGCCAATCATATCCGTAGAGGGATGATCTCTAATCCATTTATTAACAGGTTTCCTGTTTGTTGGATCAGGACTTGTTCAGCATTGCTAGATTGAGGTATCTCATCAGCAGGCACTGGAGATTGCGTAATTTCAGCAACTTCCGGAGCAACTGCGTCTTTTGCTGGAAATTCTTTGTCGTGAACTATATTTCTCTTGTCATGACTCGGGGGAGGAGAGTCATTGTCAGAATCATCATTTAGTTCAATTGACTTTATTTGCCTAGCATCAGATTCAGTTCTTTGCTTATGTATGATTAGCTTTTTCATACATTCTGATATTTCTTCTTCAGCAGGCACACCTTGTGACTTTTCGTAGAATACAACATGCATAGATTCTTCAATCTTTTGTACCTTTTTGTTGTAAACTCTATAAGCTTTACTATGCAAGGAGTAGCCAAGAAATATCGCTTCGTCTGCCTTTGGTTGAAATGTTCTTAGGTATTCTCTACCATTGTTAAGAACGAAACACTTGCAACCAAATACTCTTAGATGAGTGTTGTTAGGAGGTCTTCCAACAAACAATTCATAAGGAGTTTTGTTGTATTCCTTAGTAATCAAACATCTGTTTTGAGTATAGCAGTCGGTATTAATCGCTTCAACCCAATAAGCCTCACTTATTTCAGTGTCAGCAAGCATTGTTCTTGCGGCTTCTTTCAGGGTACGATTCTTCCATTCAGCAACACCGTTTTGCTGCGGTGTTCTTACTGAGGATAACTGATGTTGAATACCTTTTGTGGTACAATATTCAGTTATGTACTGGTTTACAAACTCAGTACCATGGTCTGTCCTTATGACTTTTACCTTGTCATTTTTCATGACTTCAAGCTTATTCAGCAAGTTAGGTATTTCAGTCTTGGTTTCAGATTTGTGCTTGATGAATACTACCCAAGTGAATCTTGAATAGTCATCTACCACGACTAGACCATACTTCTTACCAGCATAGCTTGTTGAAGAAGATTCAAACAAGTCCATGTGCAAGAGTTGTAAAGGTTTTGTAGTTGACGGTACTGCCCTGTTCTTGAAAGAAGATTTGGTTTGCTTTCCTTGCTGACATGCATTGCAAACACCATCCTTCTTAAAAGTAACCCTAGGTAATCCAACTACAAGTGCCTTTTTAGACAGCTTATTCAGCGTCTTGAAGTTTAGATGACTTGTTCGTTTATGCCATAACCATGCTTTTTCAGCAAGGCAATCATGATCTGAGACCAGGCATTTTTCACCGTTTGCTGAAGACCAATCAACGGTGTACAAGCCTCCTGATCTTCTTGCAATCATTATAACCTTTTTAGTCTCAAAATCTACAAGTTTACATTCACCACTTTTAATTTCGATGAAGTATCCTTTGTCAGCAAATTGACTCATGCTGAAAAGGTTAAACTTAAGATTTTTGACATAAAGAACTCCAGTAATGGTTATGCATCCTAACTTCACATCACCATAGCCTTTTGTAGATCCGGAGCCTCCACCAGCAAACCTTATTGTTGGACCTTTAGACCACCGTCTATAGTTTATAAGGTTATTCTTGTTGCCCGTCATGTGCTTTCCACAACCACTATCAAAGTGCCAGATTGCATCGTATGTCTCCGTGGCTGCAGTCTGCACAATCAAGAGCAAACAAGTTAATTATCCAATGATGGATGTCCATTAACATGTTCAAGAATGCGTCCAGTGGAAACCCAAGTCTGAAGTTTTTCAACTTTGACTTGTTTTCTACTTGCTGAGGAACTAGGAGGATTTGAGATGAAAGACTTTTGACTCGTGCTGGTCAAATCCACTTTCTGATGTGGTGTCTTGCTCTGTTGACCTTTTTGCTGAACATACGTTTCAGTAAGTTCTTTTCTAACAAGGTTCCTTCTAGTCCTAGCATTGGGAGTCTTTTCAGAACTCTTAGGCTTGATTTTCTTCATCTCTTTGAAGTATCTTTGCTGACTTTGCTTATACTCATGAAAAAGTTGACTTTGCTTGGTTTTGAAACCTAGTCCACTTTTCGGAGAATGCTGAGCTTTAGCTTCAGCAACCTTACTTGATTCAGGTTTGTCAGCAAAGGACTTCCGATTACTTTTAGTAATCTTGCCTTTAGTCTTAACAACTTGCTTTTCAGCAACTTGTTTGGCGGAATGCTTCATGGCATTCTTCTTCTTCCAGTTTGCTTCTCAGCAGCCTGTTTTCCTTTTAAAGTCTTGTTACTTTGAGTAGAAACAGCGGGCTTTATGGTCATAGGTACTTGATTGCATGTTTCAGCAACCTTAGTTTGACCAAACTGATAGATTTCTGGTGGACTACTATCAGTAGCACGTACAAAGGAGATAGGTGATTTATCTTTTCTCAAGATTTCTACGTTATCACCTTAGCACGTTGCTCCTAAACCTTCTTTCTGAGATGGATCTCTCAAATAAGAGTTTAGTTCAGTCAGCGTATTACTTGCTTCCACATAGGATTTGAAATTGATTTTCATCTTTTTCATTTCTTGGATTTCAACAAGTAACTTTAGAATTGAGGACTGATACTCTTCCAATTCTAATGCCATTTGAGAATTTTTCTCTGCAGCCTCAGCAATCAACTTCTTAAGACGCCTTATTTCAGCATCCTTTTCTTCTGTCTCTTCCTTCAGCAAAACGTACTTTTCAGTAGTTTGCTTGGTCAGAGTTTCAGCAAGTTGTAGTTTCTCTTGCTGTTTGCTGAGAGTTTTCTCAAATCTTTCGATTTCTCCTTGAATCTTTCTAAGGTCAATCTCGTGTTCACTTTCTGAGTCTGAGTCAGAGGTAGAGTTGTTTACCTGACCGGCCATGAGGCAGAATTCGTAGTTCGACACATCTGGATAAGCTTCTATAGCTATTCCACAAACTTCTTTGCCAATCTCCACGTCTAGAGTGGCTTCTTCATCGTCGGTGTCTGAACTTTCATCCTCACTGTCTTCGGAGCTAGTATCAATACACAATGCATCGATTTTTGCTTGAAGCTTCTTCTTTTCTTCAGCAATAAAAGCTCTTTTGAACTTCTTCTTCTTTTCAGCAGATTTGCCTTTCAGCAAAGGGCAATTAGCTTTGAAGTGTACAGGCTTTTTGCAGTAAAAACATAGATCATTTCCAACTGCTGGTTCTTCTGATGATGTAGCTTGCTGAGCTTGCTTGTTCAGCGAGCTAGTATCATTCTTGTACTTATGGTAGTTGTTACCAAGATGCTTTTCCAGCTTCTCTTTTGCTTTTCGCCTCTCAAGTTCCTTACTGAAGAATTTCTTCATGTTTTAACAACTAAAGCATTTTCATCAGCAGGCTCTTTATCATTCTTCTTTTCAGAAGATGACGGCTTTGCAGCAAGAGCAATGTTTTGCGATTTTTCAGCAAACACATTTTCTCTTTGCTTTGTCTCATAATTGACAGTAGCAAGATGAGAGAACAACTCTGTTGGTGTAATGTCTGACATTCCTTGATTATAATAGAAATTCTGAGTGTGGATCCATTCTTGATTCAAACTTCTGATGATAGTTTTCACTTTCTCAGAATCTGAATAAAGGTTTCCAACACCCAATGCTACCATTTCACTAACAAGAGTTGTGAATCTGAAGTCCAAGTCTTCCAGTGACTCGTTTTCACCTTGCTTAAAGTTTTGAAACTTTAATTTAAGTACTTCAAGTTTGTTTTCCTTGGTCTTATCAGATCCAGCACAAAGATCTTGAACCATTTTCCAAGCTTCCTTTGCAGTCTTAGCACCCCACAGTTTGCACTGTATCGTATCCGGAGTTGATCGAATGATGATATTTCTAGCTTGGCCATCAAGACGGAATCTCTTAGCTTCGTCAGAAGTCCATTCCTCTCCTGGTTTTGGCACAACCGTATCTGATGGTTCGCCTTGGATGGTTTCCTTTCCAGCTTCAGTGGTCCTATGAGGGAAACTCCTTTCAACCTTGGTGATCTTGATAGGTCCATCATTAATGACGGTGACCATCTCATCACTAATGGCCTCAAGATGTAGCATCATGTTGTTTCGCCATTTCTCGTAATTTTCCAGCTTCAGCAAGGGAGCATCTCCTAAAGACATCCTGTCAGCAAAGCACTACCAAACTGATCAAGTGAGAGTGATTTACGGAAAGCACCTAAGGGGATCTAGGTTCAGTGCAGAAGGTTAAAGAACCTCCTGCTCGGATACCACTTGTTGGTCCCTTTAAACAACAAGAAAAGACTAGAAGGGGGGGTGAATAGTCTTTTCTAACTTTCGTCGTTTAAAACTTTCTCAGCAAGTACTTATTACTTTTCAGTAATGAGTTTGCTGATACTTAACTTTTTCAGCAAGCGTAAGTTACGTTACAGTAGCTTGGTTTGCTGATACTTAAAATCAGAGAGCGGAAGTCTTTGATACAATAAGTGCTCTTTCAGCAAGTGAAGTGAGTGACTGTATACAGACAGATATGATTTGCTGAAAGCTAAATACAGTAAGTAAATCACACAAACACTTTTATAGTGGTATCTGAGAGTGGCGTAATCTCTCAACTAATCCACTTCGTCCTTTCTAGGACTGAATCCACTAAGAGAACTCAACCTTTTCTCCACCAAACTTGGTACTTTTAATCAGCAAAACTATGCTCGATTAAGTTCCCCCTGAATATCACGCCTGAAAGGGTGTATTTTCAGTTAGAGAGTTTTGGGGTGAGATGACTTAATTATAACTTATTCAGTTACAACAAGTAATCTAAGAAACACAACTTGGAATACTTTGCAGTAAACAAGTTTGATTGTTTCTGGTGTCAAGAGTTGTTCTTGTTCGAAAGAAAGAACACTTAACTAATTTCTTAGCCGAGTTTGTTCTACTTCTTCACAAGTAGCTTTTTCAAGCTTTAAGTCTTGGAACGGATCAATGGCAGTAAGAGTGTTTGAAGGTTTGTGAGTTTTAAGCACAAGTGAGAGTTTGATCACGTTGTTGACACACTTCAACTCTTTGCCGGATGACCTCTATATATAGTGCAAGTAAGGAGCCGTTTGAATTTCAAATCCTAAGGCTTTTGTTCCTTAACATGTCACTATCTTGCTTTTGTACTTTCAACATCGTCTTTGTTTGTCTTCTAGTCTTCATGTCCTTCGCGTGCATGCTTTGCATTTAATGCATATTTGAATAGAATTCAAACAGTAACATTGGAGCGCAAATTCACGTACATTCAGCAAGAGGTCACATATGTTCCATCAGCAAGTGGTCAGTCTCAGTTTCAGCAAGCACAACCTACTCTGTCTTTCAGATTTTCACTTATGCAATGCTGTTGCTGAATATTCCACTTTCTGAGCAACACGTGCCTTTGTAGATACCAGTCTTCAGCAATCTTCTAGTCTTCAGATCTTCAAATTCTTCAAGTCTTCAGATCTTCAAAAGTCTTCAAGATTCTGAGCGGTTTCTATTTGCTTCAATAATTTGTTTGTAATAAACAAAGTATATCTTCAGCAAATGCTTCAATAGGTTATTTTCTTTTCAGAAAATAAGATACATCATAAGCTAAGCATCAATAAGTTATTTTCTTTTCAGAAAATAAAATACATCATACGCAAAAGAAATAACTTATCTAGCACCTAACTAAGTCATCAGCAAACGTTCCTCTTTTACAATGTCCTTAAAATTCTAAATTCCTATGGACCTTAAGAGTACTAATTACTGGACTTTCCTTAATTTAGCATGGTTAATTGCTCATCAAAATTACAAGTTTCCTAACATCTTCTTTTTGCGGGTACTGGGCTTTCCCTTCATGGATCTCCTCCTCATGCCACGAACCTGTGAATAAGAAAGAACATAGGTTGCAAGACCACAGTAGTGAGTAGTGTAAGAAATATCAGGCGGATCAGGTGGATCAGATATGGCTTGCAACACGTGTTGCTTGCCATCCACTTCAATAGTGCAAGTTCTTTGGTAGATGTCCATCACGGAGCGTAGCTTAGTCAAGAACGTTCGCCCCAAGAGAATGACATCCCCCGTCCCAGGAGCAGACGTCGGCATAACTACAAAATTGGTGTATACAGAAGCTTCACCAATATTGACAAACACATTTTTTACAACGCCTTCGGGTCTCACAAAGGATCCATCCGCCAGTTGCACAATAGCCCTATGCTCAGATAGTTTTCCAAGGCTACTCTTCTCAAACACATTCAAAGGGAGAACGTTAGAGTAGGATCCCGTGTCTAGTGTGCCACGGACATCTTCAAGTTCCCCAATCCCGACCTTAACATCGAAACTTTTAGGGAGTGGCTCGGGATCCTCTTGCTCCTCATCACTCTCGTCAGAACCAATGTCCTTCTCTTCTTCCTTAGCCTGTGGGAGTACTTCCTTCTTGCAACACTCGCACATAGTAACTTTTTTGATGGTGATTTCATCAGGTAGATCACCAGCCAATGTAATGGAGTTCGACTTCTCAGTGTTGCTAGGCAGCTTGCCTTGCTCCCTACTTGCTCCTCGGTCGATCAACTCTTGCATCTTTTGGTGGGCAAGCCTAGTGCTCTCTTCCAACCTATCAAGTCTCGATCTAGTCTTCTCAAAATCTTCTTCATAACGTTTGAGAAAACTTTGGGTGTGATCAACCATCTTTTGCAAGTTCTCCATCAGTTGAGCCGACTTCGACTTCGGTGGCTCTTTCAGAGCAGGGTTTTCGCAGTGATCATTACCATAGTTTAGCCTACTACGATCTTGGTTAGGGCCATAAGTTTCGTTAGCCGGTGCATATCCTTGATTGTTTCGGAACCCTCTTCTCCAAAATCCACCTCGAGGATTCCTACTGTCTTGTCCGTAGCTAGCTTCTTGAGTACCAAACTCTGTAGCAAAGGCTTCCTCTTCGCCTCCTCGAGCCCAGTTGCCATCATCGTACGCAAGCTCCGATCTACACATATGAGCCCCATGCCCATAGTTCTTGCATATTCGGCATACTTCGTTCGAAACAGTTGTTCCGGTGGCGCTCTTGAGGACTTGCTTCAATTCGTTGGTAAAGCACTCGAATTGATCCCCATTCCTCCTATACATAGGGGCTTCTTGAGTCGGTGGAGCTTCAGGTCCACGTCTCCTAACCATCGCCCTTGGGTCCTTGAACTGCGAACCCTTAGCAAGCCTTTCGAAAACTGCCCAGGCGGCTTCTGCGGTTTCCTCCCAAATATTGCCTCGGCATTGGAAATCCACCACTTGTTGGTTCTCGAAGGTTAGTCCATTGTAGAAGTGTTGGACTAGGTCAGAAAGTTCAAAACCATGGTGAGGGCACTTGTTCGTGAGATCTTGGAATCTCTCAAACGCGGTGTAGATGGTCTCATCATAGTCTTGTTTGAATCCAGTGATTTGCGCCTTGAGCGCGGTAGTCAGGGTGTGAGGGAAGTATTTTTCCATGAAAGCTGAAAAAACCTTCTCCCATGTGTCCAGCGAGGCTGCTGGTAGAGAACTCAACCATGACTTGGCTCTGTCGCCAAGCCCCATAGCAAAAACCTTCATCCGTAACTCATCCGTTGTTATTTCAGCTCCGGGTCATGGTAGTTGGTTGACGAAATCATCGATATCGTGCAAGTACCCCATCACATCTTCCCTTGCTAAGCCATAGAACCTCGGAAGTTGTTGGAATCCGTGGTTCTTGATTTCCAGATCTCGAGTTGCAGACGAAAGAACAATCACCGGTCCCCTCATACGATCCTTAGTGGGTTGAACCCATGCTTTCAGTGGTCTAGCTTCTGCCATTCCGTCGATTTCCTTGAAATGACTGTGTAGAGATTCAGAGAAATCGGTATCCTCTATTTCCTCTAGTGCACACCTTTGAAGTAGTCGCCTTCTCTGGTGGTAGACTCTGTCGATCTCAGCAATTGAATCAGCAAGCGGTGTTCCTCTAGATCGTGTATGTGGCATACACTTTCTGTATCAGACTAGGAAAGCAGTATCAGAGAGAGATTAAAAAGGAAAACTAAAACTAATAGAATTAGGAATTGAATGCTGAAAATATAAACAAATTAAACAGAAAAAAGGAGTATAGTCCCCGACAACGGCGCCAATTTGATGAACGCGGGATTGCCAGTTCCGGATCAATCAAATAAATTTGTTATTTAGCCAAAGGCAATTCACGACTACAACGAAAATCGTAGTGTAGCAGTAGAATGACCTCGAGTGTCGTTCTCTAAGGACTATAACTAGCTTTATCAAATTTAATTTAGAATATAAAAACAGCAGACAGAATAGCAAAGGTTTTTCTAACAGATAATGGAGATTGGTGATAGCATGGTCCTTCAAAACATAACGGGTTAATAATCATGCGTAAATTCCTTGGTTTTGCATGGAGATCTTTGATCAATCAATTGTCCTGTTGTAATTATTAAACACTACGAAGATATAGATACTGACAGGTCAACACTATTGTCCAATTATGTTCCGTAATTATTCAACACTACGAAGATATAGATATGCATAGGTCGACGAGGGTCCAATTGTGCATAATAATTAATCAACATACGAAGATATAAGCAATAACACGGAGTATAATGCGCGATATAGCCAATAGCATGATTATCAACCCTTCGCTAAGAATTCACATACTACCACCAATGATAAGTTTAGCTTCTCATAGTTGTCATGCAATCAACAGAAATCATAGAAGAAAACATGTTGAATGATATATAAAAATAAGTAGAAAAACTGTAAGATACAACGTTACCGAAGGTTGTCAGTCTCCGAAGAATCGCGATCTTACAAGCTCCAAACTGTTATGAAAAAGTGTCTCCTAAGCTATGAACCCCCAAAACAGGCTCGGGGAAGTTCCTACCTAAAACTACAGAGAAAGGTGAGAGAATAGGTCTGGAAAAGTATGAATTTCGGAGAAAAACTGAGCAACTATATATAGGCTTCGACTTTGTGCGGGGCGAAGGGCCCCACACACCGGGCGATTCACCTGGTGTGGGGCGATTCGCCCCACGTCCCGGGCGATTCGCCCGGGAGTAAAATTCGCGGAATTCCGCGTTTTCGACGCATTTTTGGATTTCTTCCCCTTTTCGGACTCGGTTTCTGACTTCTAGTGGCCTTCTAACCTCCAGATTCGACCCCTAGACTCCAAATCCTATCCGAAAACCTTCACATACTCCAAATAGGCTTCTGGAACACCAATTCCTTGTCAACATCAATATAATTGCCCAGAAATCTTCGTTTTTCAACCAAAACCTGTAAATAAAAACTAAAGGGAAACGTGACACTATTCTAATAAAATGCACTAAAATATAGCTAAATTATCATAGAGGATAGCTAAAATAGGTGAAAAAGACTTAAATGAAAGTGTAAAATACACATTCATCAATACACCAATTTTGTAGTTATGCCGGCGTCTACACCTGGCATGGGGGATGTCGTTCTCTTGGGACGAACGTTCTTGACTAAACTACGCTCCGTGATAGACATCTACTGAAGGACTTGCACCATTGAGATGGATGGCAAGCGACATGTGTTGCGAGCCATATCTGATCCACCTGATCACTTCAATGCTTCTCACACTATTAACTACTGTGGTCTTGCTGTCTATGTTAATTCTTATTCACAGGTTCGTGGCATGAGGAGAAGATCCATGAAGGGGAAGTCTAGTACCCTCAAGAAGAAGAGCTAGGCGCAAGAAGGAGTCGAGTCAAAGACTATAAACAATGGCGCTATCCGGGAGGCAACCCGGAGTTTTTATCGCTTTTTTACCGCTTTATTGCATGCATTCATACATGGAACAATTTACTTTTCTTATGTGAATTTATTCGTCTCTGTGTCGTATGTGCTTATGTTTGTGTTTGAGTGAACTTTTTCGAGTGGTTTTTTGAGTAGAATGGTTTTCGGGGATTAAAAAACAGCATTTTTTCAAAATTTTCGTCTCCCCACCTCAGGAGGTGGGGGGCGAATCGCCCCGCACGTCCAGAGAGCTCCGCAAGGGGCGACTCGCCCCGTGGTTCCAGCAGGTGAAAAATGGGAGATGACTCCCATTTCTCCATTTTTCTCATCTCTTTCACCTTCTAACTCCAAAAATTCCCAAATTTTCAAAATCTCTTCAATCCTTCATAAAATCTTCATTATTCCATCAAATTGTGTGTTATTTAACTTCAATCGAAGCCCATTACGTGTTCTTTCCTTTCATCCGAACAAATTTCTTCCTAGTTCATTCAATCTTCAGATTTGAGATAATCTCACATGAACCCTAATTTTTCAAATTTGGGGTTTTTTTGATTTATGCTTCAATTAACCTTGTATGATGTATGGGTTGATGATTTGTGTGATTAGAAACGTTATTCACTATCAATTGCATGTTCAATTAGGCTTGGTTTGATGGTTTGAGAATTTTGCTATTAGATATCTATATCTTGTTATGCAATGTATCTTTTCCTTTCATTCCATGTTTAAACTTGTGTTTGTTGATGTGATAATGATAGGCATGTTGGTAGAACGCAAGATTGATGAAGTTGAGGATTAATGATGCTAGATTTTTTTACTACTATGGTATGAATTGAGCCTTATGATTCAAGGCTATTTGTTGTCTAGCAAGAGCATAATGTGATATGTGCATATAGTAGTTCCATTGATATGTTGCATGTTGAAGTAGCTAGACTAGACATGGGGTTTTTAGGAGTTAGATTGTTGTAGATATCGATCGTATGTTCGCTCGTGCATTTGCATATGCATAAGTCTGTTTTGTGTCATACAAGATACTAATTGCTATTTGTAGGAATCATGGCTCCACGAGGATCGAAGAAAGCTGGCTCAAGCAAGAAGGGTAAGGGGGTAGCATCAAGCTCCCAACCTTCTAACGAGCTTTACGAGTTGTCTCTAGCCGCAATAGATGTCCGACAGAGGCTCGAAGCGGAGCTAGATCAAGGTGGGAGATCGATTATACCGGACAGAAGGATAGACATTCCCGATGAAGTAGCTCACATGGTAGGGTACAAGACGCTCTTCCGATTGGCGAGGAAAAGGAATTGGGGTTGGTATACTTCCAACAGATTCAAGGGGTACGACATGAGCCTCCTCCATGAGTTTTATGCTGGATTCACTGATCTTGAGGAGAAGGAGGGGGTACTCGTTCGAGGCCTAATTGTTCCATGGGCGCCGGCCTCAATTTCTGCATTCATCCATTTTGGGCAACGGGAGTTCACAGGAAGCAACCACGCCTACGAGTATTCAAGGGCCACTACGGGGATAGAAAGAGCCATCACAGATGTGATTTGCAACAGGGAGTATAGGTATCCAGATACCAGAGCACAACCTGCACGGATCCATCAGAGTGACCTTAGCATCGAGGCTAAGGTGGTTATGAAATTCTGCATCTTTAACTTGATCCCTAGGAAGAATGACACTTGGATACAACCGAATTATACCGAGCTCCTCTACTGCTTGATAGGCAAGCATCGAATCGACATCGGTCACATCATGTATGCCGAGTATGAGCGCCATTGGGAGAAGAAGAAGAAGCCCTTCATTTTTCCGAGCTTCATCACTGCCTACTGCAAATATTACGGGGTCGAGGACATTGATGAGGATGATTGCGAGGTCGTTGCCCTTTCACTTTCGACTATTGATGTGCAGCTGACTAGGTATCAAATGAAGAGCCCCACGGCTGCCGCTGCTGATGTGGAAGCACCCTTCCATCCGACTGATTCAGATAATGAAAATGATTATGAGGATGCTATGGAAGCTGATGATGGCCGAGCCCCTATCCCGGATATTCCTTTTGTCCATAGAGCACCACATGCACCGCCTCGAGCACCACATGGGTCTCAAGGTTTTGACTTCTCTGATTTTCGGGTCCATATCACTGATAGTGTTGCAGCCTTGACCACTACTGACCAAGGAATGAGACATGACCTTGACGGGCACATTGCCCAGCGCAACCGCGATTGGGAGATGATTGAGGAGCATCGTCGAGAGGAGAGGCAGGTAATGTGGGAACAACAACAGCTCATCCAGCGGCAACAGGATCTCCTGTCTGACATGTGGAGAGACTATTATGGGGATAACAATCCCGATAACTAGTCTTTTCACATGTCCGCTCTCAGCCGACCGAGGCAAAACCGTTCGATAACATCTAGTATCACTTTTTATTTACTCATTCTCTTTTGCTAGGGACTAGCTTAAGTTTCATGAGGGGGATGGGATGTGAACCATGATGTTAAGTATTGTTTTGCTTTGTGTTGATTGGTATCTTTTTTTTTGCATTTGCATTTGCACGTTTACTGCTTTCTTAGTTTTTAGGTTGCATACACTACATTCATCCTAGGATAGTCTTGCATGTTTTATGTGGAGTTTATTGCCAAATTTTTTGAACTTTTTTATTGGGTACATTAACTAATTATGACATTAAGCATATGCTTAATCTCTATGAATTTGTTTGAGGTTTTTCTCGCTTGGCTTGTCACATTTATGTATTGCACTTAGTTAAGCTTGGTAGTCTCGACATCACTTAGTGGTGTTTTCTCTACTGCGGTTAACGAAGGCCTTTATAATAGGATGATGCATGTTAGGGTCTTGTGGTTGTTTTCCCGAGTAATTATGTACCTAAGAGGCAACAAGTCTTCACCTTCCTTTGAGATTGCTAAATACCTAGGAAGGAGGTAGTGTGATATTGTGTGATCCTTTGTTTGCAACCTATTCTTTCGAATAGGTTAGGGGAGGTCGTTTGTGTGTCACTTTTATTTCTTTTTCGTTGTGCTACTGCTGGCTAAAAAAATCGAAAAAAAAAAGAGAAAAAGGAAAATTCCAGAAAAAAGAAAAAAAAAACTGGAAAAGAAAAAAAAAGAATAAAAGAAAAGACCCCAAAAAAGCAAAGAAGGGTCCAAAAAACAGCCAAAAAGCAGTTTAGCAAAGTGTTGTCTCATTTTTCAATTTTGTTCGTAATCGTGTTGTAATTTTTGACTTTTTGTTTGAGTGTCATATGTTCTAGACCACCCTCGTCCTGCCATTCAGGAAGTGGTGAATAGCTTAAGGCTTTGCCTGAGAGATGGGTAGAATAGGGGAGTGTTATCTTTTTTAGGGAACCCTCCTTCGTTTGATGAGAGCCAGTATTGGTTCGACCTCTTTGAGGAAAAGTCTTAACTTGGTGAACAGTAGTAAGTCCTCAGTTTCATAGGCACGGGGCAACCATTCGTATTTTAACATGTTTCATTACGTCGTCACTGACTAGGTCCAGGTAGAGAATGTTACGAGAGACTATCTTGTCTTGACATAAGTGCTTATGTGAATGTGTATGAGTTAATCGAGGCATTCTTCAACCTATATTCATGTTATGATTTGTATGGTTTTTGTTCATATGTTTTTTGATAGATTCAATAGATTAGTTCATTTCATTTGGCATGAGACTCCATTTTTGTGTTGCATTGTTTTTTGCATTAGAGTCTAGCTTAGTTGCTTGAGGACAAGCAAAGGTTCGGTTTGGTGAGTTTGATGAATGTGTATTTTACATTTCATTTGAGTCTTTTTTCACCAATTTAGCTATCCTCTATGTTAATTTAGCTATATTTTAGTGCATTTTATTAGAATAGTGTCACGTTTCCCTTTAGTTTGTATTTTACAGGTTTTGAGTGAAAAACGAGGTTTTTCGGGCAATTATATTAAAGTAGACAAGGAATTGGTGTTCCGAAGGCCTATTTGGAGTATCCAGAAGATTTCGGATAGGATTTGAAGTCTAGGAATCGAGTCTGAAGGCTAAAAGGTCACTAGAAGGCAAAAACCGAGTCCGAAAAGGAGAAGAAATCCAAAAACGCATCGAAAACGCGTATATGGCCGGCTGGAGGTCCCAGGCGAGTCTCCCGGGACGTAGGGCGAATCGCCCGGTGTGTGGGGCGACTCGCCCCACACCTGCCGAATCACTATATATAGTTGCTCAGTTTTCTCCATTTTTCATACTTTCTCAGACCTTTTCTCTCACCTTTCTCATTAGTTTAAGGTAGCAATTGTCCAGAGCCTGTTCTGGGGTTCTTAGCTTAGGAGATACTTTTTCTTAGCGTTTTGGAGCTTGTAAGATCGTGATTCTTCGGAGATTGACAACCTTCGGTAACATTGTATCTTACAGTTTTTCTATTTATATTTATATATCTTTCAACAGGTTTTCATTCAATCTTGCTATGATTTCTGTTGATTGCATGACATCTATGACTAGCTAAACTTCTCGTTGGTGATAGTATGTGATTTCTTAGCGAAGGGTTGATAATTATGCTAATGGCTATATCGCGCATTATACTTTGAGTTATTGCTTTATTTCTTTGATCTATCTAAAACCTCTATCTTCGTAGTGTTAAATAATAACGGAACACAATTGGACAATTCATTGATCAAAGATCTCTATGCAAAACCGGGGACTTCATGCATGATTATTAACCTGCTATGCTTTGAATGACCATAGTATCACCAATCTCCATTATCTGTTAAGAAAAACCTTTGCTAAGTAGTCTGTTGATTTTATATTCTTAAGTTTGATTAGATAAAGCTAGTTATAGTCCTTAGAGATCGACCACTCGAGGTTATTTTACTGTTGCACTACGGTTTTCGTTGTAGTTGTGAATTGCCTTTGGCTAAATACAAATTTATTTGATTAACTAGAATTTGACAAGTTCTAAAACCAGTTCATCAGAATGATGTCTCTTGTTGAGTTTCAACAAACTTTGGGACTTGAACTGTTGTAGTCTCAGCAACTGGTTCTTCAGCAGTTGCAGCTTCATCAACTTCTTGGACTTGACTAGTTGCTATTTCAACAACTGTCTCTTTTACTTCTGTTGCTTTGCTGGCAACATTTTCAGCAAGTGCAGCCTTTCTTATGTCTGCAGCAATGTCACTTGCTGGTTCCAGATTAGTATCATCAAGATTATCTACAATGCAGACATCTTGTATTCTTTCTAAGGCAGGATTTTTATTTCCACTGCCTTGTGCTCTTACTTCAGTAGATGGATCCAAGTTAATTGGATTTGTGAAGGCTTCTGCAAGCACTTCAGCAACATCTACTACAGTGGTTTGCTTTTCAGCAACCACTGGAGTGTCATCATCTTGAATGACATGAACAACTGGAACGAACTTTCTTGCCGTTGTTTTCATTCTTGGGAAAGTGGTCTGTGTTCTTGCCTTCTTAGGAATAGGATCAGCTGATGAAGCTGCAGTTTGAGTATCATCATCAGCTTTCCTCTTTTTCTTTGATCTGTTGCTGGGTGCAGTAGTGTCAGCAACCGCAGCAGTCTCAGCAACATTTGCAACTGTTGCATTCTAAACAACATTTGCAACTGTTGTATTCCTAGAATGTTTGTCAGTCTCAACAACATTTACAGATGTTGTATTCCTAGACTGGTTATCAGTCTGAGCAACATTTGCAGCTGTTGCTTTCCTTGACTTTTGTCATCAGCCTTTGGTCCATTCAGCTTGTAGAAAGCTCTTCCCACATTGCATACTGATACTTAATCGGAAATGGGTTTCTCAACTGAATCTAGTAATGTTCAAGGATGTAGCATATTTTCAGTCCATACATCACTGGAAGGGAAGGTGAGACTGTGTTGTCTTCAACCGTGACCTTGAACTTTGTAACACAATCAACAAGTCTGTTGAAAATGTACTTAGCCTAGTTGATGTTTGTTTTGCTTTCATAGATATGCATCAGCAATGGCCATTTTGTTAGGCCTACGTGGTCTATTCCTCCAACTTGGGAGTCTAGAACTTTGATTAGTAGCATTGCTACTAGACCAAGTGAATGGCAGAGATGCTTCCTTTTTGTGTGCTTAGTTCAAGTCAAGGAGCAATCTCTCCTTTCTTCATCCTTTCATTTCTGACATCATTGTAGAAAACTTCTATTTCTTCATCAGTGGCAGTGATGTCATCTTCAGTTCCAGTAGTTGGAATCTGAAAGATGTTTTCTGAATAAATCCATTTCAGGATGATTTGCCTTCCTTGAACTGTGGTAGAAATCATGTTTTCAGTGATTCCTTGTCCATCAGTAAGGGTCTGGATTTCTGCGTTATTGTAGAACTCCATTGTGTCCAACATGCTCACTTTCATAGTGCGAGCAGTGATGAAGAAAAGTAGGCCTTGTTGATTTATGTAATTCAACGCCTCAAGATTTTCTTCATCTAGTTCTTGTTCATAGAAGTATCTAATATACTTCTCTTTGCCAAATCCACCCCATTGCATCATCTACTCACACTTTGCAGTGTCGAGATATGCAGGAGGCATGGGTCTCTCTGTTATACGGTCGTTTTTCAACACAATTTTCACTGTTTTTTTCACCGGAGTAGGAGCAGTGCTTTTTCCAGCACTGTCTGCCTTTGATGACTTCGAGTTCTTAGATGATTGTCTCTTGGAAGCCATCTCTTATATAGTATGAAAGGTTAGGGAAGTACGAAAAAGAGACTTTTCTTTTTGACCGGATGTACAGTAATTCAGAGCACAGGCTAGGGAATTTTCGCAGAGAAAGGAAATTTGAGTTAATGAATTTTGTCTTTCTCTAACTCTTCATTTATATAGTATGTCTGTTATGTGAGAAGCTCAATGGTTTTCAGTTCTCAGCAAGGGTAAAACAGAGATTCAACGAGTTAGTGGAACCTTTGCATTAAATGCGTAGTGGTCCACTAACACGAAACCGTCAGAGCATGCTTTCTCTTTGTAATATTAACCATTAGATCATCAACTGCTTTAAAATCAATGGCCACGATTGTTTTTCATGTCATGATTTACAACGAGTTTATCTATGCCACGATTAACGTCACACTTGATTTTGCCTTGATTCACGGGATTTGATATCTTTTACTTCAAAGCTAATTGCTTGCTGAAGTATACAAGAATATTTTCAGCAACTTTAAACCTTCTGGCTTTCGCAATTACTTTTTAAGTAACAAGCCTTGTCGTTGCTGAAAGTTACCCCTTAATCAAATATTTCATTTTTCTTAGGGTCAAAGATATTTCTGAGTTCCCGTCTCAGTAAATTCCTCTTGTATTGATATATTTTTAGGTAAATTCTCTTTTAGTGAGAAGCATTTTTGCTCTTTGCTGAGTTCCCATCTCACATTTTTCTTTTGATACTTGAATGCCTGTTTCAGTATCCTTGATTGTCTGAATGCCAGTTTCAGCAATCTTTGAAAGTTTCTTACTGAGTATCCGTCCCAGCAAGTGATCAAGCTTCCTAACAAATACCCGGTTTGAAGAAATTTCTTGCGGAATGCCTGTTTCAGCAAACATTTCGTGTACAAACATTTCTTTCAGAATGGTCAGTGGAAAGGGACTTTTCAAGGAATAAATAACCTTTAAGAAACCATTGGCTTGCTGAATGCCTGTTTCAGCAATCCAGCAAATGTATCCCTTTTTATTGAGGTAGTTCAATCAATCCAAGGTTATACCTTAGCATTGCGAGTCTGATAGGCGCTAGGTAAAGATGTCAGCAAGTTGATCATCAGTACCGACTTTTATAACCTCAATGTCTCCTTTTTCCACATGATCTCTGAGGAAATGATGTCTAATATCAATGTGCTATGTCCTTGAGTGGAACTTAGGATTTTGCGTGATAGCAATAGCACTTGTATTACCACAAAAGATTGGTGTTTTCTTTGCAGAAATACCATAATCTCTTAATTGTTGCTGAATCCAAAGGATTTGAGCTGTGCAACAACCAACCGCAATGTATTCAAATTCAGTGGATGAATTGGTAACACATGTTTGCTTCTTGCTGAACCATGATATTAATCTTGTAAGTAGAAACTGACAAGTTCCAGAGGTACTTTTTCTATCAAGAGTTGATCCGCCATGATCAGCATCAGAATAACCTACGAATTCTAATCCAGAATCTTTTGGATACCATAATCCAACATTGACTGTGTCTTTGACATATTTCAGTATTTTGAGTGCCTTTTTGTAGTGTGATTCTCTTGAATCAGATTGGAATCTTGCACACACACAAACAACATATTGAATGTAAGGCCTACTTGCTATTAGATACAGCAAGGAACCAATGAGCTTCCTATACTTGTGTTCATCCACACTTTTGCCTTGTTTAGTATAGCCCAATTTGGTACCAACAGACATAGGGATCTTTTCAGGTTTCTCTTCCTCTTTGATCCTGAACTTTATGAGCATTTCCTTTGCATACTATGCTTGATTTATAAATATTCCATCTTTGAGTTGCTTGACTTGCAACCCTAGGATATAATTAAATTTTCCCATCATACTCATTTCAAACTTGCTTGTCATGAGTTTGGCAAAATCATCACAAAGTTGCTTGTCCTTAGATCCAAATAATATGTCATCCACATAAATCTGGACTAAGAGTATTTTACCGTCATGGTTCATGGTAAATAAGATTTTATCAACTTCACCTTTCTTGAAACCATTATCCAGCAAGAAAACACATTAATAAAAGGATTAGAGATCATCCCTCTACGGATATGATTGGTGATATTGACAAACGCCAAGTGACTAGATCCAAAGTATCTACTAATCAAGAACTTGTTGAAGAAGCAAACGTCATTGAAGTAGACGCTTTGTTCTTATGCATTGTTTCAGAAATTGAACCCAAGACCATAGAAGAAGCTTTAAAGCATTCTGAATGGGTCAAGGCAATGCAAGAAGAAATGGATAGATTTGAAAGGAACAAAGTCTGGAAACTTGTACCCCTTGCTGAAGGAAAGAAAGAAATTGGTACAAAGTGTGTGTTCAGAAACAAGCTGAGTGGGTCTGGAGAAGTAACAAGGAACAAAGCACGTTTAGTTTCTCATGGTTACTGTCAGACTGAAGGATTGGACTATGATGAGTCTTATGAACCAGTTGCAATATTGGATGCAATTAGACTTTTCTTGGCCTTTGCTGCTCACAATGACTTCATTGTTTATCAAATGGATGTTAAAAGTGCATTCCTAAATGGTGAACTTGCTGAAGAAGTCTACTTGGAACAAACCCCTGGCTTTGAACTTCCGTCAGAAACCAAGATGGTATACAAGCTTCAGAAAGCTGTATATGGTCTAAAGCAAGCACCAAGAGCTTGGTATGATACCTTAGCTAAGTTCTTGCTGGATAATGGTTTCATGAAAGGTGAAGTTGACAAAACCTTATTTACCATGAGCCATGATGGTAAAATACTCTTAGTCCAGATTTATGTGGATGACATAATATTTGGATCTAAGGACAAGCAACTTTGTGATGATTTTGCCAAACTCATGACAAACAAGTTTGAAATGAGTATGATGGGTAAATAGAATTATTTCCTAGGATTGCAAGTCAAGCAACTCAAATATGGAATATACATAAATCAAGTAAAGTATGCAAAGGAAATGCTCATAATGTTCAGGATCAAAGAGGAAGAAAAACCTGAAAAGATCCCTATGAGCGTTGGTACCAAATTGGGCTATACTAAACAAGATAAGAGTGTTGATGAACACAAGTATAGGAAACTCATTGGTTCCTTGCTGTATTCAACAGCAAGTAGACTTCACATTCAGTATGATGTCTGTGTCTGTGAAAGATTCCAATCTGATCCAAGAGAATCACACTACAAAAAGGCACTTAAGATACTGAAATATGTCAAAGGTACAGTCAATGTTGGATTATGGTATCCAAAAGATTCTGGATTGGAATTGGTTGGTTATTCTGATGCTGATCATGGAGGATCAACTCTTGATAGAAAAAGTACTTCTGGAACTTTTCAGTTTCTAGGAACAAGATTAATATCATGGTTCATCAAGAAGCAAACCTGTGTTGCCAATTCATGCACTGAATCTGAATACATTGTGGTTGGTTGTTGCACAACTCAAATCCTATGGATTCAGCAACAATTAAGAGATTATGGTATTTGTGCAAAGAAAACACCAATCTTTTGTGATAATACAAGTGCTATTGCTATCACGCAAAATCTTAAGTTCCACTCAAGGACAAAGCACATTGATATTATACATCATTTCATTAGAGATCATGTGGAAAAAGGAGACATTGAGGTTGTAAAAGTAGGTACTGATGATCAACTCGCTGACATCTTTACCAAGCCCCTACCAGATAATAGGTTTGCAATACTAAGGTATAATCTTGGATTGATTGAACTACCTCAATAATAAGGGATACATTTGGTGGATTGCTGAAACAGGCATTCAGCAAGCCAATGTTTGCTTACATGTGTTCTTTATAAAGTTCCTTCCACTGATTTCTCTAAAAAGAAATGATTGTACACTATATGTTTGCTGAAACAGGCATTCAACAAGTAATTCCTTCAAACCGGGTATTTGTTAGGAAACTTGATTACTTGCTGAGACGGGTACTCAGTAAAGAAAAACTTTAAAGATTGTTGAAACTGGCATTCAGACAATCAAAGATACTGAAACAGGTATTCAAGTATCAAAAGAAAAATCCGAGACGGGAACTCAAAAAGAGCAAGAATACTTCTCAGATTTTAGCTAAGGATATCTCAAATAAAAAGAATTTGCTGAGACGGGAACTCAGAAATGTGTTTTACCTTAAAGAAATATGAGATATTTGATTAAGGGGGAATTTTCAGCAAATACAAGGCTTGTTACTTGAAAACGTAAGTGCTAAAGTCAGATTGAATAAAATCGCTGAAAAGATTCTTATTTACTTCAACATGCAATTAGCGTTGGAGTAAAAGATATCAAAACCCATGAATCAAGGTAAAATCAATTTGTGACGTTAATCATGACACATATAAACTCGTTGTTAATCATGACATGAAATACAATCGTGGCCATTGATTTAAAGTAGTTTTTGATCCAACGATTGATATTACAAAGAGAAAGTATGCTCTGACGGTTTTTGTTAGTGGTCCACTACACATTTAATGCAAAGGCTCCACTAACACAAATGAATATCTATTTTACCCTTGCTGAGAACTCAAAACCATTGAGCTTCTCACATAACAGAGATACTATATAAATGAAGAATTAGAGCGTCTCCGAAATTTCTCTAGCATGTGCTCTGATTTACTGTAGCTCCGGTCAAAAAGGAAAATCTTTTTTCGTACAACTCTTAAACACTCAAACTACTATATAAGAGATGGCTCCCAAAAGACAATCCTCCAAGACCTCAAAATCGTCAAAGGCAGACAATATTGGAAAAAGAACTGCTCCTACTCCGGTTGAAACTCCGGTGAAAAACACAGTGAAAATTATGTTGAAAAACGACAGAATAACTGAAAGACCCATGCCGCCTGCATATCTCGACACTGCAAAGTGTGAGTAGATGATGCAATGTGGAGGATTTGCCAAAGAGAAGTACATTAGATACTTCTATGAACTAGAACTGGACGAAGAAAATGAAGAGGCGTTGAATCTGATTAATGAACAAGGCCTATTTTTCTTCATTACTGCTTGCACTAAGAAAGTGAGCATGCTGGACACAATGGAATTCTACAACAATGCATAAATCCAAACCCTTACTGATGGACAAGGAGTCACTGAAACAGTGATTTCTACCTCAGTTCAAGGATTGCAAATCATCCTGAAATGGATTGATTTAGCAAACATCTTTCAGATTCCAACTACTGGAACTGAAGATGACATCACTGCCACTGATGAAGAAATTGAAGCCTTCTACGGTGATGTCATAAATGAAAGGATTGAGAAAGGCGAGATTGCTCCCGTGACTTGGACAAAGCACGTAAAAAGGAAGCATCTTTGCCATTCACTTGGTCTGGTAGCTCTGCTACTCATCAAAGTCTTAGACTCCCAAGTTGGATAAATTGACCAAGTAGGCCTAAGAAGGTGACCATTGCTGATGCATATCCATGAGAACAAAACTGAAATCAACTTGGCTAAGTACATTTTCAACAGACTTGTTGATTGCGTTACAAAGTTCAAGGTCAAGCTTGAAGACAACTCAGTCTCACCTTCCCTTCCAGTGATGTATGGATTGAAAATATGGTACATCCATGAACATTTCAGGATTTAGCTAAGAAATCCATTGCCGAGTATGCAATGTGGGAAGAGCTTTCTACAAGCAGAATGGACCTAAGGTTGCTGACAAGAAGTCAAAGAAGCCAACAGCTGCAAATGTTGCTGAGATTGATAACCAGTCCATGAATATAACAGCTGCAAATGTTGCAGATATTGATCACCAAGCTAGGTATCCAACAACTGCAAATGTTGCTAAGAATGCAACAGCTGCAGATGTTACTGCTGACACCACTGCGGTTGCTGACACTAATGCACCCAGTGAGAAATCTAAGAAGAAAAAGAGAAAAGCTGATGATGACACTCAAACTGCAGCTTCATCAGCTGATCCTATTCCTAAGAAGGCACGGACAAAGACTTACCCAAGAAAGAAAACAACAGCACGCAAGTCTGTTCCAATTGTCCATGTCATTCAGGATGACGATGTTCCAGTGGTTGCTGAAACGCAAGCCACTGTAGTAGATATTACTAAAGTGTTTGTAGAAGCCTTCAGCAATCCAATCAACTTGGATTCATCTGCTGAAGCGAGACCACATGGCAGTGGAAATGAAAATCCTGCGCAAGATCCCTTAGAAGATATCTACATTGTAGATAATCTTGATGACAACACTTTGGAACCAACAAGTGACATCGCTGCAGATTTGAGAAGAGCTGCACTTGCTGAAAATATTGTTGAAGAGACAATTGCTGAAAAAGCAACTAGTCCGGTCCAAGAAATTGTTGAAGCTGCAATTTCTGAAGAACCACTTGCTGAAACTGCAATGGTTCAAGTCCCAGAGGTTGCTGAAACACAACAAGAGACAGTATTTGATGACGCATCTCAAGATGCTGAGAATACTAGACCTAGTTCACCAATGACCTCTACTGACAAAGTTCAACTGGTGCTGATTGACCTAAGCCAGCAAATGGACTTGGAGATTGAAGACAACTCCAATAAGTCAGTAGACATGTTCATGACAAGTAGTGAACTTAGAGGTCAAGATGTCTCTGGTCAACTTGTCAATTCAGAGACAAGGGAGATTGTTGAATCTGCACAGCCTTCTCAATTAGAGCAAGAAAAGAAGTCTGCTGAAGAACAAGTCCCAGATAATGAAGCTGCTATCATTGCTGAAAGTACTGAGTCACCTCATTCCCTTCTTCACCAGGTAGTTAACTCAGATATAAGCAAAACTTCACTATCTGAAACTTTATCTTTAGCTAATATAATTATTTCTTTACAGACTTCTCAAGATACAACTCAGAAGATTGCTGAAACTTCTGCACCAGAATCCACAACTCCTGTTCAGCGGGATGAACAATTCAAGGATGCTGCCACAGCTCCTGATGCAATGGAAATAGTACCAGCACAACTTAGTGTGCAACATGAGCTTGCTGAAAATCAGCAGGCTCAAAAGGAGAACGATGAAGTGGTTCACATCACTGAAGATCTTGAAATTAGTTCTGAAGAACTTTATTCAAACTTCAAAAAGAACACCTTGACCAGAGTTGCTAAGTCTGTCAGCAACTAGCAAATGTATAGAAGGATGGATCTTTCCGATCTTCACATACATCTGTCCAATGAGAAAAAGAGAATCTCTCTACTGAAACTTGAGACGTTTGTACACTCCATACTTCCAGAAGAACTTACATATTCTCAGCAAATGAGTTCAACTCTGATTGCTACAATCAGAGAGAATATGAAAGCAAAGTTCAAGAGTGCCTCTCCAGCTGAAAAAACTGTGATGCTCAAGGGTTCCTTTGTACCCGTGGTGGGTGATCCCCACAAAATCAATGAAGAAGAGGAAGTTATAAGTGTTGCAATGTACAAACATCTCGAGTTAGTCATACTGATGGACGATGATGAAGAAGAAAAGGATGAAAATATCCCTAAAGATACCAGTGATGATGAAGCCAAAGATTCGAAGGACAGTAAGGACGATGATGATGATAATCAAGGTCCTTGTCCTGATGCTGGCGGATTAAAAATGACAGTTGCTGATAATAAAAATCAAATCACTGAGAATCAACAAGATGACCAACCTCCCAGTCAGCATCAAGAATCTACTCCCGCTCCTGCTGAGACAAGTACTCAAGCAACTGAACGAGTTGCTGAAACTGAAGAAGAGTATGCCAGAAAGCGTGCTGAAATGCACAAAGGAAAAGCTAAGCTTTCTGATGCCGAGTTAGCATTACTCGAAGCTAAGGTCACTGATCCAAAGAGTTTCCCTCAGCAACCACTCAACCAAAAGTGTCTGAAGCTAAAGATTTGGGAATCAAGGTTGCTGGCCTTGACGAATGTGATGAAGAAGAAGATCTATCTAATTTCTCAGCAAATGAAGAAGAAAAGACAACGAATGTTGAACCCACAGTGGTTGACATTCCTCCACCATCTCTCCAAACTGATAAAGGATGTTAAGAGAAGTCGTTTTCTGAGAAATGATGATCAATTCGCTATTGAAATCAAAGCTCATTCACTTACTCCCTCTCTAGTGTCGTTTCCAAACGTTGAGGATTTTACTCCCAGAATAAAGGCACTAATGGTTGTTCACAAAGCATTCCAAGAAGAGGATGATGCCTTGATTGGTGAGAGTCCGCTTGATATTGGCAAAATATTGACTACTGTTAGGAAACTTGTAATTTTGATGAGCAATTAATCATGCTAAATTAAGGAAAGTCCAGTAACTAGTACTCTTAAGGTCCATAGGAATTTTGAATTTT
>CM051455.1:87845619-87864226 GCA_028274465.1 Plantago ovata | reverse complement strand
GCTTGCTGAGAGTCCGCTTTACATCGGCAAAATACTGGCTACTGTGCTGAAATGCACTACTTCTCTTACCATAGCTCAGAAAGACATAAGTCTACATCATAAAAGCTATGAAGAATGATAGTGTATATGTCCTAGAGACAGTCCTTATTAAGGGCATGCAGCCCCTTATAGAGGGCATATATGTACTATTACACAGGTCAACGTAATATAATATATGTTTGTTGTTTGACTATTGAGTATCGCTTTCATATTTATATTACACCAGGCATGCAGCATGTCATATCTCTATTTCTGTCTGTATTGATATTAAACATGCCCCCTCGAATAGATGACCGATCACACATATAGTGGCTATGTGAGTTATCATCTATCCCAAACTGTCCCTAGTCGAGGTTCATCTCGGATGTAGGGGTATGAATGAACCAGCTGAGACTAGTATGCGTGGAGGTTATACTTGTTGGAGCATGTGTGAGCCGGTCCCATGGCCACGGAACGGATTGTTGGACAATCAAGAAACGTTCCCATATCTGTGCATAGTTGTTCGAAGGATGATTACCGAACAATGGAAGTACCCACCGGACACTCCCATCGATGTATATTCTACACCGAAGTGTCTATGGGGACCGGTAAGTTGTCGAAGTGATGCCAGTCGTCCTTTGGACTTACACGACTTTATCATCACATTTATTGCCCCATATCCTTGGTGGACCCGTCGATGTAAGCTCTGAATAAGCAGTTGACCTAAGACACGATCCAGGATTATGGCTACATACAAATGGGGATGATAAGTGTTTCTGTGAAGGATTCATCTCTCATGTGTAGCACAGGAGAGTACTGCTCATAGTCTTCATAGTTGTGTTGGTAAAGTCACTAGCCAGTGCATCAATATATTATGATAGTCATAAGTATATCTTAGTAACCAAGCAACTCCCTGAGACGCCCGTGGATGTATTATTGGGATAGACACATCATCGATCGTAGATGCATTCGAGTCAGTCAGATGAAGGGACATTACCATCGCCGCGTTGAGCGCAACAGGCTTCGCAACGAAAGAGTTTGCTTTGAGAAACCTCTCAAACGTCCTCATGTATTAATATTGCAAATGGAACCGTCTAGGAATTCCATTTGGCCTAGTCTAGGACTTGCTTAATACAATGAGGCCCTATGGGTCACACTATGTGGTGATTCAGCTTATTAGAATATCCTTGAAGATGGAATCGCAATTGATTTGAAATTAATTTTGATTGATGGATTATAATTGATTTGGAATTAATTATAATATTTAGTGGCTCAATTAATGATTTGGAATTATTAATTGAATTGGCTAATTAATTGTATTTTATGTAAATACAATTAAAGATTATATTTTAGAAATATAATAGAGGTTTGATTTGAAAGGATATGTTAATTTAGAATTAACATATGCACATGGGTAAAATCTACTTGGAGTTTGAATTGCCGTAGAACTATAAGTGGGTCCCAAAATCGGGACCCACCTATTACCCCTGGGAGCGCGCGCGCGCAGATGATATAGGGGAAGGAGTTCGACTCCTTCCTCTATTAGAAGTCCAAGGGATAAGTTAGATTTTCCTGATTGAGTTTTGATTTGATTGGGAATGATTCTAGACTTGAATTTGGTTTCCTAGTGCGATAAGAATTAGATTCTTATTCCTTTACGAAGTCTAATTGCTTATGCTTTAGGCTTCTATTGACTACTATATATAGTAGACTATTAGAGAGCTTTTGGCATAGACATTCACACAGTTGAATACCCAGTTTTCTTAGAGAAAATAAAAAGCTCTCCCCTTCCTCTATAAGCCACGCGCGCCACCCCTCTTACCGGAGGAAAACCGCCGCCCCATCTTCTTGGTCACACAAAGAATATCCTAGCATTCTTCCGATAGGTTGTTCATCCGTGGATACCAAGGTTGAGGTTCTAGGAGCTGGAAACTAGCTTTTATTGTCATGCAGATAATCAAAGTATTGCAGATATCTTCGACTTCGACGAAGGAGAAGATACACCGGATTATTACGGAGACTGGGAAGCTGTGCTTGCTTTGGAAGTACGGTTAGTCTTCTAATTGACGTGTTTAAATATATACGACATATATATAATCAATTAACCTGCATGTTAAGAAAATTTTTTGAAATTTCGCTGCGTACCCTAGGGTTAACTCTGACTGTATTTTCTTACAGTGGTATCAGAGCCAGGTTAATTGATTACGTATATACGTATATATGTTGTATGCTTTTGTAGTTTATGTGGATGCAATTGATTGTATGATTAATTCGATTTTCAAATGTTTTGTTTTTTATATAAATTTAGAATTTATAATTTAAAAAAAAAATTTAATATATATATATGTCGACCGGCCGCCTGCGCGACGCGACGCAGGCGGCGGGCGCCCGCGGCCGCAGGCACGGTAGGGAACGGGACTTGGTCCCGTCCCGTAAATCGAATTTTTGAAAAAAATTTCGGGTACGACCCAAAATCGAATTTTTGAAAATTTTGAGAATTGAATTTTATATTTGGAATATAAATATGATTTAATTGTAATTGTTTTTAACTAGAGGGGTTAAATTTAATTAGTATAAAGTTAAAGGGCTTATTGGTAATTTATCAATATATTGTTTATTGCAAATTAGTCCTTCTACTTTTGAATTTTAGATTTAACACCTCCAAGGTTTCAAAAAAATTACAATTAAGTCCTTCAGGTTTTCGAAAATTGCTACCTGGTCAATAGTATTTCCGATTTTTCAATCTAGTCCAAATTTTCAATTATTTCATAGAAATTATAAGTATGGGATTGTAATTTTCATAATGAAATTATGAAGTCATTTGGCATCCACATAGGCTACTACTTGTTTGTTTGCTCGATATGCTATTGTTTGACAATGCATGTTTAAATACCACGTATTATACTTTCCGTTCGACCGTTATGCATGCGAGGGTAGGCGGCGCCCTCTTATTTGTCGGACCGCATATTTTATGTATGGGTAGGCGGCACCCATTATGTGCTTGACCGCGTTTAGAACTAGAATGAATAGGCGACATCCATTACGTGTAGACCGCTCATGCATGATGGGTAGGCGGTGACGAACGTGTCAGATTCAGTCAAATAAATTTGTAATAGCCAAAGGCAATCCACAACTACAACGAAAACCGTAGTGTAGTAGTAGAATGACTCGAGTGTCGTTCTCTCAGAACTATACTAGCTTTATCAAATCTAATTTAGAATATAAAACAACAAATAGAAAGCAATAGGGGGTTTTCAAGCAGATAATGGAGATTGGTGATAGTATGGTCCTTCTTAACATAATGGGTCGATAATCATGCATAAATTCTTCGGTCTTGCATAGAGATCTTTGAATCAATCTTGTGTCCTGTTGCAAGTATTAAGCACTACGAAGATAATATGGGTCTGACTCATCAACAACTAACGTCCTAATGTGTTCCGTAATTATTCAACACTACGAAGATAATTTGGTCTGATTTGTCGACAAGTGTCCAAGTGTGCATAATTATCAATACAACATACGAGGATTTTGGTGTTCAACTGATCAACGAAATAAAGCAATGACATGGAGTATAATGCGCGATATAGCCATTAGCATGATTATCTTCCCTCGCTAAGAATTCACATACTACCACCAACGATAAATGTAGCTACTCATAATAGGCATGCAACCAATAGCAATCATAGAAGAAAACATATTGAAAGAAGAATAAAATAAGTAGATAAAAGTTGTAAGATATAAAGTTACCGAAGGTTGTCAATCTCCGGATGATTGCGATCCTACGCGCTCCAATCTGCTATGAAAAAGTATCCCCTAAGCTATGGAACACTCAGGACAGGCCCCGGGAAGTTCCTACCTAAAACTATAGAGAGAGGTGAGAAAGTAGGCTTGGAAAGATATGATTTTCGGAGAGAAAACTCGCAACTATATATAGGCCCGAAATTCTTCTGGGGCGGTTCGCCCGAGGCACGGGGCGGTTCGCCCCCCAGTTTTTCGCGGAATTTCTGTGTTTTTCGACGCGGATTTGGATTTCTTCCCCTTTTCGGACTCGGTTTCAGACTTCTAATGGCCTTCTAACCTCCATATTCGACCCCTAGACTCCAAATCCTATTCGGAAACCTTCAGATACTCCGAATAGGCTTCTGGAACACCAATTCCTTGTAGACTTCAATATAATTGCCCGTAAATCTCCGAATTTCAACCAAAACCTGTAAAATAAAATCTAAAGGGAAACGTGACACAATTCTAATAAAATGTACTAAAATATATCTAAATTAACATAGAGGATAGCTAAAATAGGTGAAAAAGACTCGAATGAAAGTGTAAAATACACATTCATCAAACTCCCCAAACCGAACCTTTGCTTGTCCTCAAGCAACTAAGCTAGACTCTAATACAAAAACATGCAAGACTCAAAAATGGAGTTTCAT
The DNA here is from genome assembly GCA_028274465.1 of Plantago ovata. Lineage (NCBI taxonomy): Eukaryota > Viridiplantae > Streptophyta > Magnoliopsida > Lamiales > Plantaginaceae > Plantago > Plantago ovata. Next base: position 87,859,778 of record CM051455.1, on the reverse strand, counting down.
GCCAAATAAAATGAACTAAATTACTGAATCTAACAAATAACATATGAACAAAAACCATATAAATCAAAACATGAATATAGGTTGAAGAATACCTCGATTGACTTATACACATCCACATAAGCACTTATGTCAAGACAAGATAGTCTCTCGTAACATTCTCTACCTGGACCTAGTCAGTGACGACGTAATGATGCATGCTAAGATACGAATGGTTGCCACATGCCTATGAAACTGAGGACTTACTGCTGTTCCAACATGTTAAGACTTTCCCTCAAAAGAGGTCGAACCAGTACTGGCTCTCATCAAACGAAGGAGGGTTCCCTATAAAAGATAACTCTCCCCTATTCTACCCATCTCTCAAGTAAAGTCTTAAGCTATTCACCACTTCCTGAATGGCAGGACGAGGGTGGTCTAGAACAGATGACACTTAAAACAAAAAAGATAAAAAATTGAAAAACACAATTACGAACAATACGAAAAATGGAAAAGACACAAACTTTGCTAAACTGCTATTTGACTTTCTTCTTCTTCTTTTTGGACCCTTCTTTGCTTTTTTGGGGTCTTCTTTTTTCTTTTTTCCTTTCCAGAATCTTTTTTTTTTGTTTTTTTCTTCCTTTTTTTCCTGGAATTTTTTCTTTCTTTTTTTTTCGATTTTTTTCTAGCCAGCAGTAGCATAAAAAGAGAAACAAAATGACTCACACGACTTCCCCAAACCTATTCGAAAGAATAGGTTGGAGTACAAAATTCACGGAAAAGAAAAACAAACTCACGATACGAAAATGGAAAATAGAAACAAGTCTATGATGGTGTAACCCCCTCCCCAAACCTATTCGGAAGAATAGGTTATAAACAAAGGATCACACAACCTCACACTACCTCCTTCCTAGGCATTTAGCAATCTCAAAGCATGGTGAAGACTTGTTGCCTCTTAGGTACATAATTACTCGGAAAAACAACCATAAGACCCTAACATGCATCATCCTATTATAAAGGCCTTCATGAACCGCAGTAGAGAAAACACCACTAAGTGATGTCGAGACTACCATGCTTAACTAAGTGAAATACATAAATGTGACAAGCCAAGCGAGAAAAACCTCAAACAAATTCATATTGATGAAGCATACGATTAATGGCATAGCTAGTTGATCTACCCAATAAAAAAGTTCAAAAAATTCGGCAATAGACTCCATATAAAACATGCAATACTATCCTAGGAAAGCAGTAAACGTGCAAATGCAAAAAATTCACGAGTTTTTCATAAGAAAAATAACTATAGAGATAACCAGCGATAACCTCCTCCCCAAACCTGAACGTCGTCGCTCATCCCGAATGCCGAAAGTGGATCCGAGGTGAGAGCTAATGCTTGTATAAGTGACCTATAATACTCAATCAAACTCGTGAGATAAAATCTAAAGCGGTAAAGAAAGCGATAAAATCTCCGGGTTGCCCCCGCATAGCGCCATTGTTTAAAGTCTTTGACTCGACTCCTGTCCGCCCCTATCTCTTCTTTCTGCGGGTACTAGACTTCCCCTTCATCGATCTCCTCTCCATGCCACGAACCTGTGAATAAGAAAGAATATAGGCTGCAAGACCACAGTAGTGAGTAGTAATATCAGGCGGTTCAGGTGGATCAGGTAAGGCTTTCAACACGTGTTGCTTGCCATCTACTTCAATAGTGCAAGTTCTTTGGTAGATGTCCATCACGGAGTGTAGTTTAGTCAAGAATGTTTGCCATAAGAGTATGACATCCCCCATCCCAGGTGAAAATGCCGGCATAACTACGAAATTGGTGTATATAGATGCTTCACCAATTTTGACCAACACGTTTTTCACAACGCCCTCGGGTGTCATAAAGGATCCATCCGCCAAACGCACAATAGCCCTTTGCTCAGATAGTTTCCCAAGGTTTCTATTTTCAAACACGTTCAAAGGGATTATGTTTGAGTAGGATCCCGTGTCTAGTGTGGCACGGACATCTTCAAGCTCACGAATCCCTACCTTAACATCGAAACTTTTAGGGAGTGGTTCGGGATCCTCTTGCTTCTCATCACTTTTGTCAGAACCAAGGTTCTTCTCTTCTTCCTCAGCCTGTAGAAGTTCTTCCTTCATGCAACACTCGCACCCAACGACCTTTCTGATGGTGGTTTCGTTAGGTACATCACAAGTCAATTTCGACTTCACAGTGTTGCTAGGCAGTTTGCCTTGTTCTCTACCTGCTCCTCGGTCGATCAACTCTTGCAACTTTTGATGGGCAAGCCTAGTGCTCTCTTCCAACCTATCGAGCCTTGCCCTAGTCTTCTCTGAATCTTCTTCATAACGTTTGAGAAAACTTTGTGCGTGATCGACCATCTTTTGCAAATTCTCCATCAGTTGAGCCGACTTCGAATTTGGTGGCTCTTTCGGAGCGGGATTTTCGCAGTGATCATTACCATAGTTCAGCCTACTACGGTCTTGGTTGGGTCCGTAAGTTTGGTTAGCCGGTGCATATCCTTGATTGTTACGGTATCCTCTTCTCCAAAATCCACCTCGAGGATTCCTATCGTCTTGTCCGTAGCTAACTTCCTGAGTACCAAACTCCGTAGCAAAGGCTTCTTCTTCTCCTCCTCGAGCCCAGTTGCCATCATCGTATGCCAGCTTTGATCTACACATATGAGCCACATGCCGATAGTTCTTGCATATTCGGCATACATCGTTCGAAACAGTTGTTCTAGTGGCGCTCTTGAGGACTTGCTTCAATTCGTTGGTAAAGCACTTGAATTGATCCCCATTCCCCCTGTACATAGGGGCTTCTTGAGTCGGTGGAGCTTCAGGTCCACGTCTCGTAACCATTGATCTTGGGTCCTTGAATTGCGAACCCTTAGCAAGCCTTTCGAAAACTGCCCAGACGGCTTCTGCGGTTTCCTCCCAAATATTTCCTCGGCATTGGAAATCCACCACTTGTTGGTTCTCGAAGGTTAGTCCATTGTAGAAGTGTTGGACTAGGTCGGAAAGTTCAAAACCATGGTGAGGGCACTTGTTCGTGAGATCTTGGAACCTCTCGAACGCGGTGTAGATGGTCTCATCATAGTCTTGTTTGAATCCAGTGATCTGTGCCTTAAGCGCGGTAGTCAGAGTGTGTGGGAAGTATTTCTCCATGAAAGCTGAAAAAACCTTTTCCCAAGTGTCCAGCGAGCCTGCTAGAAGAGAGCTCAGCCATGACTTTGCTCTGTCGCCAAGTCCCATAGCAAAAACCTTCATCCTCAACTCATCCGTTGTTATGTCAGCTCCGGGTCGTGGGAGTTGGTTGACGAAATCATCGATATCGTGCAAGTACCCCATCACATCTTCCCTTGATAAGCCATAGAACCTCGGAAGTTGTTGGAATGCGTGGTTCTTGATCTCCAGATCTCGGGTTGCAGACGAAAGAACTATCGCCGGTCCCCTCATACGATCCTTAGTGGGTTGTACCCATGCCTTCAGTGGTCTAGCTTCTGCCATTCCGTCGATTTCCTTGAATAGACTAATTAGAGATTCAGAGAAATCTGTTTCCTCTATTTCCTCTAGTGCGCGCCTTTCAAGTAGTCGCCTTCTCTGGTGGTAGACTCTATCGATCTCAGCAATTGAATTAGCAAGCGGTGTTCCTGCAGAACGTGTATGCGGCATACACTATCTGTGACAGACTAGAAAAGGTGATTAGAAACAAACTAGGAAAGCAGAGAGAGATTAAAAAGTGTTAGGTAACTTGTAATTTTGATGAGCAATTAACCATGCTAAATTAAGAACAGTCCAATAACTAGTACTCTTAAGGTCCATAGGATTTTAGATTTTTAAGGACATTGTAAAAGAGGAACGTTTGCTGATGACTTAGATAGGTGTTAGATAAGTTATTTCTTTTGTGTATGACGTATTTTATTTTCTGAGAAGAAAATATCTTATTGACACATTTGCGTATGATGTATTTTATTTTCTGAAAAGAAAATATCTTATTGATGCTTAGCTTTAATGAATCTTATTTTCTGAAAAGAAAATGACCTATTGAAGCATTTGTTGAAGATGTATTTTGTTTATTATAAACAAATTATTGAAGCAAATAAGAAACCGGTCAGAATCTTGAAGACTTTTGAAGATCTGAAGACTTGAAGACTTGAAGACTTGAAGATTGCTGAAGACTGGTAAGGCACGTGTTGCTCAGAAAGTGAAATTTTCAGCAACAGCATTGCATAAGTGAAAATCTGAAAGACAGAGTAGGTTGTGCTTGCTGAAACTGAGAATGAACACTTGTTGATGAACATATGTGACCTCTTGCTGCATGTACGTGATTTTGCGCTCCAATGTTACTGTTTGAATTCTATTCAAATGTGCATTTAATGCAAAGCTTACACGCAAAGTACATGAAGACTAGAAGACAAACAAAGGTTGCTGCTAAAAGTACAAAAGCAAGATAGTGACATGTTAAGGAACCAAAGCCTTAGGATTTGAAATTCAAACGGCTCCTTACTTGCACTATAAATAGAGGTCATCAGGCAAAGAGTTGAAGTGTGTCAACTACGTGATCAAACTCTCACTTGTGCTTAAAATCTCACAAACCTTCAAACACTCTTACTGCCATTGATCCGTTCCAAGACTTAAAGCTTGAAAAAGCTACTTGTGAAGAAGTAGAACAAACTCGGCTAAGAAATTAGTTAAGTGTTCTTTCTTTCGAACAAGAACAAGTCTTGACACCAGAAACAATCAAACTTGTTTACTGCAAAGTATTCCAAGTTGTGTTTCTTAGATTACTTGTTGTAACTGAATAAGTTATAATTAAGTTATCTCACCCCAAAACTCTCTAACTGAAAATACACCCTTTCAGGCGTGATATTCAGGGGGAACTTAATCGAGCAAAGCTTTGCTGATTAAAAGTACCAAGTTTGGTGGAGAACAAGGTTGAAGTTCTCTAGTTTAGGTTGGAGACAAAGCAAGTGTGCTTTGGTTTCTGTTGAATCGCTTTAGATAGGAGATTGTAAGGAACCTCAATCATATCTTAGTGGATTCAGTCCTAGAAAGGACAAAGTGGATTAGTTGAGAGATTACGCCACTCTCAGATACCACTATAAAAGCGTTTGTGTGATTTACTTACTGCATTTAGCTTTCAGCAAATTATATCTGTTTGTACACAATCACTCACTTCACTTGCTGAAACTCTTTACTTGCTGAAAAAGCACTTATTGTTTCAAAGACTTCCGCTCTATGATTTAAGTATCAGCAAACCAAGTCACTGGAAAGTAACTTACGCTTGCTGAGAAAGTTAAGTATCAGCAACCTCATTACTGAAAAGTAATAAGTACTTGCTGAGAAAGTTTTTAAACGACAAAAGTTTGAAAAGACTATTCACCCCCCCTCTAGTCTTTTCTTGTTGTTTAAAAGGACCAACAAGTGGTATCAGAGCAGGAGGTTCTTTAGGCTTCTGCACTGAACCTAGATCCCCTTAAGTGCTTTCCGTAAATCACTTTCACTTGATCAGTTTGGTAGTGCTTTGCTGACAGGATGTCTTTAGGAGATGCTCCCTTGCTGAAGATGGAAAATTACGAGAAATGGCGAAACAACATGATGTTACATCTTGAGGCCATTAGTGATGAGATGGTCACCGTCATTAATGATGGACCTATCAAGATCACCAAGGTTGAAAGGAGTTTCCCTCATAGAACCAGTGAAGCTGGAAAGGAAACTATCCAAGGCGAACCATCAGATACGGTTGTGCCAAAACCAAGAGAGGAATGGACTTCTGACGAAGCTAAGAGATTCCGTCTTGATGGCCAAGCAAGAAATATCATCATCAGATCAACTCCGGATACCATACAGTGCAAACTATGGGGTGCTAAGACTGCTAAGGAGGCTTTGAAAATGGTTCAAGATCTTTGTGCTGGATCTGACAAGACCAAGGAAAACAAACTTGAAGAACTTAAGCTGAAGTTTCAAAACTTTAAGCAAGGTGCTAACGAGTCACTGGAAGACTTGGACTTCAAATTCACAACTCTTGTTAGTGAAATGGCAGCGCTGGGTGTTGGAAATCTTTATTTAGATTCTGAGAAAGTGAAAACTATCATCAGAAGTTTGAATCAAGAATGGATCCATACTCAGAATTTCTATTATAATCAAGGAATGTCTGACATTACACCAACTGAGTTGTTCTCTCATCTTGCTACTGTCAATTATGAGACAAAGCAAAGAGAAAATGTGTTTGCTGAAAAATCACAAAACATTGCTCTTGCTGCAAAGCCGTCATCTTCTGAAAAGAAGAATGATAAAGAGCCTGCTGATGAAAATGCTTTAGTTGTTAGAAACATGAAGAAATTCATCAGTAAGGAACTTGAAAGGCGAAAAGCAAAAGAGAAGCTGAAAAAACATCTTGGTAATAACTACCATAAGTACAAGAATGATACTATCTCGCTGAACAAGCAAGCTCAGCAAGCTACATCATCAGAAGAACCAACAGTTGGAAATGATCTATGTTTTTACTGCAAAAAGCCTGGACACTTCAAAGCTAATTGCCCTTTGCTGAAAGGCAAATCTGCTGAAAAGAAGAAGAAGTTCAAAAGAGCTTTCATTGCTGAAGAAAAGAAGAAGCTTCAAGCAAAAATCGATGCATTGTGCATTGAGACAAGCTACGAAGACAGTGTGGATGAAAGTTCAGACACCGACGATGAAGAAGCCACTCTAGACGTGGAGATTGGCAAAGAAGTGTGTGGAATAGCTATGGAAGCTTATCCAGATGTGTCGAACTACGAATTCTGCCTCATGGCCAAGTCAGGTAAATGATTCTACCTCTGACTCAGATTCAGAAAGTGAAGACGAGATTGACCTTGACAAGATTCAAGGAGAAATCGAAAGATTTGAGAAAACTCTCAGCAAACAGCAAGAAAACTTCAACTTGCTGAAACTCTGACCAAGCAAACTACTGAAAAGTATGTTTTGCTGAAAGAAGAAACAGAAGAAAAGGATGCTGAAATAAGGCGTCTTAAGAAGTTGATTGCTGAGGCTGCTGAGAAAAATTCTCAAATGGCATTAGAATTAGAAGAGTATCAGTCCTCAATTCTAAAGTTACTTGCTGAAATCCAAGAAATGAAAAAGATGAAAATCAATTTCAAATCCTATGCGGAAGCAAGTAATACGCTGACTGAACTAAACTCTTATTTGAGAGATCCATCTCAGAAAGAAGGTTTAGGAGCAACGTGTGAAGGTGATAACGTAGAAATCTTGAGAAAAGATAAATCACCTATCTCCTTTGTACGTGCTACTGATAGTAGTCCACCAGTGATCTATCAGTTTGGTCAAACTAAGGTTGCTGAAACATGCAATCAAGTACCTATGACCATAAAGCCCGCTGTTTCTACTCAAAGTAACAAGACTTTAAAAGGAAAACAGGTTGCTGAGAAGCAAACTGGAAAGAAAAAGAATGCCGTGAAGCATTCCGCCAAACAAGTTGCTGAAAAGCAAGTTGTTAAGTCTAAAGGCAAGATTACCAAAAGTAATCAGAAGTCCTTTGCTGACAAACCTGAATCAAGTAAGGTTGCTGATGCTAAAGCTCAGCATTCTCCAAAGAGTGGACTCGGTTTCAAAACCAAGCAAAGTCAACTCTTTCATGAGTATAAGCGAAGTCAGCAAAGATACTTCAAAGAGATGAAGAAAACCAAGCCTAAGAGTTCTGAAAAGACTCCCAATGCTAGGACTAGAAGGAACCTTGCTAGAAAAGAACTTACTGAAAAGTATGTTCAGCAAAAAGGTCAACAGAGCAAGACACCACATCAGAAAGTGGATATGACAAACACGAGTCAAAAGTCTTTCAGCTCAAAACCTCCTAGTTCAAAACCTCTTATTAATTCAAGTATGCTTGCATTAATCATCTGATTTATTCAACATCAGAAACCTCTAAAAGGGTAACAATTAATTTATCCATGGATTGCTAACATCAAAATGGGGGAAATTTGTTAGGAAACTTGTAATTTTGATGAGCAATTAACCATGCTAAATTAAGAACAGTCCAGTAACTAGTACTCTTAAGGTCCATAGGTTTTTATATTTTTTAAAGGACATTGTAAAAGAGGAACGTTTGCTGATGACTTAGATAGGTGTTAGATAAGTTATTTCTTCTGTGTATGACGCATTTTGTTTTCTGAGAAGAAAATAATTTGTTGACACTTAGGTGGATGACGTACCTTAATTTCTGTAAAGAAATTAATCTATTGACACTTTAGCGTATGATGTATTTTATTTTCTGAAAAGAAAATATCTTATTGATGCTTAGCTTTGATTTTCTGAAAAGAAAATGACCTATTGAAGTATTTGCTGAAGATGTATTTTGTTTATTTCAAACAAATTATTGAAGCAAATAAGAAACCGGTCAGAATCTTGAAGACTTTTTAAGATCTGAAGACTTGAAGACTTGAAGACTTGAAGATTGCTGAAGACTGGTAAGGCACGTGTTGCTCAGAAAGTGAAATTTTCAGAAACAGCATTGCATAAGTGAAAATCTGAAAGACAGAGTAGGTTGTGCTTGCTGAAACTGAGAATGTACACTTGCTGATGAACACATGTGACCTCTTGCTGAATGTACGTGATTTTGCGCTCCAATGTTACTGTTTGAATTCTATTCAAAGGTGCATTTAATGCAAAGCTTACACAAAGGACATGAAGACTAGAAGACAAACAAAGGTTGCTGCTGAAAGTACAAAAGAAAGATAGTGACATGTTAAGGAACAAAAGCCTTAGGATTTGAAATTCAAACGGCTCCTTACTTGCACTATAAATAGAGGTCATCAGGCAAAGAGTTGAAGTGTGTCAACAACGTGATCAAACTCTCACTTGTGCTTAAAACTCACAAACCTTCAAACTCTCTTACTGCCATTGATCCGTTCCAAGACTTAAAGCTTGAAAAAGCTACTTGTGAAGAAGTAGAACAAACTCGGCTAAGAAATTAGTTAAGTGTTCTTTCTTTCGAACAAGAACAAGTCTTGACACCAGAAACAATCAAACTTGTTTACTGCAAAGTATTCCAAGTTGTGTTTCTTAGATTACTTGTTGTAACTGAATAAGTTATAATTAAGTTATCTCACCCCAAAACTCTCTAACTGAAAATACACCCTTTCAGGCGTGATATTCAGGGGAACTTAATCAAGCATAGTTTTGCTGATTAAAAGTACCAAGTTTGGTGGAGAACAAGGTTGAGTTCTCTAGTTTAGGTTGGAAACAAAGCAAGTGTGCTTTGGTTTCTGTTGAACCGCCTTAGATAGGAGATTGTAAGGAACCTCAATCATATCTTAGTGGATTCAGTCCTAGAAAGGACAAAGTGGATTAGTTGGGAGATTACGCCACTCTCAGATACCACTCTAAAAGTGTTTGTGTGATTTACTTACTGCATTTATCTTTCAGCAAATTATTTCTGTATTATACACAGTCACTCACATCACTTGCTCAAACACCTTACTTGCTGAAAAAAAAGCACTTATTGTTTCAAAGACTTCCGCTCTCTGATTTTAAGTATCAGCAAACCAAGCTACTGTAAAGTAACTTGCGCTTGCTGAGAAAGTTAAGTATCAGCAACCTCATTACTGAAAAGTAATAAGTACTTGCTGAGAAAGTTTTAAACGATAAAAGTTTGAAAGGACTATTCACCCCCCCCCCCTCTAGTCTTTTCTTGTTGTTTAAAGGGACCAACAAGTGGTATCAGAGCAGGAGGTTCTTTAGCCTTCTGCACTGAACCTAGATCCCCTTAAGTGCTTTCCTTAAATCACTTTCATTTGATCAAGTTTGGTAGTGCTTTGCTGACAGGATGTCTTTAGGAGATGCTCCCTTGCTGAAGCTGGAAAATTACGAGAAATGGCGAAACAACATGATGTTACATCTTGAGGCCATTAGTGATGAGATGGTCACCGTCATTAATGATGGACCTATCAAAATCACCAAGGTTGTAAGGAGTTTCCCTCATAGAACCACTGAAGCTGGAAAGGAAACCATCCAAGGCGAACCTTCAGATACTGTTGTGCCAAAACCAAGAGAGGAATGGACTTCTGACGAAGCTAAGAGATTCCGTCTTGATGGCCAAGCAAGAAATATCATCATCAGATCAACTCCGGATACCATACAGTGCAAACTGTGGGGTGCTAAGACTGCTAAGGAGGCTTGGAAAATGGTTCAAGATCTTTGTGCTGGATCTGACAAGACCAAGGAAAACAAACTTGAAGTACTTAAGCTGAAGTTTCAAAACTTTAAGCAAGGTGCTAACGAGTCACTGGAAGACTTGGACTTCAGATTCACAACTCTTGTTAGTGAAATGGCAGCACTGGGTGTTGGAAATTTTTATTCAGATTTTGAGAAAGTGAAAACTATCATCAGGAGTTTGAATCAAGAATGGATCCATACTCAGAATTTCTATTACAATCAAGGGATGCCTGACATTACACCAACTGAGTTGTTCTCTCATCTTGCTACTGTCAACTATGAGACAAAGCAAAGAGAAAATGTGTTTGCTGAAAAATCGCAAAACATTGCTCTTGCTGCAAAGCCGTCATCTTCTGAAAAGAAGAATGATAAAGAGCCTGCTGATGAAAATGCTTTAGTTGTTAAAAACATGAAGAAATTCATCAGTAAGGAACTTGAAAGGCAAAAAGCAAAAGAGAAGCTGAAAAAGCATCTTGGTAATAACTACCATAAGTACAAGAATGACACTAGCTCGCTGAACAAGCAAGCTCAGCAAGCTACATCATCAGAAGAGCCAGCAGTTGGAAATGATCTATGTTTTTACTGCAAAAAGCCTGGACACTTCAAAGCAAATTGCCCCTTGCTGAAAGGCAAATCTGCTGAAAAGAAGAAGAAGTTCAAAAGAGCTTTCATTGCTGAAGAAAAGAAGAAGCTTCAAGCAAAAATCGATGCATTATGCATTGAGACAAGCTCCGAGGACAGTGAGGATGAAAGTTCAGACACCGACGATGAGGAAGCCACTCTAGACGTGGAGATTGGCAAAGAAGTGTGTGGAATAGCTATGGAAGCTTATCCAGACGTGTCGAACTACGAATTCTGCCTCATGGCCGGTCAGGTAAATGATTCTACCTCTGACTCTGATTCAGAAAGTGAAGACGAGATTGACCTTGACAAGATTCAAGGAGAAATCGAAAGATTTGAGAAAACTCTCAGCAAACAGCAAGAAAAACTTCAACTTGCTGAAACTCTGACCAAGCAAACTACTGAAAAGTACGTTTTGCTGAAGGAAGAGACAGAAGAAAAGGATGCTGAAATAAGGCGTCTTAAGAAGTTGATTGCTGAGGCTGCAGAGAAAAATTCTCAAATGGCGTTAGAATTAGAAGAGTATCAGTCCTCAATTCTAAAGTTACTTGCTGAAATCCAAGAAATGAAAAAGATAAAAATCGATTTCAAATCTTATGTGGAAGCGAGTAATACGCTGACTGAACTAAACTCTTATTTGAGAGATCCATCTCAGAAAGAAGGTTTAGGAGCAACGTGTGAAGGTGATAACGTAGAAATCTTGAGAAAAGATAAATCACCTATCTCCTTTGTACGTGCTACTGATAGTAGTCCACCAGTGATCTATCAGTTTGGTCAAACTAAAGTTGCTGAAACATGCAATCAAGTACCTATGACCATAAAGCCCGCTGTTGCTGCTCAAAGTAACAAGACTTTAAAAGGAAAACAGGTTGCTGTGAAGCAAACTGGAAAGAAAAAGAATGCCGTGAAGCATTCCGCGAAACAAGTTGCTGAAAAGCAAGTTGTTAAGTCTAAAGGCAAGATTACCAAAAGTAATCAGAAGTCCTTTGCTGACAAACCTGAATCAAGTAAGGTTGCTGATGCTGAAGCTCAGCATTCTCCAAAGAGTGGACTCGGTTTCAAAACCAAGCAAAGTCAACTCTTTCATGAGTATAAGCAAAGTCAGCAAAGATACTTCAAAGAGATGAAGAAAACCAAGCCTAAGAGTTCTGAAAAGACTCCCAATGCTAGGACTAGAAGGAACCTTGCTAGAAAAGAACTTACTGAAAAGTACGTTCAGCAAAAAGGTCAACAGAGCAAGACACCACATCAGAAAGTGGATTTGACCAGCACGAGTCAAAAGTCTTTTAGCTCAAAACCTCCTAGTTCCTCAGCAAGTAGAAAACAAGTCAAAGTTGAAAAACTTCAGACTTGGGTTTCCACTGGACGCATTCTTGAACATGTTAATGGACATCCATCAATGGATAATTAACTTGTTTGCTCTTGATTGTGCAGACTGCAGCCACGGAGACAAACGATGCAATCTGGCACTTTGATAGTGGCTGTGGAAAGCACATGACGGGCAACAAGAATAACCTTATAAACTATAGACGGTGGTCTAAATGTCCAACAATAAGGTTTGCTGGTGGAGGCTCCGGATCTACAAAAGGCTATGGTGATGTGAAGTTGGAATGTATAACCATTTCTGGAGTTCTTTATGTCAAAAATCTTAAGTTTAACCTTTTCAGCATGAGTCAATTTGCTGACAAAGGATACTTCATCGAAATTAAAAGTGATGAATGTAAACTTGTAGATTTGAGACTAAAAAGGTTATAATGATTGCAAGAAGATCAGGAGGATTGTACACCGTTGATTGGTCTTCAGCAAACGTTGAAAAATGCCTTGTCTCAGATCATGATTGCCTTGCTGAAAAAGCATGGTTATGGCATAAACGAACAAGTCATCTAAACTTCAAGACGCTGAATAAGCTGTCTAAAAAGGCACTTGTAGTTGGATTACCTAGGGTTACTGTTAAGAAGGATGGTGTTTGCAATGCATGTCAGCAAGGAAAGCAAACCAAATCCTCTTTCAAGAACAAGGCAGTACCGTCAACTACAAAACCTTTACAACTCTTGCACATGGACTTGTTTGAATCTTATTCAACAAGCTATGCTGGTAAGAAGTATGGTCTAGTCGTGGTAGATGACTATTTAAGATTCACTTGGGTAGTATTCATCAAGCACAAATCTGAAACCAAGACTGAGATACCTAACTTGCTGAATAAGCTTGAAGTCATAAAAAATGACAAGGTAAGAGTCATAAGGACAGACCATGGTACTGAGTTTGTAAACCAGTACATAACTGAATATTGTACCTCCAAAGGTATTCAACATCAGTTATCCTCAGTAAGGACACCACAGCAAAATGGTGTTGCTGAACGGAAGAATCGTACCCTGAAGGAAGCCGCAAGAACAATGCTTGCTGACACTGAAATAAGTGAGGCTTACTGGGTTGAAGCGATTAATACCGCTTGCTATACTCAGAATAGATGTTTGATTACTAAGGAATACAACAAAACTCCTTATGAATTGTTTGTTGGAAGACCTCCTAACATCACTCATCAAAGAGTATTTGGTTGCAAGTGTTTCGTTCTTAACAATGGTAGAGAGTACCTAAGAACATTTCAACCAAAGGCAGACGAAGCGATATTTCTTGGTTACTCTTGCATAGTAAAGCTTACAGAGTTTACAACAAAAAGGCACAAAAGATTGAAGAATCTGTGCATGTTGTATTCTACGAAAAGACGCAAGGTGTGCCTGCTGAAGAAGAAATATCAGAATGTATGAAAAAGCTAATCATACATGAGCAAAGAACTGAATCTGACGCTAGGCAATTCAAGTCAAATGAACTAAATGATGATTCTGACAATGATCTCCTCCCCCGAGTCATGACAAGATGAATATAGTTCACGACAAGGAATTTCCAGCAAAAGATGCGGTTGCTCCGAAGTTGCTGAAATTACGCAATCTCCAGTGCCTGCTGATGAAATATCTCAACCCAGCAATGCTGAACAAGCAGTTGCTGACGATCAAATCTCAGCAGAGACACAAATTCCCAGTAGTACTGAACAAGTACATACTGAAGAGTCACATGCTGATGAGCAAACATATCCTGATCCAACAAACAGGAAACCTGTTAATAAATGGATTAGAGATCATCCCTCTACGGATATGATTGGCGATATTAATAAACGCCAAGTGACTAGATCCAAAGCTACTCAAGGACTTGCTGAAGAAGCACTGTCGTAGAAGTAGAATCTTTATTCTCTTGCTTTGTTTCAGAAATTGAACCTAAAACCATAGAAGAAGCTTTGAAGCATTCTGAATGGATAAGGCAATGCAAGAAGAATTGGATCAATTTGAAAGAAACAAAGTCTGGAAACC
>CM051455.1:87499614-87845519 GCA_028274465.1 Plantago ovata | reverse complement strand
GGTGGAAAGCACATGACGGGCAACAAGAATAACCTATATAAACTATAGACGGTGGTCTAAAGGTCCAACAATAAGGTTTGCTGGTGGAGGCTCCGGATCTACAAAAGGCTATGGTGATGTGAAGTTGGATGCATAACCATTTCTGGAGTTCTTTATGTCAAAAATCTTAAGTTTAACCTTTTCAGCATGAGTCAATTGCTGACAAGGATACTTCATCGAAATTAAAAGTGATGAATGTAAACTTGTAGATTTTGAGACTAAAAAGGTTATAATGATTGCAAGAAGATCAGGAGGCTTGTACACCGTTGATTGGTCTTCAGCAACGTTGAAAAATGCCTTGTCTCAGATCATGATTGCCTTGCTGAAAAAGCATGGTTATGGCATAAACGAACAAGTCATCTAAACTTCAAGACGCTGAATAAGCTGTCTAAAAAGGCACTTGTAGTTGGATTACCTAGGGTTACTTTTAAGAAGGATGGTGTTTGCAATGCATGTCAGCAAGGAAAGCAAACCAAATCTTCTTTCAAGAACAAGGCAGTACCGTCAACTACAAAACCTTTACAACTCTTACACATGGACTTGTTTGAATCTCTTCAACAAGCTATGCTGGTAAGAAGTATGGTCTAGTCGTGGTAGATGACTATTCAAGATTCACTTGGGTAGTATTCATCAAGCACAAATCTGAAACCAAGACTGAAATACCTAACTTGCTGATAAGCTTGAAGTCATGAAAAATGACAAGGTAAGAGTCATAAGGACAGACCATGGTACTGAGTTTGTAAACCAGTACATAACTGAATATTGTACCTCCAAAGGTATTCAACATCAGTTATCCTCAGTAAGGACACCACAGCAAAATGGTGTTGCTGAACGGAAGAATCGTACCCTGAAAGAAGCCGCAAGAACAATGCTTGCTGACACTGAGATAAGTGAGGCTTACTGGGTTGAAGCGATTAATACCGCCTGCTATACTCAGAATAGATGTTTGATTACTAAGGAATACAACAAAACTCCTTATGAATTGTTTGTTGGAAGACCTCCTAACATCACTCATCAAAGAGTATTTGGTTGCAAGTGTTTCGTTCTTAACAATGGTAGAGAATACCTAAGAACATTTCAACCAAAGCAGACGAAGCGATATTTCTTGGCTACTCCTTGCATAGTAAAGCTTACAGAGTTTACACAACAAAAAGGCACAAAGATTGAAGAATCTGTGCATGTTGTATTCTACGAAAAGACACAAGGTGTGCCTGCTGAAGAAGAAATATCAGAATGTATGAAAAGCTAATCATACATGAGCAAAGAACTGAATCTGATGCTAGGCAAATCAAGTCAATTGAACTAATGATGATTCTGACAATGATTCTCCTCCCCCGAGTCATGACAAGATAAATATAGTTCACGACAAGGAATTTCCAGCAAAAGATGCGGTTGCTCCGGAAGTTGCTGAAATTACGCAATCTCCAGTGCCTGCTGATGAAATATCTCAACCCAGCAATGCTGAACAAGCAGTTGCTGACGATCAAATCTCAGCAGAGACACAAATTCCCAGTAACACTGAACAAGTACATACTGAAGAGTCACATGCTGATGAGCAAACATATCCTGATCCAACAAACAGGAAACCTGTTAATAAATGGATTAGAGATCATCCCTCTACGGATATGATTGGCGATATTAATAAACGCCAAGTGACTAGATCCAAAGCTACTCAAGGACTTGCTGAAGAAGCAACTGTCGTGGAAGTAGAATCCTTATTCTCTTGCTTTGTTTCAGAAATTGAACCTAAAACCATAGAAGAAGCTTTGAAGCATTCTGAATGGATAAAGGCAATGCAAGAAGAATTGGATCAATTTGAAAGAAACAAAGTCTGGAAACTTGTGCCACTTGCTGAAAATAAGAAAGCTATTGGTACAAAGTGGGTGTTCAGAAACAAGCTGAGCGAGTCTGGTGAAGTAACAAGAAACAAAGCACGCTTAGTTGCTCAAGGTTACTGTCAGACTGAAGGATTGGACTATGATGAGTCTTACGCTCCAGTTGCAAGATTGGATGCTATTAGGCTTTTCTTGGCCTTTGCTGCTCACAATGACTTCATTGTTTACCAAATGGATGTTAAGAGTGCATTCTTAAATGGTGAACTTGCTGAAGAAGTCTACCTAGAACAACCCCCCGGCTTTGAACTTCCCTCAGAAACCAAGATGGTATATAAGCTTCAGAAAGCTGTATATGGTCTAAAGCAAGCACCAAGAGCATGGTATGATACCTTAGCTAAGTTCTTGTTGGAAAATGGTTTCAAGAAAGGTGAAGTTGACAAAACTCTTTTTACCATGAACCATGATGGTAAATTAATCTTAGTCCAAATTTATGTGGATGACATAATTTTTGGATCTAAGGACACGCAACTTTGTGAGGATTTTGCCAAACTCATGACAAATAAGTTTGAAATGAGTATGATGGGAAAATTGAATTATTTCCTAGGGTTGCAAGTCAAGCAACTCAAAGATGGAATATTCATAAATCAAACAAAGTATGCGAAAGAAATGCTCATAAAGTTTAGGATCAAAGAGGATGAAAAACCTGAAAAGATCCCTATGAGTGTTGGTACCAAATTGGGCTATACTAAAGAGGACAAAAGTATTGAAGAACACAAGTATAGGAAGCTCATTGGTTCCTTGTTGTATTTCACAGCAAGTAGACCTGACATTCAGTATGTTGTTTGTGTGTGTGCAAGATTCCAATCGGATCCAAAAGAATCACACTACAAAAAGGCAATTAAAATACTGAAATATGTTAAATGTACAGTCAATGTTGGATTATGGTATCCAAAATATTCTGGACTTGAATTGGTTGGCTATTCTGATGTTGATCATGGTGGATCAACTCTTGATAGAAAAAGTACCTCTTGAACTTGTCAGTTTTTGGGTACTAGATTAATATCATGGTTCAGCAAGAAGCAAACGTGTGTCGCCAATTCATCTACAGAATCTGAATACATTGCAGCTGGTTGTTGCACAGCTCAAATCCTATGGATTCAGCAACAATTAAGTGATTATGGTATTTCTGCAAAGAAAACACCAATCTTTTGTGATAATACAAGTGCTATTGCAATTACGCAAAATCCTAAGTTTCACTCTAGGACCAAGCACATTGATATTAGACATCATTTCATTAGAGATCATGTGGAAAAAGGTGATATTGAGGTTGTGAAAGTAGGTACTGAAGATCAGCTTGCTGACATCTTTACCAAGCCCCTACCGGATAATAGGTTCGCAATGTTAAGGTATAACCTTGGATTGATTGAACTACCTCAATAAATAATACACTTGGCAGAATGCTGAAACAGGTATTCAGCAAGCCAAAGTATTCTTGTCCAAAAGACCAAGTCACTGATTTCTTCTAAAGAAATGATAAGTCACAACATGATTGCTGAAACAGGCATTCAACAAGTAATTCCTTCAAAACAGGTATTTGTTAGGAAACTTGATCACTTGCTGAGACAGGAACTCAGTAAGTGAAAGAATCTAAGGATTGCTGAGACGGGTACTTAGACAATCAAAAAGATACTGAAACAGGTATTCAAGTATCAAAGGAATTTTCTGAAACAGGAATTCAGAGAAAGAGCAAAACCTCGTCTCTCAGACTTTACCAAAGGATGTCTCAAATTGCAAAAAGAATTTACTGATACGGGAAATCAGAAATATCTTTTAAACTTAGAAATTATGAGATATCTAAGTAAGGGGGAACTTTCAGCAAGAAGCTAGATTGTTAATTCAAACTCGCTGAAAAGATTCTTGTCTATTTTATCAAGCAATCTATCCCTTATTACTCGGTAAAATCAATTTGTGACGTTAAGCTGGCACAGATAAACTCGCAATAAATCATGACATGAAATTCAATCGTGGCCATTGATTAAAAGGAGTTATTAATCTAACGGCTAATAAAACAAAGAGAGAGAGTGCTCTGACGGTTTTAGTTAGTGGGCCACTACGCATTCAATGCAAAGGCTCCACTATCTCCAGTGTTTCTCTGTTTTACCCTTGCTGAGAACTCTAAACGATTGAGTTTCTCACACACCAGAGACACTATATAAAGAAGGAGTTAGAGAAATGACAAAATTCTTTAACTCACATTTCCTTTCTCTGCAATTTCTAGCCTGAAACTACTGTACTTCCGATCAAAAAGCAAACTATCTTTTTCGTACAACTTCTTGCTCTATATAATGAAATGGCTCCCAAGAGACAGTCATCTAAGTCCTCAAAATCGTCAAAGGTTGACAGTGCTGAAACAGGCATTGCTCCGGTGACTGCTCCGGTGACTTCTCTGACCCAAAACACAGCGAAAGTTGTGTTGAAAAACGACCGAATCACCGAAAAACCTATGCCTCCGTCATATCTTGACACTGCAAAGTGTGAGATGTTGATGCAATGGGGAGGATTTGCAAAAGAAAAGTACATTCGGTACTTTTATGAACAAGAACTTGACGACCAAAATGAAGAGGCGCTTGAGTTCATCAAGCAGCAAGGCCTCATGAACTTTATCTCTGCTCGCACTAAGCAAGTGAGCATGATTGATACTATGGAGTTCTACAATAATGCAGAAATCCAGTCCCTTACAGACAGTAATGGAGTCACTGAAAAAGTGATTCTTACTTATGTTCAGAACACGCAAATCGTCCTGAAATGGACTGATTTAGCAGAGATCTTTCAGATTCCAACCAATGGAACTGAAGAC
Source organism: Plantago ovata (assembly GCA_028274465.1). Taxonomy (NCBI): domain Eukaryota; kingdom Viridiplantae; phylum Streptophyta; class Magnoliopsida; order Lamiales; family Plantaginaceae; genus Plantago; species Plantago ovata. The sequence goes on along the minus strand of CM051455.1, from coordinate 87,840,788 downwards.
GACGTCACTGCCACTGACGAAGAAATTGAAGCTTTCTACAGTGACGTCAGAAATGCAAAAATGAAGAAAGGCGAGATAGCTCCCGTGACTTGGACAAAGCACGTTAAGAGAAAGCATCTCTGTCCTTCACTTGGTCTAGTAGCTCTGCTACTGATTAAAGTTCTTGACTCCCAAGTCGGAGGAATTGACCAAGTAGGCCTGAGAAGATGGCCATTGCTGATGCATATCCATGATAATAAATCGGAACTTAACTGGGCTAAGTACATTTTCAACAGACTTGTTGATTGTGTTACTAAGTTTAAGGTAAAGGTAGAAGACAACAAGGTCTCACCTTCCTTTCCAGTTATGTATGGAATCAAGATATGCTATATCCTTGAACACTTCAGGATTCAGCTAAGGAACCCATTGCCAATCAAGAAATCTGTGTGCAATGTGGGAAGGTCTTTCTACAAGCAGAATGTACCTAAAATTGCTGGAAAGAAATCCAAGAAGACAACAACTGCAAATGTTGTCAGCACAAGCCAGCAAGAAAGGTATACAACAGCTGCAGATGTTACCACTCAGCAACTTAGAGATGAAACTGCTGTTGGTGGTGGTAACACAAAAGAAACTGCTGTAGAAAATCAACAAGGTACGTGTACAAGAGCCGTTGCTGAAAATGCAACAATAGATGACTCTGGGAAACCAGAGAAATCTAAAAGAAGAAAGAGGAAAGCTGATGATGACACTCAGACTGCAGCGTCATCAGCAAATCCCGTACCTAAGAGGAAACGGACAAGTAACAAAAGAAAGAAGACACTGGCTTCTCAGTCAGTCCCCAATGTCCAAGACTCCTCAGTCAATTCCCAGACAAATGCTGAAACGCATTTGCCAGTAGATGTTGCTGAGTTAATTACTGAAACATACATCAGCAATGTTGAAGTGTTTGCGGAAGCCTTCAACAATCAACTTAACGTTGATAACTCTACTGAGAATAGACCACAAGGCAGTGGAAATGAATTTCCTGCCCAAGTCCCAGATATCTACTTTGTAGATAATCTTGATGATCAAACCATGGAACCAGTAAGCAACATTGCTGCTGATTTGCAAAGAGCGGTACTTGCTGATGCTGCTGAACAGATGGTTGCTGAACAAGCAACTCATCAAGTTGCTGAAGCCCAGCTTGCTGATGGACCAGTTGCTGAGAAAGCAATGGTACCAGTTCCTGAAGTTGCTGAATCTCAAGAAGCATCATTCAAAGACGCATCTCTTGATGCTGAGAATGCTGGCCCAAGTTCACCCAAGACTTCAATTGACAAAGTCCAGCTTGCACTGGAAGATTTAAGCAAACAAATGGAGTTGGAGATTGAAGAATCATCCAACAAGTCAATTGAACTCTTCATGACAAGCAGTGAGCTTAAAGGTCAAGTTGCTTCTGCTCAACTTGTCAATTCAGAGACAAGGGAGATTGCTGAAACCGCACAGCTTTCTCAGTTAGAGCAAACTCAGAAGTCTGCTGAAGAAACAGTCCAAGAAGCTGAAGAAACTGTTAATGCTGAAAGGACTGAGCCACAACCTGTCCTTCCTCAGCAGGTAGTTAATACAACCATCAGTAAAACTTCAAATTCTGAAACTTATTCTTTTGCTAATATTATACTATCTCTACAGACTTCTCAATATACAAGTCAGATGGTTGCTGAAGCCTCTGAACCAGAACCAACACTCCCTGCTCAGCAGGTAGTTAATAATTTTGGTATAAAAACTAAGTTTGACAGCTTAGTACTTGTGTCTAATTTTAATTTATTTCAGGATGAACAAATGGAGGATGCTACCCCAGCTCCTCATGGAATGGAAATTGTACTACATGTTCTTGCTGACTCTCAGCAGGTAAATCATGTTTCAGATTTAAACTCTAAAACAATTCTCCAAACCAATCCTGATCTAAATAAAATTCTTTTTCAGGCTCAACAGGAAACCACTGAAATGGTACTCATCACTGAATATCAGCAAGTAAATTCTGAAGAACTTTACTTGAGCTTCAAGAGGACAACTTTGTCTAGAGTTGCTAAATCCGTCAGCAACTGGCAAAGATATAGGAGAATGGACTTCTCAGATCTTCACCTTCATCTCTCAAATGAGAAAAAGAGATCTTCACTGCTGAAGCTCGAAACATTTGTCCACTCCATACTTCCGGAAGAAATGACATATTCTCAGCAAATGAGTTCAAATCTGATTGCTCAAATCAGAGAGAATATGAAGGCCAAATTTAAGAGTGCCTCTCCAGCTGAACAAGCTGTGATGCTCAAAGGCTCGTTCGTTCCTGTGGTGGCTGATCCCCACAAATTAACTGAGGAAGAGGAAGTGACAAGTGTTGCTTTGTATAAGCACGTTGAGCTAGTCATCTTGACTGATGATGAAGAAGAAGAAGAAGATGAGAACATTCCCACTGATCCCAGTGATGATGAAGGGAAAGATTCTAAGGATAAAAAGGATGAAGATGATGACAATCAAGGTCCAAGTCCTGGTGCTGGTGGATTAAAGTTGACAGCTGCTGAAACTAATCCCTCTGACATTCAGCAAGCTGATCAACAACAATCTCAGCAAGAATCTCAACCCCCTCCTGCTGCTGCTGAAAATCAAGCACCTGTACAAGGTGCTGATACTGAAGAAGAATACGCCAGAAAAAGGGCTGCCTTGAAAAATGGCAAAAGTCCAGTTTCTGATGCCAAGGTTACTGAAGAAAACCTTGAAGATGAGGATGAGGAAGATGAAGATTACCAACGAGCTTTACAAAATAGTCTCGTGATCCATGCAAGGCATACGCAGGATCTGGAAATTGGTGAATCTTCAAGACCAAAATCAAAGGAAGTTCCATCCCTTCCACCTACTACTGGCGCAACTCCAGTTGTTGAGTCTCAAACGTTGCCTTCAGCAACTACTCAATTAAAACTAACTACTGGCGAAACTCCAGTAATTGAGCCCCAAACTCAATTGAAACAACTATCTACTGGTGAAACTCCAGTCGTTGAGTCTGAAGCGTTGCCATCAGCAACCACTCAACAACAAGGACGTGAAGCTACTGACAAAGGCTTAAAAGTCGCTCAACTTGATGAATCTGAGGATGATGACGACTTGTCAGAAAATGAAGATGAACAATCCAAGCGAGACCCAAAAGTCGTTCAGATTCCTCCTCCTAATTATCTAAGCTATGAAGGAGATTCATTAAGGGCTGAGTTGCTTTTACAAGATGATCAGTTTGCTACTGAACTTAAGGCTCACTCCTTGACACCTAATTTAGTGCCGTTCCCAAGAGTTGAGGAGTTTACTCCCAGAATTCTCGCACTAAAGAAAGTCCATGAAGCCTGCAAAGCTGAAGATGAGGCATTGCTTGCTGAGAGCCCACTTGACATTGGAAAAATATTGGCTACGGTGCTGAGACGCACTACAACTTTAATCATAGCTCAGAAAGACATCAGTCTTTATCACAAGAGCTATGAAGAAGATGTAAGTCAAGCTCTCTTGCTGGCAAAGAGTGCTCTTGTCAAAGATCAGACTATTATGGATGAGAAGGCCGCATCAGAGAAAAGACATGAAGAGAACATGATGAATATTCAAAAAGAGTTAGCAACAATGAACTCTGATCAACAAGAAATCATCATGAAATATAACAGTCTCAACACTCTTGCTGAAAATTGCAATGAGTTTTATTCTCTGCACATCACTCCGATGTTGCAATCCATGTCTAAGGGGGAAAAGAAGACTAGAAAAAGCAATCAAACCCCTCCTACTCCTGCTGTGGATGTGCCACTAGAACCTCTTGCTGAAAGAGAGCAAAGTTCTAAAAGACAAGCAGAAACTGAGTTAAATTCAGCAAGTACCAAAAAGAGAAAAACCGCTGCTGAAACTCAAGATTTCTGTCACATTGAAAGTCATCACAATCTGAATGAAGATGATCAAGAAGATGATGACAATCAAACAATAGCTCAAGCCATAAGAGCTAGACCCTTAACAACCATAACTCCGTCTGGCCACTCAAGGCATTTTTCGTCTGACTCTTCAGCAAGAGATCAAGACAATGCTAAAACAAGAAGAAGAAGGCAAAGACAGGAAGAGAAAAGGCTGGCCATCATTGCTATTGGTTCCGGCATTGAATATACAAAGACCAGCAATGATGAAACCACTCAGAATGTGATCAGAAACATTCATGGTTGCTGGATCCTAAAGCTGGAAGATTTGTTGGTAAATGAGTTCTTCCCTACAGCCTGTTTGAATCAGATGTTCAAATGGATTGAACTCAAGGTCCAAAAGAAGCAAAGGGAAGAATCCCTCCCAAGAAATATTGCTAAGAAATGGTTGAATCTTGAGGTTTATGTAAGAAGAGTTGCCATTGGTAAGACATTTAGACAAGAACCAGATATAGTCAAACCACCTGGCATCGCTTTCTATGCTGACCCGGTAACAAAGAAACCAAAGAAGAAACTTGGATTGATTCCTTATGAGTACTTCTATCTGACTGCTCAGGATCAAGAAGATGATCTTCTCTGGTTAAGAAAGATTCATCCGAGAAACATTTCAGATACACAGCTTCTCCATGCCAGCAATTGGGGCATGCATTTGTGGGTAATTAACTACATGGAAATGAATGCTGAAAAGCATCATCATACTGCCTGCAAAAATGCAAGAATTCTTCAACTACAAGTCCGTAGGCTACTGGAAAACTACGAGAAGGATTGTGTTGAATTCACTGCTCTTGCTGAGAAGAGTGTAAGAGAGATTTTGAGAAAATCCTCTGGAAGAGTTTGAGTCCCTGCAATAGTTTCTTGTTAAAAGTTTTTGTTTGCTGATTCTCTGTTATCTATGCTTTCTTGTAAACTCATGAATGATAACTTTCAGCAATGAATTCTTTTTGACTCTTATTGGTTTTTGATTATGCAACTTACTTATGCTTACTGTTTATTAATTCAAGTATGCTTGCATTAATCATCTGATTTATTCAACATCAGAAACCTCTAAAAGGGTAACAATTAATTTAGCCATGGATTGCTAACATCAAAATGGGGGAAATTTGTTAGGAAACTTATAATTTTGATGAGCAATTAACCATGCTAAATTAAGAACAGTCCAGTAACTAGTACTCTTAAGGTCAATAGGTTTTTAGATTTTTTAAAGGACATTGTAAAAGAGGAACGTTTGCTGATGACTTAGATAGGTGTTAGATAAGTTATTTCTTCTGTGTATGACGCATTTTGTTTTCTGAGAAGAAAATAATTTGTTGACACTTAGGTGGATGACGTACCTTAATTTCTGTAAAGAAATTAATCTATTGACACTTTAGCGTATGATGTATTTTATTTTCTGAAAAGAAAATATCTTATTGATGCTTAGCTTTGATTTTCTGAAAAGAAAATGACCTATTGAAGTATTTGCTGAAGATGTATTTTGTTTATTACAAACAAATTATTGAAGCAAATAAGAAACCGGTCAGAATCTTGAAGACTTTTTAAGATCTGAAGACTTGAAGACTTGAAGACTTGAAGATTGCTGAAGACTGGTAAGGCACGTGTTGCTCAGAAAGTGAAATTTTCAGCAACAGCATTGCATAAGTGAAAATCTGAAAGACAGAGTAGGTTGTGCTTGCTGAAACTGAGAATGAACACTTGCTGATGAACACATGTGACCTCTTGCTGAATGTACGTGATTTTGCGCTCCAATGTTACTGTTTGAATTCTATTCAAAGGTGCATTTAATGCAAAGCTTACACAAAGGACATGAAGACTAGAAGACAAACAAAGGTTGCTGCTGAAAGTACAAAAGCAAGATAGTGACATGTTAAGGAACAAAAGCCTTAGGATTTGAAATTCAAACGGCTCCTTACTTGCACTATAAATAGAGGTCATCAGGCAAAGAGTTGAAGTGTGTCAACAACGTGATCAAACTCTCACTTGTGCTTAAAACTCACAAACCTTCAAACTCTCTTACTGCCATTGATCCGTTCCAAGACTTAAAGCTTGAAAAAGCTACCTGTGAAGAAGTAGAACAAACTCGGATAAGAAATTAGTTAAGTGTTCTTTCTTTCGAACAAGAACAAGTCTTTACACCAGAAACAATCAAACTTGTTTACTGCAAAGTATTCCAAGTTGTGTTTCTTAGATTACTTGTTGTAACTGAATAAGTTATAATTAAGTTATCTCACCCCAAAACTCTCTAACTGAAAATACACCCTTTCAGGCGTGATATTCAGGGGGAACTTAATCAAGCATAGTTTTGCTGATTAAAAGTACCAAGTTTGGTGGAGAACAAGGTTGAGTTCTCTAGTTTAGGTTGGAAACAAAGCAAGTGTGCTTTGGTTTCTGTTGAACCGCTTTAGATAGGAGATTGTAAGGAACCTCAATCATATCTTAGTGGATTCAGTCCTAGAAAGGACAAAGTGGATTAGTTGGGAGATTACGCCACTCTCAGATACCACTCTAAAAGTATTTGTGTGATTTACTTACTGCATTTAGCTTTCAACAAATTATTTCTGTATTATACACAGTCACTCACATCACTTGCTGAAACACCTTACTTGCTGAAAAAAAAAGCACTTATTGTTTCAAAGACTTCTGCTCTCTGATTTTAAGTATCAGCAAACCAAGCTTCTGTAAAGTAACTTGCGCTTGCTGAGAAAGTTAAGTATCAGCAACCTCATTATTGAAAAGTAATAAGTACTTGCTGAGAAAGTTTTAAACGACAAAAGTTTGAAAAGACTATTCACCCCCCCCTCTAGTCTTTTCTTGTTGTTTAAAGGGACCAACAGAAAGCAAACCAAATCTTCTTTCAAGAACAAGGCAGTACCGTCAACTACAAAACCTTTACAACTCTTACACATGGACTTGTTTGAATCTTCTTCAACAAGCTATGCTGGTAAGAAGTATGGTCTAGTCATGGTAGATGACTATTCAAGATTCACTTGGGTAGTATTCATCAAGACAAATCTGAAACCAAGACTGAAATACCTAACTTGCTGAATAAGCTTGATGTCATGAAAAATGACAAGGTAAGAGTCATAAGGACAGACCATGGTACTGAGTTTGTAAACCAGTACATAACTGAATATTGTACCTCCAAAGGTATTCAACATCAGTTATCCTCAGTAAGGACACCACAACAAAATGGTGTTGCTGAACGGAAGAATCGTACCCTGAAAGAATCCGCAAGAACAATGCTTGCTGACACTGAGATAAGTGAGGCTTACTGGGTTGAAGCGATTAATACCACCTGCTATACTCAGAATAGATGTTTGATTACTAAGGAATACAACAAAACTCCTTATGAATTGTTTGTTGGAAGACCTCCTAACATCACTCATCTAAGAGTATTTGGTTGCAAGTGTTTCGTTCTTAACAATGGTAGAGAATACCTAAGAACATTTCAACCAAAGGCAGACGAAGCGATATTTCTTGGCTACTCTTTGCATAGTAAAGCTTACAGAGTTTACAACAAAAAGGCACAAAAGATTGAAGAATCTGTGCATGTTGTATTCTACGAAAAGACACAAGGTGTGCCTGTTGAAGAAGAAATATCAGAATGTATGAAAAAGCTAATCATACATGAGCAAAGAACTGAATCTGATGCTAGGCAAATCAAGTCAATTGAACTAAATGATGATTCTGACAATGATTCTCCTCCCCCGAGTCATGACAAGATAAATATAGTTCACGACAAAGAATTTCCAGCAAAAGATGCGGTTGCTCCGGAAGTTGCTGAAATTACGCAATCTCCAGTGCCTGCTGATGAAGTACCTCAACCCAGCAATGCTGAACAAGCAGTTGCTGATGATCAAATCTCAGCAGAGACACAAATTCCCAGTAGTACTGAACAAGTACATACTGAAGAGTCACATGCTGATGAGCAAACGTATCATGATCCAACAAACAGGAAACCTGTTAATAAATGGATTAGAGATCATCCCTCTACGGATATGATTGGCGATATTAATAAACGCCAAGTGACTAGATCCAAAGCTACTCAAGGACTTGTGCTGAAGAAGCAACTGTCGTAGAAGTAGAATCTTTATTCTCTTGCTTTGTTTCAGAAATTGAACCTAAAACCATAGAAGAAGCTTTGAAGCATTCTGAATGGATAAAGGCAATGCAAGAAGAATTGGATCAATTTGAAAGAAACAAAGTCTGGAAACTTGTGCCACTTGCTGAAAATAAGAAAGCTATTGGTACAAAGTGGGTGTTCAGAAACAAACTGAGCGAGTCTGGTGAAGTAACAAGAAACAAAGCACGCTTAGTTGCTCAAGGTTACTGTCAGACTGAAGGATTGGACTATGATGAGTCTTACGCTCCAGTTGCAAGATTGGATGCAATTAGGCTTTTCTTGGCCTTTGCTGCTCACAATGACTTCATTGTTTACCAAATGGATGTTAAGAGTGCATTCTTAAATGGTGAACTTGCTGAAGAAGTCTACCTAGAACAACCCCCTGGCTTTGAACTTCCCTCAGAAACCAAGATGGTATATAAGCTTTAGAAAGCTGTATATGGTCTAAAGCAAGCACCAAGAGCATGGTATGATACCTTAGCTAAATTCTTGCTGGAAAATGGTTTCAAGAAAGGTGAAGTTGACAAAACTCTTTTTACCATGAACCATGATGGTAAATTAATCTTAGTTCAAATTTATGTGGATGACATAATTTTTGGATCTAAGGACAAGCAACTTTGTGATGATTTTGCCAAACTCATGACAAATAAGTTTGAAATTAGTATGATGGGAAAATTGAATTATTTCCTAGGGTTGCAAGTCAAGCAACTCAAAGATGGAATATTCATAAATCAAGCAAAGTATGCGAAAGAAATGCTCATAAAGTTTAGGATCAAAGAGGATGAAAAACCTGAAAAGATCCCTATGAGTGTTGGTACCAAATTGGGCTATACTAAAGAGGACAAAAGTGTTGAAGAACACAAGTATAGGAAGCTCATTGGTTCCTTGTTGTATTTAACAGCAAGTAGACCTGACATTCAGTATGTTGTTTGTGTGTGTGCAAGATTCCAATCGGATCCAAGAGAATCACACTACAAAAAGGCAATTAAAATACTGAAATATGTTAAAGGTACAGTCAATGTTGGATTATGGTATCCAAAAGATTCTAGACTTGAATTGGTTGGCTATTCTGATGCTGATCATGGTGGATCAACTCTTGATAGAAAAAGTACCTCTGGAAATTGTCAGTTTTTGGGTACTAGATTAATATCATGGTTCAGCAAGAAGCAAACGTGTGTCGCCAATTCATCTACTGAATCTGAATACATTGCAGCTGGTTGTTGCACAGCTCAAATCCTATGGATTCAGCAACAATTAAGAGATTATGGTATTTCTGCAAAGAAAACACCAATCTTTTGTGATAATACAAGTGCTATTGCAATTACGCAAAATCCTAAGTTTCACTCTAGGACCAAGCACATTGATATTAGACATCATTTCATTAGAGATCATGTGGAAAAAGGCGATATTGAGGTTGTGAAAGTAGGTACTGAAGATCAACTTGCTGACATCTTTACCAAGCCCCTACAGGATAATAGTTTCGCAATGCTAAGGTATAACCTTGGATTGATTGAACTACCTCAATAAAGGATACACTTGGCAGAATGCTGAAACAGGTATTCAGCAAGCCAAAGTATTCCTATCCAAAAGACCAAGTCACTGATTTCATCTAAGAAATGATAAGTCACAACATGATTGCTGAAACAGGTATTTGTTAGGAAACTTGATCACTTGCTGAGACAGGAACTCAGTAAGTGAAAGAACTTAAGAATTGCTGAGACGGGTACTTAGACAATCAAAAGATACTGAAACAGGTATTCAAGTATCAAAGGAATTTTCTGAAACGGGAATTCAGAAAAAGAGCAAAATCTCATCTCTCAGATTTTACCAAAGGATGTCTCAAAGTGCAAAAAGAATTTACTGATACGGGAAATCAGAAATATCTTTTAAACTTAGAAAATATGAGATATATAAGTAAGGGGGAACTTTCAGCAAGTATCTAGATTGTTAATTCAAACTCGCTGAAAAGATTCTTGTCTATTTCAGCAAGCAATCTATCCATTATTACTCGGTAAAATCAATTTGTGACGTTAAGCTGGCACAGATAAACTCGCAATAATCATGACATGAAATTCAATCGTGGCCATTGATTAAAAGGAGTTATTAATCTAACGGCTAACGAAACAAAGAGAGAGAGTGCTCTGACGGTTTTAGTTAGTGGGCCACTACGCATTCAATGCAAAGGCTCCACTATCTCCAGTCTTTCTCTGTTTTACCCTTGCTGAGAACTCAAAACGATTGAGTTTCTCACACACCAGAGACACTATATAAAGAAGGAGTTAGAGAAATGACAAAATTCTTTAACTCACATTTCCTTTCTCTGCAATTTCTAGCCTGAAACTACTGTACCTCCGGTCAAAAAGCAAACTATCTCTTTTCGTACAATTTCTTGCTCTATATAAGAAATGGCTCCCAAGAGACAGTCATCTAAGTCCTCAAAATCGTCAAAGGTTGACAGTGCTGAAACACGCATTGCTCCGGTGACTGCTCCGGTGACTTCTCTAACCCTAGACACAGCGAAAGTTGTGTTGAAAAACGACCGAATCACTGTAAAACCTATGCCTCCGTCATATCTTGACACTGCAAAGTGTGAGATGTTGATGCAATGGGGAGGGTTTGCAAAAGAAAAGTACATTAGGTACTTTTATGAACAAGAACTTGATGACCAAAATGAAGAGGCGCTTGAGTTCATCAAGCAGCAAGGCCTCATGAACTTTATCTCTGCTCTCTCTAAGCAAGTGAGTATGATTGATACCATGGAATTCTACAACAATGCAGAAATCCAGTCCCTCACAGACAGTAATGGAATCACTGAAAAAGTGATCCTTACTTATGTACAGAACAGGCAAATCGTCCTGAAATGGACTGATTTAGCGGAAATCTTTCAGATTCCAACCACTGGAACTGAAGATGACGTCACTGCTACTGACGAAGAAATAGAAGCTTTCTACAGTGACGTCAGAAATGCAAAGATGAAGAAAGGCGAGATAGCTCCCGTGACTTGGACAAAGCACGTTAAGAGAAAGCATCTCTGCCATTCACTTGGCCTAGTAGCTCTGCTACTGATTAAAGTTCTTGACTCCTAAGTTGGAGGAATTGACCAAGTAGGCCTGAGAAGATGGCCATTGCTGATGCATATCTATGAAAATAAATCGGAACTTAACTGGGCTAAGTACATTTTCAACAGGCTTGTTGATTGTGTTACTAAGTTTAAAGTAAAGGTAGAAGACAACAAGGTCTCACCTTCCTTTCCAGTTATGTATGGAATCAAGATATGCTATATCTTTGAACATTTCAGGATTCAGCTAAGAAACCCATTGCCAATCAAGAAATTTGTGTGCAATGTGGGAAGATCTTTCTACAAGCAGAATGTACCTAAGATTGCTGGTAAGGAAACCAAGAAGACAACAACTGCAAATGTTGTCAGCACAAGCCAGCAAGAAAGGTATACAACAGCTGTAGATGTTACCACTCAGCAACTTAGAGATGAAACTGCTTTTGGTGGTGGTAATACAAATGAAACTGCTGTAGAAAATCAACAAGGTAAGTGTACAACACCCGTTGCTGAAAATGCAACAGTAGATGACTCTGGGAAACTGGAGAAATCTAAAAAGGAAAAGAGGAAAGCTGATGATGACACTCAGACTGCAGCGTCATCAGCAAATCCCGTACCTAAGAGGAAACGGACAAGTAACAAAAGAAAGAAGACACTGGCCTCTCAGTCAGTCCCCAATGTCCAAGACTCCTCAGTCAATGTTGCTGAAATAATTACTGAAACATACATCAGCAATGTTGAAGTGTTTGCGGAAGCCTTCAACAATCAACTTAACGTTGATAACTCTACTGAGAATAGACCACAAGGCAGTGGAAATGAAATTCCTTCCCAAGTCCCAGATATATACATTGTAGATAATCTAGATGATCAACCATGGCACCAGTAAGCGACATTGCTGCTGATCTGCAAAGAGCGGCACTTGCTGATGCTGCTGAACAGATGGTTGCTGAACAAGCAACTCATCAAGTTGCTGAAACCCAGCTTGCTGATGGACCAGTTGCTGAGATAGCAATGGTTCCTGTTCCTGAAGTTGCTGAAACTCAAGAAGCATTATTCAAAGACGCATCTCTTAATGCTGAGAATACTGGCCCAAGTTCACCCAAGACTTCAATTGACAAAGTCCAGCTTGTAATGGAAGATTTAAGCAAACAAATGGAGTTGGAGATTGAAGAATCATCCAACAAGTCAATTGATCTCTTCATGACAAGCAGTGAGCTTAAAGGTCAAGATGCTTCTGCTCAACTTGTCAATTCAGAGACAAGGGAGATTGCTGAAACCGCACAGCTTTCTCAGATAGAGCAAAATCAGAAGTCTGCTGAAGAAACAGTCCAAGAAGCTGAAGAAACTGTTAATGCTGAAAGGACTGAGCCACAACCTGTCCTTCCTCAGCAGACTTCTCAAGATACAAGTCAGAAGGTTGCTGAAGCCTCTACACCAGAACCAACACTCCCTGCTCAGCAGGATGAACAAATGGAGGATGCTACTCAAGCTTTTCATGGAATGGAAATTGTACTACATGAGCTTGATGACTTTCAGCAGGCTCAAAAGTTGACCACTGAAGTGGTACTCATCACTGAAGATCAGCAAGTAAGTTCTGAAGAACATTACTTGAGCTTCAAGAGGACAACTTTGTCAAGAGTTGCTAAGTCCGTCATCAATTGGCAAAGATATAGGAGAATGGACTTCTCAGATCTTCACCTTCATCTCTCAAATGAGAAAAAGAGATCTTCACTGTTGAAGCTCGAAACATTTGTCCACTCCATCCTTCCTGAAGAAATGACATATTCTCAGCAAATGAGTTCAAATCTGAATGCTCAAATCAGAGAGAATATGAAGGCCAAATTTAAGAGTGCCTCTCCAGCTGAACAAGCTGTGATGCTCAAAGGTCTTTTTGTTCCTGTGGTGGCTGATCCCCACAAATTAACTGAGGAAGAGGAAGTGACAAGTGTTGCTTTATACAAGCATGTTGAGCTAGTCATTCTGACAGATGATGAAGAAGAAGAAGAAGATGAGAACATTCCCACTGATCCCAGTGATGATGAAGGGAAAGATTCTATGGACAAGAAGGATGACGATGATGACAATCAAGGTCCAAGTCCTGGTGCTGGTGGATTAAAGTCAACAGCTGCTGAAACTAATCCCTCTGACAATCAGCAAGCTGAACAACAACAATCTCAGCAAGAATCTCAACCTCCTCCTGCTGATGCTGAAAATCAAGCACCTGTACAAGGTGCTGATACTGAAGAAGAATACGCCAGAAAAAGGGCTGCCTTGAAAAATGGCAACAGTCCAGTTTCTGATGCCAAGGTTACTGAAGAAAACCTTGAAGATGAGGATGAAGAAGATGAAGATTACCAACGAGCTCTACAAAATAGTCTCGTGATCCATGCAAGGCATACGCATGATCTGGAAATTGGTGAATCTTCAAGACCAAAATGAAAGGAAGTTCCATCCCTTCAACTTACTACTGGCGAAACTCCAGTAATTGAGCCCCAAACTCAATTGAAACAACTATCTACTGGTGAAACTCCAGTCGTTGAGTCTGAAGTGTTGCCATCAGCAACCACTCAACAAAAAGGAAGTGAAGCTACTGACAAAGGCTCCAAAGTCGCTCAACTTGATGAATCTGAGGATGATGACGACTTATCAGAAAATGATGATGATCAATCCAAGAAAGACCCAAAAGTCGTTCAGATTCCTCCTCCTAATTATCTCACTTATGAAGGAGATTCATTAAGGGCCGATTTGCTTTTACGAGATGATCAGTTTGCCACTAAACTTAAGGCTCACTCCTTGACACCTAATTTAGTGCCGTTCCCAAGAGTTGAGGAGTTTACTCTCAGAATTATAGCACTAAAGCAAGTCCATGATGCCTGCAAAGCTGAAGATGAGGCATTGCTTGCTGAGAGCCCACTTGACATTGGAAAGATATTGGCTACAGTGCTGAGACGCACTACAACTTTAACCATAGCTCAGAAAGACATCAGTCTTTATCACAAGAGCTATGAAGAAGATGTAAGTCAAGCTCTCTTGCTTGCAAAGAATGCTCTCGTCAAGGCTCAGAATATTATGGATGAGAAGGCCGCAACAGAGAAAAGACATGAAGAGAACATGATGAAAATTCAAAAAGAGTTAGCAACAATGAACTCTGACCAACAAGAAATCATCATGAAGTATAACAGTCTCAACACTCTTGCTGAAAGTTGCAATGAGTTTTATTCTCTGCACATCAATCCGATGTTGCAATCCATGTCTAAGGGGGAAAAGAAGAACACTAGAAAGAGAAATCAAACCCCTCCTACTCCTGCTGCTGAAGTGCCACTTCCACTAGAACCTCTTGCTGAAAGAGAGCAAAGTTCTAAAAGACAAGCAGAAACTGAGTTAAATTCAGCAAGTACCAAAAAGAGAAAAACCGCTGCTGAAACTCAAGATTTCTGTCACAATGAAAGTCATCACAATCTGAATGAAGATGATGAAGAAGATAATGACAATCAAACAATAGCTCAAGCCATAAGAGCTAGACCCTTAACAGCCATAACTCCGTCTGGCCACTCAAGGCATTTTTCGTCTGACTCTTCAGCAAGAGATCAAGACAATGCTAAAACAAGAAGAAGAAGAAGGCAAAGACAGGAAGAGAAAAGGCTGGCCAGCATTGCTATTGGCTCTGGCATTGAATATACAAAGACCAGCAATGATGAAACCACTCAGAATGTGATCAGAAACATTCATGGTTGCTGGATCCTAAAGCTGGAAGACTTGCTGGTAAATGAGTTCTTTCCTACAGCCATTTTGAATCAGATGTTCAAATGGAATGAACTCAAGGTCCAAAGAAAGCAAAGGGAAGAATCCCTCCCAAGAAATATTGCTGGGAGATGGTTGAATCTTGAGGTCCATATAAGAAGAGTTGCCATTGGTAAGACATATAGACAAGAACCAAATTTGATAAAACCACCTGGCACGCTTACTATGCTGACCCGGTAACAAAGAAACCTAAGAAGAAACTTGGATTGATTCCTTATGAGTATTTCTATCTCACTGCTAAGGATCAAGAAGAAGATCTTCTCTGGTTAAGAAAGATTCATCCGAGAAACATTTCAGATACACAGCTTCTCCATGCTAGCAATTGGGGCATGCATTTGTGGGTAATTAACTACATGGAAATGAATGCTGAAAAGCATCATCATACTGCCTGCAAAAATGCAAGAATTCTTCAATTACAAGTCCGTAGGCTTCTGGAAAACTACGAGATGGATTGTGTTGAATTCACTGCTCTTGCTGAGAAGAGTGTAAGAGAGATTTTGAGAAAATCCTCTGAAAGAGTTTAAGTCCCTGCAATAGTTTTTGTTAAAGTTTTTGTTTGCTGATTCATTGTTATCTATGCTTTCTTGTAATCCTCTGAATGATAACTTTCAGCAATGAATTCTTTTTTACTCTTATTGGTTTTGATTATGCAACTTACTTATGCTTACTGTTTATTAATTCAAGTATGCTTGCATTAATCATCTGATTTATTCAACATCAGAAACCTCTAAAAGGGTAACAATTAATTTATCCATGGATTGCTAACATCAGAAAGGGGGAAATTTGTTAGGTAACTTGTAATTTTGATGAGCAATTAACCATGCTAAATTAAGAACAGTCCAGTAACTAGTGGTCTTAAGGTCCATAGGATTTTAGATTTTTAAGGACATTGTAAAAGAGGAACGTTTGCTGATGACTTAGATAGGTGTTAGATAAGTTATTTCTTTTGTGTATGACGTATTTTATTTTTTGAGAAGAAAATATCTTATTGACACATTTGCGTATGATGTATTTTATTTTCTGAAAAGAAAATATCTTATTGATGCTTAGCTTTAATGAATCTTATTTTCTAAAAAGAAAATGACCTATTAAAGCATTTGCTGAAGATGTATTTTGTTTATTACAAACAAATTATTGAAGCAAATAAGAAACCGGTCAGAATCTTGAAGACTTTTGAAGATCTGAAGACTTGAAGACTTGAAGACTTGAAGATTGTTGAAGACTGGTAAGGCACGTGCTGCTCAGAAAGTGAAATTTTCAGCAACAGCATTGCATAAGTGAAAATCTGAAAGACAAAGTAGGTTGTTCTTGCTGAAACTGAGAATGAACACTTGCTGATGAACATATGTGACCTCTTGCTGAATGTACGTGATTTTGCGCTCCAATGTTACTGTTTGAATTCTATTCAAAGGTGCATTTAATGCAAAGCTTACACAAAGGACATGAAGACTAGAAGACAAACAAAGGTTGCTGCTGAAAGTACAAAAGCAAGATAGTGACATGTTAAGGAACAAAAGCCTTAGGATTTGAAATTCAAACGGCTCCTTACTTGCACTATAAATAGAGGTCATCCGGCAAAGAGTTGAAGTGTGTCAACAACGTGATCAAACTCTCACTTGTGCTTAAAATCTCACAAACCTTCAAACACTCTTACTGCCATTGATCCGTTCCAAGACTTAAAGCTTGAAAAAGCTACTTGTGAAGAAGTAGAACAAACTCGGCTAAGAAATTAGTTAAGTGTTCTTTCTTTCGAACAAGAACAAGTCTTGACACCAGAAACAATCAAACTTGTTTACTGCAAAGTATTCCAAGTTGTGTTTCTTAGATTACTTGTTGTAACTGAATAAGTTATAATTAAGTTTTCTCACCCCAAAACTCTCTAACTGAAAATACACCCTTTCAGGCGTGATATTCAGGGGGAACTTAATCGAGCAAAGCTTTGCTGATTAAAAGTACCAAGTTTGGTGGAGAACAAGGTTGAAGTTCTCTAGTTTAGGTTGGAGACAAAGCAAGTGTGCTTTGGTTTCTGTTGAATCGCTTTAGATAGGAGATTGTACAGAACCTCAATCATATCTTAGTGGATTCAGTCCTAGAAAGGACAAAGTGGATTAGTTGAGAGATTACGCCACTCTCAGATACAACTATAAAAGCGTTTGTGTGATTTACTTACTGCATTTAGCTTTCAGCAAATTATATCTGTTTGTACACAGTCACTCACTTCACTTGCTGAAACTCTTTACTTGCTGAAAAAGCACTTATTGTTTCAAAGACTTCCGCTCTCTGATTTAAGTATCAGCAAACCAAGTCACTGGAAAGTAATTTACGCTTGCTGAGAAAGTTAAGTATCAGCAACCTCATTACTGAAAAGTAATAAGTACTTGCTGAGAAAGTTTTTAAACGACAAAAGTTTGAAAAGACTATTCACCCCCCCCCCCCTCTTGTCTTTTCTTGTTGTTTAAAGGGACCGACAAAAAGGAAAACTAAAACTAAAAGAATTAGGAATCTAAAGCTTTAAATATAAACAAATTGAACAGAAAAAAGGAGTATAGTCCCCGGCAACGGTGCCAATTTGACGAACGTGTCAGATTCAGTCAAATAAATTTGTAATAGCCAAAGGCAATCCACAACTACAACGAAAACCGTAGTGTAGTAGTAGAATGACTCGAGTGTCGTTCTCTCAGGACTATACTAGCTTTATCAAATCTAATTTAGAATATATAACAGTAAATAGAAAGCAATAGGGGGTTTTCAAGCAGATAATGGAGATTGGTGATAGGTATGGTCCTTCTTAACATAATGGGTCGATAATCATGCATAAATTCCTCGGTCTTGCATAGAGATCTTTGAATCAATCTTGTGTCCTGTTGCAAGTATTAAGCACTACGAAGATAATATGGGTCTGACTCATCAACAACTAACGTCCTAATGTGTTCCGTAATTATTCAACACTACGAAGATAATTTGGTCTGATTGGTCGACAAGTGTCCAAGTGTGCATAATTATCAATACAACATACGAGGATTTTGGTGTTCAACTGATCAACGAAATAAAGCAATGACACGGAGTTTAATGCGCGATATAGCCATTAGCATGATTATCTTCCCTTGCTAAGAATTCACATACTACCACCAACGATAAATTTAGCTACTCATAATAGGCATGCAATCAATAGAAATC
Organism: Plantago ovata; assembly: GCA_028274465.1. NCBI lineage: Eukaryota > Viridiplantae > Streptophyta > Magnoliopsida > Lamiales > Plantaginaceae > Plantago > Plantago ovata. The sequence continues at coordinate 87,822,691 of CM051455.1, read as the reverse complement.
ATAGAAGAAAATATATTGAAAGAAGAATAAAATAGGAAGATAAAAGTTGTAAGATACAAAGTTACCGAAGGTTGTCAATCTCCGGATGATTGCGATCCAACGCGCTCCAATCTGCTATGAGAAAGTATCCCCTAAGCTATGGAACTCCCAGGACAGGCCCCGGAAAGTTCCTACCTAAAACTATAGAGAGAGGTGAGAAAGTAGGCTTGGAAAGATATGATTTTCGGAGAGAAAACTCGCAACTATATATAGGCTCGAAATTCTTCTGGGGCGGTTCGTCCGAGGCACGAGGCGGTTCGCCCCCCAGTTTTTCGCGGAATTTCCGCGTTTTTCGACGCGGATTTGGATTTCTTCCCCTTTTCGGACTCGGTTTCAGACTTCTAATGGCCTTCTAACCTCCAGATTCGACCCCTAGACTCCAAATCCTATCCGGAAACCTTCAGATACTCCAAATAGGCTTCTGGAACACCAATTCCTTGTAGACTTCAATATAATTGCCCGTAAATCTCCGAATTTCAACCAAAACCTGTAAAATAAAATCTAAAGGGAAAGTGACACTATTCTAATAAAATGTACTAAAATATAGCTAAATTAACATAGAGGATAGATAAAATAGGTGAAAAAGACTCGAATGAAAGTGTAAAATACACATTCATCAGGCGGCGCCCTTATTTGTTTGTAGATGAATAATAACAACCCTCAAGCTACAAGCCCCAACCAATATAAGTGCAGAAATATATATATATATTTATGTATTTCTGAGATGCTTTCCATAGGGTGCTTTAATTCTGAACTTTCATTGCGTTTTCCTGTATTAGCGACCTCGTCTTACAGACTCGCAATAATTGTCAGATTAAAGTAAGCGTATGGTTATAACTTACTGCATATTGTATCTAGCGACCTCGGTAGGTACAATATGTAGAGCATCGGGTTAAATTAGATTTAACACCCAAGAGTTGCGTGACGCAATTGGATAGTCCTACCGGTCATATTATGCTATGCGACCAGCCCCCGTTGGAGTATAGCATAGTATGGATTTGGATCTTTGCCACTACGGTAACTTTTTGGACATTACCCGTATGTTTGTTTTGGGGGCAAGCATATGTGAAAAGAGTGGGAGCTAAACATCTAAAGGACCTTGTTGTTTAGTTATGTTGACTGTGTATTTAGAAGTAATATTTCAATAGTTGATTTATTATTTCCGTTCTATATTATTTCTCCTTAGGAAATTAGAAATGGCTATGCCGTCCTCCGAGCTTGTTGCCAACTTGGAGTTGCAAAAGCTAACAGGACCAAGCTACGTGGATTGGATCCATGAGGTACCAAAGGTGCTATGGTACAACGAGGTTGAGTACGTCTTGGACGAACCTATCCCTCCACCTCCCACTGAATTCACTACGGCAACCTATGATTGCTATTATGAAATGTCAGTGGAAAGGGCCGAGTTTGTAAAGAACTTGTTGCTGAATGCTATGTCTGACAATATGGTTGGACCATGTCGAGACAGGGAACCATATGAGATTGTGAAATATCTCTCCTCATTCTTGGATACTCCAAGGATGTGTGAAGGGTTCGAAGCTATCAAGATCATGCTTATCCAAAGACTTGGGACAGAAGAGCTGTCGCCTGAACAAGTTAAGTCATTGATTGACTTCCTCTTACAACTTGTTGGATATGGCTTGGAGCTAGAAGTTAAGGCTTCCATTATCTTGATCGTGCAAAGATTGTTGCAATCTATTCACAATCCCAATGTCGGGGTAGCAACAAAGTTGATTGTTGAGAGACCCATTGCCAACGAGTTCCTAAGGGTCAATAGTAGACCCAAAAGGAAGAAGGGTGGCAAGAATGGGCGCTATCATAGGATGGCTAAATTTCGACTTAGGATCGATATTTGTCTCTATTGCAAACTCAATGGCCACTGGAAGAAAGATTTCCCTAAGATTAGGGCAGATCAAGCTAAGAAGCCACCGGCTTCTAGCTCAGGTATGTTTGTTATTGAAATAAACATGACTACTTTTGACTCCAATGGTTGGGTATTAGATACAGCCTGTGGCTCACACATTTGTAATAATGTGCAGGGGCTAATTGATCACAGGCTAGTCAAGCAAGGTGAAATCGACTTGCATGTTGGGAACGGCAATCCAGTTGAAGCCAAACGCGTTGGACGCTGCAAGATAGCTTTACCCTCAGGACAATGTTTAGAACTTGATAACGTTTATTTTGTTCCATCCATTGTCAGAAATATTATTTCCATTCCATTGTTAGACAATTTGGGTTTTTCCTTTCGATTTGTTAATAATACTTGTTATTTTTCATTAAATGACCAGTATTATGGAAAAGCTCGCTTAGTGAATGGTTTATATATTTTTCAAAGTAGTCTACCTTTATTTCAAATACATAACAAACAACCGTCTTCAAGTAGGAAGAATAATCCATCTTATCTATGGCATTGTCGGCTAGGCCATATCAATGAAACACGGATTCAAAGACTAAGGAAGTTGGACTACTTAGAACCATTTGATTTTGAATCAGATGGTACATGCGAATCATGTGTTAAGGGTAAGATGACGAACAAACCTTTTGTAGGACAAGGTGTTCGTGCCACTCGCTGCTTAGAGCTCATACATATCGATGTATGTGGACCTTTTAAAGTCCATGCGCGTGGGGGTTATCCTTACTTCGTTACCTTTACTGACGATTTCTAAAGGTATGGATATATTTATCTTATGAAGAATAAATTCGAGACCTTTGGGAAATTCAAGGAGTTTAGGAATGAGGTCGAGAATGAATTGAACCTAAGGATAGTCACTCTTCGATCAGATCGAGGACGTGAATACCTTAGTGAAGAATTTATCGACTACTTGAAGGAAAATGAAATTCAATCGCAATGGACTCCTCCTGGAACACCACAATTGAATGGTGTGTCTGAGAGAAGGAATCGAACCCTGTTAGACATGGTGAGATCAATGATTGGATTCTCGACTCTTCCAAAATATATGTGGGGATATGCACTACAAACTGCAATCTACATTCTGAACCGTGTACCATCTAAATCAGTGGAGAAAACTCCTTATGAGTTATGGAAAGGAAAGAAGCCCTCACTGGGCTATCTTAGACCTTGGGGCTGTCCAGCGATAGTCAAACTGATGCTCACTGATAAGTTAGATGCCAAGGGTGTCAAAGTATATTTCATAGGCTATCCTCGTCAGACGAGAGGCTATGAATTCTATCATGCTGAAGATCACATGGTGATAGTATCTAGAAACGTCATGTTTTTAGAAACAGAATACCTCGAAGAAGAGAGGTTAGATGACATGATAGAACTTGAAGAAATTCAAGACTTTGACACGCGCGAACATGAGTTCTCTAAATCTTCTGATTTGGACTCAAGTTCAGTGGGAGCTTTCAAAGCAGACAAGGGTAATGATATGACACTTTCTAGGCATGTCATAGTCAGTGGGAGTCCTGTGATTAGATCAACAGTTGAAACCACACCAATAGAACCTGTTGTCAATCAAACTGTGCAACAAGTTGCACAAGAGCAGCATCCCGCAAGAGAACAAGGTCGCGGGGCGTGACCAGCTGCATCAGTACCTAAAAGGATCTCAGAAGCAAAGCACCAGAACCAGTCGAGCTCCGTAGGTCGAAGACGATCCTAAAAGGATCTCAGAAGCAAAGCCTTATGATAGAAGACATCAGTGAACTTGATGTCGGCTTATCAGATCGGGAAGATCCCGAGACCTACAAAGAGGCAATAATTGATATTGACTCAGACAAATGGCAAGAGGCCATGGAATTGGAAATGGACTCCATGTACCTGAACCAAGTTTGGAACTTGGTAGACTTGCCCCAAGGGGTTAGACCTATTGGGTGCAAATGGGTCTTTAAACGAAAGACAGATGCCGATGGCAAGGTACAAACGCACAAGGCTAGACTTGTGGTGAAAGGCTACACGCAAAGGTATGGCATCGATTACGATGAAACCTTTTCACCGGTAGCAAAATTGAAGTCCATTCAAATTCTACTTGCGATAGCTCCCTACTATGATTGTGAAATCTGGCAGATGGATGTAAAGACTACCTTCCTCAATGGCAACCTTGAGGAAGAGGTCTATATGGTACAGCCGGAAGGTTTTATTAGTAAAACCAGGCCAACTGCTGTATGCAAATTACAAAGATCCATCTATGGGCTAAAGCGAGCGTCTAGGAGCTGGAATATCCGCTTTGATGAAGTTGTCAAATCGTTTGACTTCATCAGAAGAAAGGAAGATCCCTGTGTCTACACTAGGCATAGCGACAAGGGAGTCGTTTTTATGATCATCTATGTTGATGACATTTTGATCATGGGAAACAATGTCTCTATGCTAGAAGAGACTAAAGTTTGGTTATCAAGTACCTTTTCAATGAAGGACTTGGGTGAAGCGATCTACATCCTAGGGATCAAGATCTATAGAGATAGATCCAAGAGGATGTTACGATTGACACAGTCCACCTACATCGAAAAAATACTGAAGCGTTATAAGATGGATGACTCAAAGAGAGGCTTTCTCCCAGCTAGGCATCGGATTGTCTTATCAGTTAAGGATGGTCCTAAAACCGATGAAGAAAGAAATGCAATGAGTCGTGTGCCCTATGCTTCGGCAGTAGGGTCTATAATGTATGCAATGAATTGCACAAGGCCCGATGTGGCATATGCGCTTAGTGTCACTTGTCGACACCAACAGAATCCCGGAGTATCTCAGTGGACTGCTGTAAAGAACATTCTTAAGTACCTTCGACGGACTAAAGAGATGTTCTTGGTGTGTGGTGGAGAACCAGAATTAAAGATGTCTGGGTATGTCGACGCTGGATTTGAATCAGATCCTGATGACTTTAAGTCACAGACATGATACGTATTCAAATTGAAGGGAGGAGCTACCTATTGGAAGAGTTCTAAGCAAGCCACGATTGCTGACTCGTCCACAGAAGCCGAGTACATTGCTGTATCAGAAGCATCGAAAGAAGTTGTTTGGATGTCAGAGTTCTTGAAGGAATTGAGGGTTGTTCCTGCTCCTAGTCCAATAACGATTTATTGTGACAATACGGGCGCCGTCGCTCAAGCTAAGGAGCCTAGATCTACAAACAAGAACAAACATGTACTTAGAAAGTATCACGTTATACGTGAGATTATTGATAGAGGAGAAGCTAGTATAGAACGTGTCTCTACCATGGACAATGTGGCAGATCCTTTCACCAAGGTCTTATCAGTGGAAGTCCACTTAAGACATTATGCTAATCTGGGTATTAAGCATAAAGGTGACTGGCTCTAGTCCAACTGGGAGATTGATAGTGTATATGTCCTAGAGACAGTCCTTATTAAGGGCATGCATCCCTTATAGAGGGCATATATGTACTATTACACAGGTCAACGTAATATAATATATGTTTGTTGTTTGACTATTGAGTATCGCTTTCATATTTATATTACACCAGGCATGCAGCATGTCATATCTCTATTTTTGTCTGTAGTGATATTAAACATGCCCCCTCGGATAGATGACCGATCACACAGATAGTGGGAGCTATGTGAGTTATCATCTATCCCAAACTCTCCCTAGTCGAGGTTCATCTCGGATGTAGGGGTCTGAATGAACCAGCTGAGACTAGTATGCGTGGAGGTTATACTTGTTGGAGCAAGTGTGAGCCGATCCCACGACCACGGAACGGATTGTTGGACAATCAAGAAACATTCTCATAACTGCGCATAGTTGTTCGAAGGATGATTACCGAACAATGGAAGTACCCACCGGACACTCCCATCGATGTATATTCTACACCGAAGTGTCTATGGGAACCGGTAAGTTGTCGAAGTGATGCCAGTCGTCCTTTGGACTTACAGGACTTTATCATCACATTTGTTGCCCCATATCCTTGGTGGACCCGTCGATGTCAGCTCTGAATAAGCAGTTGACCTAGGACACGATCCAGGATTATGGCTACATACAAATGGGGATGATAATTGTTTCTATGAAGGATGCATCTCTCATGTGTAGCACAGGAGAGTACTGCTCATAGTCTTCATAGTTGTGTTGGTAAAGTCATTGGCCAGTGCATCGATATATTATGATAGTCATAAGTATATCTTAGTAACCAAGAAACTCCCCGAGACGCCCGTGGATGTATTATTGGGATAGACACATCATCGATCCTAGATGCATTCGAGTCAGTCAGATGAAGGGACGTTACCATCGCCGCGTTGAGCGCAACAGGCTTCGCAACGAAAGGGTTTGCTTTGAGAAACCTCTCAAACGTCCTCATGTATTAATATTGCAAATGGAACCATCTAGGAATTCCATTTGGCCTAGTCTAGGACTTGCTTAATACAATGAGGCCCTATGGGTCACACTATGTGGTGATTCAGCTTATCAGAATATCCTTGAAGATGGAATCGCAATTGATTTGGAATTAATTGTGATTGATGGATTATAATTGATTTGGAATTAATTATAATATTTAGTGGCTCAATTAATTAATGATTTGGAATTATTAATTGAATTGGCTAATTAATTGTATTTTATGTAAATACAATTAAAAATTATATTTTAGAAATATAATAGAGGTTTGATTTGAAAGGATATGTTAATTTAGAATTAACATATGCATATGGGAAAAATCTACTTGGAGTTTGAATTGCCTTAGAACTATAAGTGGGTCCCAAAATCGGGACCCACCTATTACCCCTGGGAGCGCGCGCAGATATATAGGGGAAGGAGTTCGACTCCTTCCTCTATTAGAAGTCCAAGGGATAAGTTAGATTTTCCGGATTGAGTTTTGATTTGATTGGGAATGAATCTAGACTTGAAATTGGTTTCCTAGTGCGATAAGAATTAGATTCTTATTCCTTTACAAAGTCTAATTGCTTATGCTTTAGGCTTCTATTGACTACTATATATAGTAGACTATTAGAGAGATTTTGACATAGACATTCACACAGTGAATACCCAGTTTTCTTAGAGAAAATAAAAAGCTCTCCCCTTCCTCTATAAGACACGCGCGCCACCCCTCTTACCGGAGGAAAACCGCCGCCCCATCTTCTTTGTCACACAAAGAATATCCTAGCATTCTTCCGATAGGATGTTCATCCGTGGATACCAAGGTTGAGGTTATAGGAGCTGGAAACTAACTTCTATTGTCTTGCAAAGTATTGCAGATATCTTCGACTTCGACGAAGGAGAAGATACACCGGATTATTACGAATACTTGGAACCTGTGCTTGCTTTGGAAGTACGGTTAGTCTTCTAATTGACGTGTTTAAATATATACGGCATATACATAATCAATTAACCTGCATGTTAAGAAATTTTTTGAAATTCCGCTGCGTACCCTAGGGGTAACTCTGACCGTATTTTCTTACAAAGAAGATGTCAGTCAAGCACTCAAACTGGCAAAGTCTGCATTGAAAAAGGCTCAGACTTTCATTGAAGACAAAGTCGAAAATGAGCGCAGACATGAGGAGAATTTGGTCAGTATAAAATAAGAAATGTCAAAGCTGACCGCTGATCAGCAGGCAATCATTCTTAAGTAGAATAGCCTAAGCACTCTTGCTGAAAATTGCAATGAGTTCTTCCCTCTGCACATTACTCCAATGATGCAATCCATGTCGGGGGAAGATAAACAACGAAAATCTTCAAGAAAGAAAACCCCTGCTGAAGCGCCATTGACAATAGAACCTCTTGCTGAAAGAGAGCAAAGTTCTAAAAGACAAGTTGAAACAAATTCTGCGTTGAATTCAGCAAATCCAAAAAAGAGAAGAACTTATGCTGAAACTCATGAATACTGTCATACTGAGAGTCATCAAGATCTGAATAAAGATGATGATGATGATGATAACAATCAGACAATAGCTCAAGCTATAAGAGCTAGACCAATCACAGCCCTAACTCCGTCTGGCCACTCAAAAGATTTTTCTTCTGACTCAAGATCTTCAGCAAGAGATCAAGAAAATGCAAAGTCAAGAAGAAGAAGGCAAAGACAGGAATAAAAGAGGCTAGCCAGCATTGCCATTGGCTCCGACATTGAATATTCAAAGACCAGCAATGAGGAAACAACTCAAAATGTGATCAGAAATGTTCATGGTTGCTGGATCTTAAAGATGGAAGATGTATTGGCAAATGTTTTTTTTCCAACTGCTGTACTGAATCAAATGTACACTTGGATTGAATTGAAGGTGAAAAGAAACGAAAGGGATCCTCCTCCCTACCCAAGAAACATTGTTGGGAGATGGCTGAATCTGGAAGTTTTGGTAAGAAGAACATCTATTGGCAAGCAAATTAAGAAAGAGCCCGATTTAATCAAACCAATTGATGTTGCTTATTACTCTGACCCTTTAACAAAGAAGTCAAAGAAGAAATATGACTTGATTCCTTATGAGTATTTCTATCTCACTGCCAAGGATCAAGAAGAAGATCTTCTTTGGTTACGGAAGATTCATGCTAACAAGGGAATTTCAGATACACAACTTCTCCATGCCAGCAATTGGGGCATGCACTTGTGGGTGTTGCAATACAAAGAAATGAATGGTGAAAAACATCATTATACCGCATGCAAGAACGCAAGGATCATTCACCTCGAAGTCCGTAAGCTACTTGAAGATTACGAAAAGGACTGGGTTGAATTTTCTGCGCTTGCCGAGAAAAGTGTAAGGGAGATTCTGAGAAAATCTTCTGCTGAAAGAGCTTAAGTCCATTGTAAAAGATTTGTTTAGTTTTGTTTGCTGATTTGTGTAGTTATCTCTGAACTTTCTTGTAAACTTAGTGAAAGATAACTATTAGCAATAAAGCTTTTGACTCTTATTGGTTTTTGATTATGCAATCTACTTATGCTTACTGTTTTATTAATCAAGTATGCTTGCATTAATCAACTGATTTATTCAACATCAGAAACCTCTAAAAGGGTAACAATTAATTTAGCCATGAATTGCTAACATCAAAAAGGGGGAAATTTGTTAGGAAACTTGTAATTTTGATGAGCAATTAATCATGCTAAATTAAGGAAAGTCCAGTAACTAGTACTCTTAAGGTCCATAGGAATTTAGAATTTTAGAGGACATTGTAAAAGAGGAACGTTTGCTGAAGACTTAGAGTAGGTGCTAGATAGGCGTTTTAACCGCTTATGATGTATCTTGTTTTCTGAAAAGAAAAACAACCTATTGAAGCATTTGCTGATGATGTACTTTGTTTACACAAACAAACTATTGAAGCATTTAGAATCGTTCAGAAACTTGAAGAATTCGAAGACTGAAGACTAGAAGATTTCTGAAGATGGTATCTACAAAGGCACATGTTGCTCAAAAAGTGGAAACTTCAGCAACAGCTTGCGTAAGTGAAAATCTAAACGACAGAGTAGGTTGTGCTTGCTGAAACTGAGACTGACCACTTGCTGAAGAACATATGTGACCTCCTTGCTGAAAGTACTTGCATTTGCGCTCCAACGTTCATGTTTCAATTTCATTCAAATGAACATTAAATGCGAAGCATGCACGCGAAGGACATGAAGACTAGAAGACAAATAAAGGACGCTGCTGAAAGTACAAAAGCAAGATAGTGACATCTTAAGGAACAAAGCCTTAGAATTTGAAATTCAAACGGCTTCCTTGATTCACTATAAATAGAGGTCATCCGGCCAAGAGTTGAAGTGTGTCAACAACGTGATCAAACTCTCACTTGTGCTTAAACTCACACACCCTTCAAACACTCTTTACTGCCATGGATCCGTTCCAAGACTTAAAGCTTGAATAAGCTACTTGTGAAGAAGTAGAACATACATGGCTAAGAAATTAGTTTAGTGTTCTTTCTTTTGAACAAGAACAAGTCTTGACACCAGAAACAATCATACTTGTTTACTGCAAAGTATTCAAAGTTTTGTTTCTTAGATTACTTGTTGTAGCTGAATAAGTTGTAATCAAGTTATCTCATCCCAAACCTCTCTAACTGAAAATACACCCTTTCAGGCGTGAAATTCAGGGGGAACTTAATCGACCATAGTGTTGCTGATTAAAGGTCCCACGTTTGGTGGAGAACAAGGTTTTGTTCTCTAATTAGGTTGGAAACGAAGCAAGTGTGCTTTGGTTTCTGTTGAATCGCTCTAGATAGGTGTTGTAAGGAACCTCAAACTTGTCTTAATGGATTCAGTCCTAGAAAGGACAAAGTGGATTAGTTGAGAGATTACGCCACTCTCAGGTACCACTATAAAAGTGTTTGTGTGATTTACTTATTGTATTTAGTTTTCAGCAAAGCATATCTATCTATACACTGTCACTCTGTTCACTTGTTGAAACTATCACTTACTGTCAAAGCACTTATTGTACAAAGACTTCCGCTCTCTGATTTTAAGTATCAGCAAAACTCGTTACTGAAAAGTAACTAGTGCTTGTTGAGAAAGTTAAGTATTAGCAAACTCATTACTGAAAAGTAATAAGCCCTTGCTGAGAAAGTTTTTAAACGACGAAAGTTTGAAAAAACTATTCACCCCCCCCCCTCTAGTCTTTTCTTGTTGTTCAAAGGGACCAACAACTACCGTACTGAAACACACTACTACACTTACCATAGCTCAGAAAGACATCAGTCTACATCACAAAATCTATGAAGAAGATGTCATTCAAGCACTCAAGCTTGCTAAAAGTGCATTGAAAATGTCTCAGGATATTCTTGAAGAAAAAGTCGACAATGAGCGCCGACATGAGGAGAATTTGGCTTTTATTAAGGAAGAATTGTCTAAGCTAACCACAGATCAGCAAGACATGATTCTTAAATACAACAGCCTAAGAACTCTTTCTGAAAATTGCAATGAGTTTTTCTCTCTACACATCAGACCTATGATGCAATCCATGTCTAAGGGGGAAGATAGAAAAAGAAAGTCTTCAAGAGACAGATCAACCAAACCCTCTGCTGAAGCGCCATTGATTTTGCCTTGTCCACCTCCCAGAGAACCTCTTGCTGAAACAGAGCAAACTTCTAAGAAAAGAGCTGAAACAGATTCTGAGAGAAGTTCAGTAAATCCAAAAAGGAGAAGAACTTCTGCTGAAACTCAAGAATACTGTCACACTGAGAGTCATCCAGATCTGAATGAAGATAATGATAATGATGATGACCAAACAATAGCTCAAGCCATAAGAGCTAAGCCTATTTCTGCCTTAACTCCATCTGGCCAATACAAACACTTCTCGTCTGACTCTAGATCTTCAGCAAGAGATCAAGAAAATGCTAAGTCAAGAAAAAGAAGGCAAAGACAGGAAGAACGAAGGATAGCCAGCATTGCAATTGGCACTGGCATTGAATATACAAGGACCAGCAATTAGGAAACAACTCAGAATGTGATCAGAAACCTACATGGTTGCTGGATCATAAAGCTGGAAGATCATTTGGCCAATGATTTCTTTTCAACTACTGTACTTAATCAAATGTACACTTGGATTGAATTAAAAATGGAAATAAAATAAAGGGATCCTCCTCCCTACCCAAGGAACCTTGCTATAAAATGGCTAAATTTAGAGATCTTAGTAAGAAGAACTTCAATAAGCAAGAAGATGAAGCAAGAGCCTGATTTAATCAATCCGATTGATGTTGCTTAATATAGTGATCCTATAACCAAGAAGTCCAAGAAGAAATATGGCTTGATTCCTTATGAGTATTTTTATCTCACTGCTAAGGATCAAGAAGAAGATCTTCTCAGGTTAAGAAAAATTCATGCCAACAAGGGCATTTCAGATACTCAACTTCTCCATGCTAGCCATTGGGGCATGCACTTGTGGGTACTTCACTACAAAGAAATGAATGGTGAAAACCATCATTATACTGCCTGCAAGAATGCAAGGATTATTCAACTTGAAGTCCGTAAGATACTTGAAGATTACGAGAAGGACTGTGTTGAATTCTCTGCTCTTGCTGAGAAGAGTGTAAGGGAGATTCTTACAAAATCTTCTGCTGGAATAGCTTAGTCCCTTGTAAAAGCTTTGTTTGTTTTGTTTGCTGATTACTGTAGTTATCTATGAACTTTCTTGTAAACTTACTGAAAGATAACTATCATTAATAATCTTTTGACTCTTATTGGTTTTTGATTATGCAAACTACTTATGCTTACTGTTTTATTATTCAAGTATGCTTGCATTAATCAACTGATTTATTCAACATCAGAAACCTCTAAAAGGGTAACAATTAATTTAGCCATGGATTGCTAACATCAAAAAGGGGGAAATTTGGTAGGAAACTTGTAATTTTGATGAGCAATTAACCATGCTAAATTAAGGAAAGTCCATTAATTAGTACTCTTAAGGTCCATAGGAATTTAGAATTTTAAGGACATTGTAAAAGAGGAACGTTTGCTGAAGACTTAGTGTAGGTACTAGTTAGGTGCTTTAGTTTGCTGATGATGTAATTTGTTTTTACAAATGAACTATTGAAGCACTAGAACCGCTCAGAAACTTGAAGATTCGAAAACTGAAGACTGAAGAAGAATTTTGAGAAAGATATCTACAAAGGCACATGTTGCTCAGAAAGTGAGATTTTCAGCAACAGCTCGCATAAGTGAAAATCTATATGACAGAGTAGGTTGTGCTTGCTGAAATTGAGACTGACCACTTGCTGAAATACAAATGTGACCTCCTTGCTGAAAGTACTTGCATTTTGGATCCAACGTTCACATTTGAATTCGATTCAAATGAACATTAAATGCAAAGTAGGCAAGCGAAGAACATGAAGACTAGAAGACAAATGAAGGACGCTGCTGAAAGTACTAAAGCAAGATAGTCATATCTTAAGGAACAAAGCCTTATAATTTGAAATTCAAACGGCTCCCTTGATTCACTATAAATAGAGGTCATCCGGCAAAGAGTTAAAGTGTGTTAACAACGTGATCAAACTCTCACTTGTGCCTAAACACTCAATCTTCCATACTCTTTACTGCCTATTGATCCATTCCAAGACTTAAGCTTGAAACAAAAGCTACTTGTGAAGAAGTAGAACATTCACGGCTAAGAAATTAGTTAAGTGTTCGGAAACTTGTAAATTTTGATGAGCAATTAACCATGCTAAATTAGGAAAAGTCCAGTAACTAGTACTCTTAAGGTCCATAGGAATTTATAATTTTAAGGACATTATAAAAGAGGAACGTTTGCTGAAGACTTAGTGTAGGTACTAGTTAGGTGCTTTAGTTTGCTGATGATGTACTTTGTGTGTACAAACGAACTATTGAAGCACTAGAACCGTTCAGAAATTTGAAGAATTCGAAGACTGAAGACTTAAGAAGATTTCTGAAGATGGTATCTACAAAGGCACATGTTGCTCAGAAAGTGGAAATTTCAGCAACAGCTTGCATAAGTGAAAATCTATATGACAGAGTAGGTTGTGCTTGCTGAAACTGAGACTGACCGCTTGCTGAAATACATATATGACCTCCTTGCTGAAAGTACTTGCATTTGCGCTCCAACGTTCACATTTGAATTTCATTCAAACGAACATTAAATGCAAAAGTAAGCATGCGAAGAACATGAAGACTAGAAGACAAATGAAGGACGCTGCTGAAAGTACAAAAGCAAGATAGTGACATCTTAAGGAACAAAGCCTTAGAATTTGAAATTCAAACGGCTCCCTTGATTCACTATAAATAGAGGTCATCCGGCAAAGAGTTGAAGTGTATCAACAACGTGATCAAACTCTCACTTGTGCTTAAACACTCAATCTTCCATAATCTTTACTGCCTATTGATCCGTTCCAAGACTTAAGCTTGAAACAAAAGCTACTTGTGAAGAAGTAGAACATTCACGGCTAAGAAATTAGTTAAGTGTTCTTTCTTTCGAACAAGAACAAGTCTTGACACTAGAAACAACTTAACTTGTTTACTGAAAAGTATTCCAAGTTGTGTTTCTTTAGATAACTTGTTATAGCTGAAAAAGTTATACTCAAGTCATCTCATCCCAAACCTCTCTAACTGATAAACAACCTTTTTAGGCGTGACATTCAGGGGAAATTAATCAAGCATAATTTTGCTGATTAAGTGTACCAAGTTTGGTGGAGAACAAGGTTTCGTTCTCAAGTTAGGTTGGAAACGAAGAAAGTGTGCTTTGGTTTATGAAGAATCATTACCGATAGCTGTTGTAAGGAACCTCAAGCTTATCTTAGTGGATTCAGTCCTAGAAAGGACAAAGTGGATTAGTTGAGAGATTACGCCACTCTCAGATACCACTATAAAAGTGTTTGTGTGATTTACTTTACCGCATTTAGTTTTCAACAAGCTTTACTTATTGTACACTGTCACTCTGCTTACTTGCTGAAACTAGCACTCTCTGAAAAACACTTATTGTATAAAGACTTCCGCACTCTGTTTTTAAAGTACCAGTAAAACTCGTTACTGAAAAGTAACTAGTACTTGCTGAGAAAGTTATGTATCAGCAAACTCATTACTAAAAAGTAATAAGCACTTGCTGAGAAAGTTTTTAAACGACGAAAATTTGAAAAGACTATTCACCCCCCCCCCCCAGTCTTTTCTTGTTGTTTAAAGGGACCAACAAGTGGTATCAGAGCTGGAGGTTCTTTAACCTTTAGCACTGAACCTAGATCCCCTTAGGTGCTTTCCGTAAATCACTCTCACTTGATCATTTTGGTAGTCTTTTGCTGACAGGATGTCTTTAGGAGACGCTCCCTTGCTGAAGCTGGAAAACTATGAAAAATGGCGAAACAACATGATGCTACATCTTGAGTCCATTAGTGATGAAATGGTCACTGTCATAAATGATGGACATATCAAGATCACTAAACTTGAGAGAAGTTTTCCTCACAAAACCACAGAAGCTGGTAAGGAAATTATCTTAGGTGAACTAGTTGATACTGTCTTGCCAAAACCAAGAGAGGAATGGACTTCCGACGAAGCCAAAAGATTCCGTCTTGATGGCGAAGCAAGAAACATCATTATTCGATCAACTCCGGATACTATACAGTGCAAACTGTGGGGTGCCAAAACTGCTAAGGAAGCTTGGAAAATGGTTCAAGCTCTTTGCGCTCAATCTGACAAAACCAAGAAAAACAAACTCGAAGTGCTTAAGTTAAAGTTCCAGAACTTTAAACAAGGTGCAAATGAGTCACTGGAAGACTTGGATTTCAGATTCACAACTCTAGTAAGTGAGATGGCTTCCTTAGGAGTTGGAAACCTCTATTCAGATTTTGAGAAGGTGAAAACCGTTATTAGAAGTCTGCACCAAGAATGGATCCAAACTCAGAGTTTCTATTATAATCAAGGAATGCCAAAGAGCACACCTACAGAGTTGTTCTCTCATCTTGCTACTGTCAACTACGAGACAAAGAAAATAGAAAATGTGTTTGCTGAAAAATCGCAAAACATTGCTCTTGCTGCAAAGCCGTCATCTTCTGAAAAGAAGAATGATAAAGAGCCTGCTGATGTAAATGCTTTAGTTGTTAAAAACAAGAAGAAATTCATCAATAAGGAACTTGAAAGGCGAAAAGCAAAAGAGAAGCTGAAAAAGCATCTTCGTAACAACTACCATAAATACAAGAATGAAGGTAGGTCGCTGAACAAGCAAGCTCAGCAAGAAAATTCTTCCGAAGAACCAGCAGTTGGCAATGATCTCTGCTTTTACTGCAAAAAGCCTGGACACTTCAAAGCAAATTGTCCTTTGCTGAAAGGCAAATCTGCTGAAAAGAAGAAGAAGTTCAAAAGGGCTTTGATTGTTGAAGAAAAGAAAAGGCTTCAAGCAAAAATCGATGCGCTGTGCATTGATACTAGATCTGGAGACAGTGATGTAGAGATTGGCAAGGAAGTTTGTGGAATATCTATGGAAGCTTATCCAGATGTGTCAAACTATGAATTCTGCCTCATGGCCGGTTAGGTAAATAGTCCTACCTCTGATTCTGACTCAGAAAATGAAGATGATATTGACCTTGATAGAATTCAAGGAGAAATCGAAAGATTTGAGAAAACTCTGAGCAAACAGCAAGAGAAACAACAGAATGCTGAAACTCTGACCAAGCAAACTACTGAAAAGTATGTTTTGCTGAAAGAAGAGTCAGAAAAGAAAGATGCTGAAATATTGCATCTCAAGAAGTCAATTGCTGAAGCTACAGAGAAGAATTCTAAAATGGCGATAGAATTGGAAGAGTATGAGTCCTCAATTCTAAAGTTACTTGCTGAAATACAAGAAATTAAAAAGATGAAAATCAATTTCAAATCTTATGCTGATGCTAGTAATACGCTGACTGAACTAAACTCTTATGTGAGAGATCCATCTCAGAAAGAAGGTTTAGGTGCAACGTATGAAGGTGATGATGTAATAATCTTGAGTAAAGACAAATCACCAATTACCTTTGTACGTGCAACTGATAGTGGTCAACCAGAACTCTATCAGATTGGTCAATCTAAGGTTTTTGAAATATGCAATCAAGTACCTACGACCGTAAAGCCCGCTGTTGCTACTCAAAGTAACAAGACTTTAAAAGGTAAACAGCTTGCTGAAAAGCAAACTGTTAAGAAAAATGATGCTGTAAAGCATTCCGCCAAACAAGTTTCTGAAAAGCAATTTGTTAAGTCAAAAGGCAAGATTACTAAAAGTAATCAGAACAAATTTGCTGACTAACCTGAATCAAGTAAGGTTGCTGAGACAAAAGCTCAGCATTCTCCGAAAAGTGGACTTGGTTTCAATACCAAGCAAAGTCAACGTTTTCATGAGTATAAGCAAAGTCAGCAAAGATACTTCAAAGAGATGAACAAAACCAAACCTAAGAGTTCTCACAAAACTTAAAACGCTAGGACTAGAAGGAACCTTGCCAGAAAAGAACGTACTGAAAAGTATGTTTAGCAAAAAGGTCAACCGAGCAAGACACCACATCAGAAAGTGGACTTGATTAGCAGTGATCAAAAGTCTTTCGGCTCAAAGCCTTCTAGTTCCTCAGCAAGTAGAAAACAAGTCAAAGTTGAAAAACTCAAGACTTGGGTTTCCACTGGACGCTTTCTTGAGCATGTTAATGGACATCCAATATTGGATAATTAACTTGTTTGCTCTTGATTGTGCAGACTTCAGCCACGGAGACAAACAATGCAATTTGGCACTTTGACAGTGGTTGTGGAAAGCACATGACGAGCAACAAGAAAAACCTTATAAACTATAGACGGTGGTCTAAAGGTCCAACAATAAGGTTTGCTGGTGGAGGCTTTGGTTCTACTAAAGGTTATGGTGACGTGAAGTTAGGATGCATTACCATTTCGGGACTCCTTTATGTCAAAAATCTTAAGTTTAACCTTTTTAGCATGAGTCAATTCGCTGACAAAGGATACTTCATCAAAATCAAAAGTGATGAATGTAAACTTATAGACTTTGAGACAAAGAAGGTTACTATTGTTTTTAGAAGATTAGGAGGTTTTTATACTGTAGATTGGTCTTCAGCAATCGTTGAAAAATGCATTGTCTCAGATCATGATTGCCTTGCTGAAAAAGCATGGTTATGGCATAAACGAACAAGTCACCTAAACTTCAAGACGCTGAATAAGCTGTGTAAAAAGGCACTTGTAGTTGGATTACCTATGGTTACTTTTAATAAGGATGGTGTTTGCAATGCATGTCAGCAAGGAAAGGAAACCAAATCTTCTTTTAAGAACAAGGCAGTACCGTCAACTACAAAACCTTTACAACTCTTGCACATGGACTTGTTTGAATCTTCTTCAACAAGCTATGCTGGTAAGAAGTATGGTCTGGTGGTGGTAGATGACTATTCAAGATTCACTTGGGTAGTATTTATCAAGCACAAGTCTAAAACAAGGACTGAAATACCTAACTTGCTGAATAAGCTTGAAGTCATGAAAAATGACAAGGTAAAAGTCATAAGAACAGACCATGGTAATGAGTTTGTAAACTAGTACATAACTGAGTATTGCACTTCAAAAGGCATACAACATCAGTTATCCTCAGTAAGGACACCTCAACAAAATGATGTTGCTGAAAGGAAGAATCGTACCCTTAAGGAAGCAGCTAGAACAAAGCTTGCTGACACTGAAATAAGTGAAGCTTATTGGGTTGAAGCGATTAATACCGCATGCTATACTCAAAATAGATGTTTGATAACTATGGAATACAACAAAACTCCCTATGAGTTATTTGTTGGAAGACCTCCTAACATCACCCATCTAAGAGTATTTGGTTGCAAATGTTTTGTTCTTAACAATGGTAGAGAATACTTAAGAACATTTCAACCAAAGGCAGACGAAGCGATATTTCTTGGTTACTCCTTGCATAGTAAAGCTTATAGAGTTTACAACAAAAAGGCACAAAAGATCGAAGAATCATTGCATGTTGTATTCTATGAATAGTCACAAGGAGTTCCTGCTGAAGAAGAAATATCAGATTGTATGAAGAAGTTACTCATACACGAGCAAAGAACTGAATCTAATGATAGGAAAGTCAAATCAATTGAACTAAATGATGATTCTGACAATGACTCTCCTCCCCCGAGTCATGACAAGATAAATATAGTTCATGACAAAAAATTTCCAGCAAAAGACGCAGTTGCTCCGGAAGTTGCTGAAACTATGCAACTTCATGTGCCTGCGACGAGTTACCTCCAACCAGCAATGCTGAACAAGCAGTTGCTGATGAACCAATCTCAGCAGAGACAGAACAAGATACTAGTAGTACTGAACAAGTATATACTGAAGAGTCACATGCTGAAGAGCAAACTTATCCAGATCCAAAGAGCAGAAAACCTGTTAATAAATGGATTAGAGATCATCCCTCTACTAATATGATTGGTGATATTCACAAACGCCAAGTGACTATATCCAAAGTATCTACTAATCAAGTACTTGCTGAAAAAGCAAACGTCATTGCTTTGTTCTCCTGCTTTATCTCAAAAATTGAACCCAAGAGAACAAACTCTGGAAACTTGTACCCCTGGCTGAAGGAAATAAAGCAATTGGTACAAAGTGGGTGTTCAGAAACAAGATGAGTGAGTCTGGAGACGTAACAAGGAACAAAGCACGTTTAGTTGCTCAAGGTTACTATCGGACTGAAGGATTGGACTATGATGAGTCTTATGCTCCAATTGCAAGATTGGATGCAATTAGGCTTTTCTTGGCCTTTGCTGCTCACAATGACTTCATTGTTTATCAAATGGATGTTAAAAGTGAATTCCTAAATGGTGAATTTGCTGAAGAAGTCTACTTAGAACAACCCCTTGGCTTTGAACTTCCCTCAGAAACCAACATGGTATACAAGCTTCAGAAAGCTGTATATGGTCTAAATCAAGCACCAAGTTGGTATGATACCTTAGCTAAGTTCTTGCTGGATAATGGTTTCAAGAAAGGTGAAGTTGACAAAACGTTATTTACCATGAACCATGATGGTAAAATACTCTTAGTCCAGATTTATGTGGATGACGTAATATTTGGATCTAAGGACAAGCAACTTTGTGATGATTTTGCCAAACTCATGACAAACAAGTTTTGAAATGAGTATGATGGGTAAATTGAATTATTTCCTAGGATTGCAAGTCAAGCAACTCAAAGATGGAATATTCATAAATCAAGCAAAATATGCAAAGGAAATTTTCATAAAGTTCAGGATCAAAGAGGAAGAAAAACCTGAAAAGATCCCTATGAGCGTTGGTACCAAATTGGGCTATACTAAAAAAAATAAGAGCGTTGATGAACACAAGTATAGGAAGCTCATTGGTTCTTTGTTGTATTTAACAGCAAGTAGACCTGACATTCAGTATGTTGTTTGTGTGTGTGCAAGATTCCAATCTGATCTAAGAGAATCACACAACAAAAAGGCACTTAAGATACTGAAATATGTCAAAGGTACAGCCAATGTTGGATTATGGTATCCTAAAGATTCTGGATTGGAATTGGTTGGTTATTCTGATGCTGATCATGGAGGATCAACTCTTCATAGAAAAAGTACTTCTGGAACTTGTCAGGTTTGTTAGAAAACTTGTAATTTTGATGAGCAATTAACCATGCTAAATTAAGGAAAGTCCAGTAACTAGTACTCTTAAGGTCCATAGGAATTTAGAATTTTAAGGACATTGTAAAAGAGGAACGTTTGCTGAAGACTCAGTGTAGGTACTAGTTGATGAACGAGATTTTCAGACTCGAACAATCAAATAAATTTGTTTTAAAAGCCAAAGGGCAACTCACAACTACACAAAACACGTAGTGCAGAGGTAAGATGACCTCGAGTGTCGATCTCTAGGGACTAAACTAGCTTTAACTAAATAACTATATATAATTTCAGAAAACAAATTTATCTCTAACTTAACTTAACAATATATGGAGAAAGCTGGTGATAGTATGTTCATAATAAGCATCAAGTTCTAATCATGCATGAAAGTGCAACTCGTACTGCCTTAAAAGTAATTCAATTTACAAACACCAAAGACAGATTTGTAGACGTGTACTTTGAAATCTTCCTATCTATACTAATACTTGGTTAAGGTTGTCAATCTTAGTTCAAGCAGTACTTGCAAATTATATAATTGAATCGATGATATTGAATTGTCCTAGTGTTTCTAACACCTTTCTACGAAGATATGTGGCTTAGTCGGATCAAAGAATCGAATTAAGATAATTAAACAAGTAAAAGACTCAGAAACTCAATCATGCATAATACGAACCCTAGCTACGAATTCACATACTATCACCAACTAGATGCTTAGCTACTCATATCAATAACACAATCAACAATCATAATTGAAGCAATAATGAATGAAAACATGGTGAGTCGAAAGATAAATAGCAGAATTGTGAGATACAGAGTTACCACCAAAGGTTGTCAATCTCCGGTGAATTGACTCACAAAGATCTAGCAAGGTGAGATAAAACGGTGTCCAAATCTCTCCTCTAGCTCCAAAAATTCGCTACGTTACAAAGATTCTAAGAGAAAATATCCCCATAACAAGCTCTAGGGTTTATGTCTGGAAAAATATGATGAAAGATATGAAAATTCACAGATTTTGGGATATATATATAGAGCTATCGGAACGCCCCCGGTGCACCGCCCCGTGCGCGGCGGTTTGCCCGCCATGCGGAGGTCCGCCGCGCACGCGGTGGTGTGCTCCGCACGGGCAGAACGCTGCCCGTGCAGAATTCCTCCTTTAGATCTTCGAATTCGGCCCCTTGCACCAAAACATCATTGTTTCGCCATGAATTACATCCAAAAACTCAATTTCCACCTAAAACCTGAAAAGAACAAAAGAAATGGAAACGTGACACTATTCTAACAAAATGCACTAAAATTCATGCAAGAGGATAGATAAATTGGTGAAAAAAGACTCGAATGATAGTGTAAAAAACACTGTCATCAAACTCCCCAAACCGAACCTTTGCTTGTCCTCAAGCAACTAGCTAGACTCTATGCAACCTACACGCAACAAAAAGAGGAGTCTCATGCGAAACAAGAAGAAATAATCGATTATATCTACCAAATACTTATGAACAAACACCATACAAATCATAACATGGAATTAGGTTGAAGAATGTCTCGATTGAACCTATACATATTCACATATGCACTTTGTTAAACAAGAGAGTCTGTCGTAACATTCTCTACCTGGACCTGGTCATTGACGACGCAATGAAACATGTTAGAATACAAATGGTTGCCCTGTGCCTATGAAACTGAGGGCTTACTACTGTTCACCAAGTTGAGACTTTCCCTCAAGACAGGTCGAACCAATACTGGCTCTCATCAAACGAAGGAGGGTTCCCTAGTAGACAACACTCCCCTATTCTACCCAACTTTCAAAGCAAAGACTATTCACCACTTCCTGAATGGCAGGACGAGGGTTGTCTAGAACATAAGACACGAAACAAAAGATAGAATATACAACTTGATCACGAACTAATACAAAAGCTGAAAAAATAATGCAACACTTTGCTAAAACTGCTTTTGGCTTGCTTGGACCCTTCTTTTGCTTTTTTGGGTCTTATTCTTTTTTTCTTCTTTTTTTTTCTTTTCATTTTTTCTTTTTTCTAGATTCTGGAATTTTTCTCCTTTTTTCTTTTTTTTTTTTTTCTTTTTTGTATATAGCGAGCAGTACTACAATGAAAGGAAATAACAACGACCTCCCCGAACCTATTCGATAGAATAGGTTGGAGCACAAATTCATAAGAAAAAAAATAAAAACAAACTCAACATGACTCACAAAGACGAAAAACAAGTCATAATGATAGTAACCCCCTCCCCAAACCTATTCGTTAGAATAGGTTTCAAACAAAGGATCACACACCTCACTCTACCTCCTTCCTAGGCATTTAGCAATCTCAATAAGCAAGGTGAAAGACTTGTCGCCTCTTACGTACATAATTACACGGGAATACAACCAAAGACTCTAACATGCAACATTTTATAACGCCTTCGCGAACCGCAGTAGAGAAAACACCACATAGTGATGTCGAGACTACCAAGTTTAACTAGTGCACATACAAATATGACAAGCCAAGCGAGACAAACCTCAAACTATTCCATAGAGATGCAATGCATGGGCAATGGTCATAAACACTTAGTCTATACAATAAAAAATTTCAAAAAATTTGGCAATAAGCTCCACATAAAAATCATGCAAAACTATACTAAGGATGAATGCAAACTAAATCCTAGGAAAGCAGTAAACGTGCAATGCAAAGGTACAAGATACAATACTCAACGACATAAGTCATACAATGCTAACATCATAGTTCACACAACACACCCCCCACATGAAGCTCAAGCTGGTCCCTAGCAAAAGAGAATGAGGAATACAAAGTGATACTAGATGTTACCGAATGTGTGGCCTCGGTCGGCTGAGTATACCAGAATGGACATGTGAAAAGACTAGTAATCCGGGTCATAATCCCCGTAATAGTCATTCCACATATCAGAGAGAAGATCTTGGGACTGCTGTAGGGTCTCCTGTTGTCGGTCCAAGAGTTGTTGCTGCTGCAATATGAGCTGCCTATCGTTTCGGCGATGCTCGTCCGCGAGCTCCCAATCACTGTTGCGCTGGGCAACATATCCATCAAGTGTATGTTGCAAAACTTGTATAGTGGAAGTCAGGTTTGTAATATTGGCATCGAACCCACGGAATCTGTCATCTAGGTAGGTCCTGAGCTCAAAAAAATCAAACCCACGGGAACCACGTGTGGCCCAAGGTGGCTGTTGTGACCCACTAGGAGCGGCGATGTCTGGAATAGGGTCCGGAATACGGTGTCGATCATCTGTCTCCATGTCATCCTCATCACTCGGTGAGGAAGGCGGTGGTGAGTCATCGGCGGCAGCAGCTGAAGGTACGGTCTGTCGGAACCTATGCTCCTGCTCGGTGATAGATGCTGGAGTCAAGGTCGAGACGACGGAGCCGGTCTCGTCAATACCCTCTACCCCGTGGTATCTGCAGTAGGCGATGATCAAGCCGGGAAAGAAAAAGGGCTTCCTCTTTTTGTCCCAATGCCTCTCATACTCCTCGTAGATGATGGTGCCGATGTCTATGTTATGCCGACCCAAAAGACAGTAGATAAGCTCTGCATACCATGGCTGAATAGAAGTATCATTGGACCGAGGAATGAGATTGGCAATGATGAATTTCATAGCAGTCCTAGCCTCAAGGTTGAGGTCCCTTCTGTTCAGTCGCTCCGGTCTGTTGCCATATGGGTACACATAGTCCCGGTGGAAAATCACCTGTGTAACACTGTCGTCAATCACCCGGCTGGCCCTCGAGTACCTGTAGGCATGTGCACTCCCGGTGAACTCCCGTTCCCCCAAATGGATAAAATCTGAAATCGCCTGCGGGGTCCACGGCACTAGTGTGCCCCATACCGGGATACCCCCCATGTCCCTGCGGCCTGTGTATCCCACGTAGAATTCTTGGAGGAGCGCTACATCATACCCTTGGAAACGGTTAGAGGTGTACCATTTGCAGTTCCTACGTCCTTCCAAGCTGTAGAGCATCCGGCACGCCGGTGTGTTAGCATAGCTTGTTGGGATTTGGATTTTTCGGTCTCGGACTATGAGCGGGGCTTAGCTGAGGCAACTTCCTCCTCAAGGTCCAGTTTAATAGAGAGTGCATCGAGCGATGGTTCATAGGATCCACTAGCTCGGGAGCTCGAGGCTGCTCCCTTCCCCTTCTTGCTCTTAGATGAGCCTGCTTTCTTCTTGTCTCGAACCATGGTGCCTGAAACGCAGCAATTAGTACCTTGTACTCAACAAAAACGAAATGCTATGCAAATGCAAGTGTGTGCAAGCAAACGAGTGTCAACTTCGACCAACTCTACTCCCTTACCCCATGTTCTAGTCTAGCTACCTATGCTAAGAACAATCATGCAATTCATCACAATCATGTACTATATCATAATCAAAGCTCATGCTAGACAACGAATAACCTCAATTCATAAGGCAACATGCATACCATAGTATCAAAAATCACCAAAAATCTCACAATCTACCCAATCAAGTGTTCTACCCAATAGTCTATAGTCATCATATCAAATTGCTCGTATTTAAATAGGCATGAATGAATCAAAACAATGCAATCAAGACTTAGAAATCCTAATTGAGCAAAAGCCCCAATTCAACCATTCCAACGAAATTGAGCATGCAATTGATATAGAAATCATGTAATAATCACACAAACAAGTAACCCATACATCATATAAGTTTAATTGAAGCAAAAATCAAGAAACCCCCAATTTCAAAAATTAGGGTTCTTGAGGGGTTACCTCAGATCTGAAAATCGGATGAAGTATGAAGAAATTTGTTCGGATGAAGATGAAGAACATGTAATGGGCTTCAATTTAAGCTAAAGAACACAAAATTTGGTGGATAATTGGAAGAATTATGGAAGAGTGAAGATTTTTGAAGGATTTTCGAGTTTGGGGAGTAAGAGGAAGAGAAAGCGATGAAGAATGACGGAAAAAGGGGGAGGAAACGTTTTTGTGGAATCTGTCCATGTGGGATGGACCGCCCCGAGTGTGGGGCGGTGCGCCCCACAGCTCCAAAGAGCCACGACTCTCTGGAGTTGGGGGGTGGACCGCCCCCCATGTGGGACGGTGCGCCCCGCAGCTCCAGAGAGCTGCGGCTTTCTGGAGCTGGGGGACGGACCGCCCCCCATGTGGGGCGGTGCGCCCCACAGCTCCAGAGAGCCGTTGGCTCTCTGGAAGTGGGGGGCGGACCGCCCCCCATGTGAGGCGGTGCGCCTCCCACTTGCAGAGGCTGGGGGTCGAAATTTTTCGGCCCCTCGCACAACATTTTCACTCCAAAACATTTTCCTCACTTAAGCACTCGAAAAACTTCACTTAAACACATACAATGAGCACAAAACAAAACACAAACCACAAAAACTTATAAAAAGACAAGTGTTCGATGTATATATGCAATGCAAGAAAGCAATAAAACTCCGGGTTGCCTCCCGGAAAGCGCCATTGTTTAAAAAGTCTCTGACTCGACTTCTTCTCGCTCTTTAGTTCTTGTCCTTACGGGTACTAGACGTCCCCTTCATTGATCTCTTTCTCATACCTAGTACCTGAGAATGAGAGATAACATACGCAACAGGACTAAAAAAGTTAATAGCATGAGAAACATTAAAGCGAAGACTAGGATCAGATATGGCTTGCAACACATGTTGCTCGCGATCCACCTCAATGGTGCAGGTTCTCCTGTAGATGTCGATTACGGAGCGTAATTTGATTAAGAATGTTCGCCCCAATAGAACAACATCACTAATCCCAGGCGTAGACGCCGGCATCACAACGAAATTGGTATAGACAGAAGCTTCACCAATCTTGACCAATACATTCTTCACAATGCCCTCTGGTCGTACAAAAGATCCATCTGCTTGTTGCACAATGGCTTTGTGCTTCTCAAGCTTTCCTAGGCCACTCTTCTCAAACACATTCATGGGGAGCACATTAGAGTATGACCCCGTATCTAGTGTAGCCCGGACATCATCGAGACTACCAACCCCGATCTTAACATCGAAGTTGTCTGGAATTGGCTCAGGATCCTCTTGCTCGTCATCACTCACATCAAAACCGAGGCCCTTATCTTCCTCCTTAGCGAGTGGAGGCTCACCGTTTTTGCAACACTTGCACGCTGCAACCTTTTTAATAGTAACCTCCATAGGGAGATCTCCCACCAAAGTGATAGACATCGACTTCTCAGTATTGCTAGGCAACTTCCCCTGCTCCCTACTCGCTCCTCGGTCGATTAGCTCTTGCACCTTTTGGTGGACAAGCCTAGTACTTGCCTCCAATTGATCGATCCTACTCCTCGTCTTCTCCGAATCTTTCTCAAACCTCTTCATAAACCCCTGAGTATTATCAACCATCTTCTGCAAAGTGTCCAAGAGAGTAGCTAATTTGGACTTTGGTGCTTAGGTCTTAGGTGGAGGGTTCTCACAATGATCATTACTGTAGTTGAGATTACTACGGTCTTGGCTGGGTCCATAGGTCTTGTTTTTAGGTGCATACCCTTGGTTGGTTCGGAACCCCTTCTTCCAATATCCTCCTCAAGGATTCCTACCATCTTGCCCATAGCTAGCTTCGCCAAGTTCAGTAGCAAACACCTCTCCTTCTCATGCTTCCACCAATAAACCCCATCATTGGCCAACTCGGACCTACACATATGAGCCCCATGCCCATAGTTCTTGCACACCCTACAAACTTAATTGGAAAGAGGATGCCCCATCGAGCTCTTAAGAGCCTTCCTCATCTCATGGGCGAAGCCATCAAACCTATCCCCACTCACACCGTTCAACTACACATCGGGTTTCGTTGGAGCTTCAACTACACTCCTCATGTTCATACCCCTAGGGTCCTTGAACTGAGATCCCTTCGCGAGCCTTTCGAAACACGCCCACACATCTTCGACGGTTTCCTCCCAGATATTTCTTCGGCATTGGAAATCCACAACCTGTTGGCTCTCATATATGAGCACATTGTAGAAGTGTTGGACAAGGTCGGAGAGTTCCATCCCATGGTGTGGCCACTTTCTCATGAGGTCCTTGTACCTCTCGAGAGCAGTATAGATGGTCTCATCGTAGTCTTGCTTGAAACCACGGATTTGCGCCTTCAGCGCGGTAGTAAGAGTATGGGGAAAATACTTCTCCATAAAAGCTGAAAACACCTTAGCCCAGGTGTCAAGTGATCCGGCTTCCAGAGAGCCTAACCATGCCTTTGCCTTATCTCCAAGACCCATAGCAAAGACCTTCATCCTAAGCTCATCATCCGTAATCCCAGCTCCAGGCCTTGGAAGATTGTTGATGAAATCCTCAATATCATTCAAGTACCCCATAACATCCTCCCTAGCCAAACCATAGAACCTCGGGAGTTGCTCGAACATGTGATTCTTGATCTCTAAATCACGAGTTGCAGCAGAGAGAACAATAGCCGGACCTCTCATCCGTTCCTGGTTGGGTTGAACCCATGATTTCAAGAGTGGGCGAGCAATCACAAAACCTTCCCAAGAATCCGGTTTCTTAAAAATCTCCTACAGAAAATCAGAGAAATCTTCCTCCACTAACTCAACTCTAGCACTCACTCGCTTCCTTTGATGATATACCCTATCAATCTCCGCAATAGGTTCAACCAGAGGAATTCCACTAGATCTCGTGCTTCGCATAAACTACCTGAAACGAATCAAGTGAGTGTCAAAGGGAAACAGACTTAAACTACTAAATTCTGGAAATTGAATTCTGAAAATAAAAAAGCTAAAGAGTAAAAAGGAGTTATAGTCCCCGGCAACGGCGCCAATTTGATGAACGAGATTGTCAGACTCGAACAATCAAATAAATTTGTATTAAAAGCCAAAGGGCAACACACAACTACACAAAACACGTAGTGCAGATGTAAGATGACCTTGAGTGTCGATCTCTAAGGACTAAACTAGCTTTAACTAAATAACTATATTTAATTTCAGAAAACAAATTTATCTCTAACTTAACTTGACAATATATGGAGAAAGCTGGTGATAGTATGCTCGTTCTTAGCATCAAGTTCTAATCATGCATGAAAGTGCAACTCGTACTGCCTTAAAAGTAATTCGATTTACAAACACCAAAGACAGATTTGTAGACGTGTATTTTGAAAGCTTCCTCTCTATACTAATACTTGGCTAAGGCTGTCAATCTTAGTTCAAGCAGTACTTGCAAATTATATATAATTGAATCGATAATCTTGAATTGTCCTAGTATTTCTAACACCTTTCAACGAAGATATGTGGCTTAGTCGGATCAAAGAATCGAATTAAGATAATTAAACAAGTAAAAGACTCAGAAACTCAATCATGCATAATACGAACCCTAGCTACGAATTCACATACTATCACCAACTAGATGCTTAGCTACTCATATCAATAACACAATCAACAATCATAATTGAAGCAATAATGAATAAAAACATGGTGAATTGAAAGATAAATAGCAGAATTGTGAGATACAGAGTTACCACCAAAGGTTGTCAATCTCCGGTGAATTGCTAAAACTCACAAAGATCTAGCAAGGTGAGATAAAACGGTGTCCAAATCTCTCCTCTAGCTCCAAATTCGAAAAGTTACAAAGATTCTAAGAGAAAATATCCCCAGGACAAGCTCGGGTCTGTGTCTAGAAAAATATGATGAAAGATATGAAAATTCGTAGAATTGGGATATATATATAGAGCTGTCGGAATGCCCCCGGCGCACCGCCCTGTACGCGGCGGTCCGCCGCGCACGCGGCTGTGCGCCCCACACGGGCAGAACGCGGCCCGTGCGGAATTCCTCCTTTAGATCTTCGAATTCGGCCCCTTCCACGGTTTTGAGCTCTGAAACATGATCTCTTGGCCTTGAAACTCGTCTCGGTACTCCTTGACACACCACGGGTGATCTCGTTGCACCATAACATCATTGTTTCGCCATGAATTACATCCAAAAACACGATTTTCACCTAAAACCTGAAAAGCACTAGAACCGTTCAGAAACTTGAAGAATTCGAAGACTGGAGACTAAAGAAGATTTATGAAGATGGTATCTACAAAGGCACATGTTGCTCAGAAAGTGGAAATTTCAGCAACAGCTTGCATAAGTGAAAATCTATATGACATAGTAGGTTGTGCTTGCTGAAACTGAGACTAACCGCTTGCTTAAACACATATGTGACCTCCTTGCTTAAAGTACTTGCATTTGCGCCCCAACGTTCATATTTGAATTTCGTTCAAATGAACATTAAATGCAGAAGTAAGCATGCGAAGAACATGAAGACTAGAAGACAAATGAAGGACGCTACTGAAAGTACAAAAGCAAGATAGTGACAATCTTAAGGAACAAAGCCTTAGAATTTGAAATTCAAACGGCTCCCTTGATTCACTATCAATAGAGGTCATCTGGCAAAGAGTTGAAGTGTGTCAACAATGTGATCAAACTCTCACTTGTGCTTAAACACTCATCTTTCTTACTCTTTAATGCCTATTGATCCGTTCCAAGGCTTAAAGCTTGAAACAAAAGCTACTTGTGAAGAAGTAGAACATTCACGGCTAAGAAATTAGTTAAGTGTTCTTTCTTTCGAACAAGAACAAGTCTTGACACCAGAAACAACTTAACTTGTTTACTGCAAAATATTCAAAGTTTTGTTTCTTAGATAACTTGTTATAGCTGAATAAGTTATACTCAAGTCATCTCATCCCAAACCTCTCTAACTGATAAACACCCTTTTTCAGGCGTGAAATTCAGGGGGAATTAATCAAGCATAGTGTTGCTGATTATAAGTCCCAAGTTTGGTGGAGAATAAGGTTTCTTTCTCTAGATAGTTTGGAAACAAAGCAAGTGTGCTTTGGTTTCTGAATAATCGCTCTAGATAGGTGTTGTAAGCAACCTCAAACTTATCTTAGTGGATTCAGTCCTAGAAAGGACAAAGTGGATTAGTTGAGAGATTACGCCACTCTCAGATACCACTATAAAAAGTGTTTGTGTGATTTACTTTACTGCATTTAGTTTTCAGCAAGCTTATCTATCTGTACACTGTCACTCTGCTCACTTGCTGAAACTAACACTTACTGGAAAAGCACTTACTGTATAAAGACTTCCGCACTCTATTTTTAAGTACCAGTAAAACTCGTTACTGAAAAGTAACTAGTACTTGCTGAGAAAGTTAATTATCAGCAACCTCATTACTGAAAAGTATTAAGCCCTTGCTGAGAAAGTTTTTAAACGACGAAAGTTTGAAAAGACTATTCACCCCCCCCCCCTAGTCTTTTCTTGTTGTTTAAAGGGACCAACAAGTGGTATCAGAGTTGGAGGTTCTTTAACCTTCAGCACTGAACCTAGATCCCCTTAGATGCTTTCCGTAAATCACTCTCACTTGATCAGTTTGGTAGTCTTTTGCTGACAGGATGTCTTTAGGAGACGCTCTCTTGTTGAAGCTGGAAAACTATGAAAAATGGCGAAACAACATGATGCTACATCTTGAGCCCATTAGTGATGAAACGGTCACTGTTATAAATGATGGACCTATCAAGATCACTAAACTTGAGAGAAGCTTTCCTCACAAAACCACGGATCCCACTGGTAAGGAAACTATCTTAGGAGAACTGGTTGACACCGCCGTTCCAAAACCAAGAGAGGAATGGACTTCCGACGAAGCCAAGAGATTCCGTCTTGATTGTAAGAAAATATGGTCAGAGTTACCCCTAGGGTACGCAGCGGAATTTCAAAAATTTTCTTAACATACAGGTTAATTGATGATGCATATGTCGTATATATATAAACACGTCAATTAGAAGACTAACCTTACTTCCAAAGCAACTTCCAAGTCTTCGTAATATTCCGGTGTATCTTCTCCTTCGTCGAAGTTGAAGATATCTACAATACTCTGTATATCTGCAAGACAATAAGAGTTAGTTTCCAGCTCCTAGAACATCAACCTTGGTATCCACGGATGAATAGCCTATCGGAAGAATGCTAGGATATTCTTTGTGTGACCAAGAAGACGGGGCGGCAATTCCTCCGGTGAGGTGGCGCGCGCGCGGGTGGCTAAAGAGGATGGAAGAGTTTTTATTTTCTCTAAGAAAACTGGGTAGAATGATTGTGAAAGTCTATTCAAGTCTATGTCAAAAGCTCTATAATAGTCTACTATATATAGTAGTTAATAGAAGCCTAAAGCATAAGCAATTAGACTTCGTAAAGGAATAAGAATCTAATTCTTATCGCACAAGGAAACCAATATCAAGTCTAGATTCATTCCCAATCAAATTAAAACTCAATCAGGAAAATCTAACTTATCCCTTTGACTTCTAATAGAGGAAGGGTCGAACTCCTTCCCCTACTCTATCCATGCGCGCGCGCGCTTCCTAGGGACAGTAGGTGGGTCCCAATTTTGGGACCCACTTATAGCTCTAAGGCAATTCAAACTCCAAGTAGATTTTGCCCAAGTGCATATGTTAATTCTAAATTAACATATCCTTTCTAATCAAACCTCCATTATATTTCCAAAATATAATCTTTAATTGTATTTACATAAAATACAATTAATTAGCCAATTCAAATAATAATTCCAAATTATTAATTGAGCCACCAAATATTATAATTAATTCCAAATCAATTATAATCCATCAATCACAATTAATTCCAAATTAATTGCGATTCCATCTTCCAGGATATTCTGATAGACTGAATCACCACATAGTGTGACCCATAGGGCCTCACCGTATTAAGCAAGTCCTAGACTAGGCAACATGGAATTCCTAGACGGTTCCATTTGCAATATTAATACGTGAGGACGTTTAAGAGGTTTCTCAAAGCTAACCCTTTCGTTGCGAAGCCTGTTGCGCTCAACGCGGCGATGGTAACGTCCTTTCATCTGACTTGCTCGAATGTATCTAGGATCGATGAAGTGTCTATCCCAATAATACATCCACGGGCGTCTCAGGGAGTTGCTTGGTTAAGATATACTTATGACCATCATAATATATCATTTGCACTGGCCAGTGACTTTACCAACACAACTATGCAGACTATGAGCAGTGCTCTCCTGTGCTACACTTGAGAGATGAATCCTTCACAGAATCACTTATCACCCCCATTTGTATTTAGCCATAATACTGGATCGTGTCTTAGGTCAGCTGCTTATTCAGAGCTGACATCAGTGGGTACTTCCATTGTTCGATAAAGCTTCTTCGAACAACTATGCGCAGTTATGGGAACGTTTCTCGATTGTCCAACAATCCATTCCGTGGCCGTGGGATCGGCTCACACTTGCTCCAACAAGTATAACCTCCACGCATACTAGTCTTGTCTGGTTCATTCAGACCCCCACATCTGAGATGAACCTCGACTAGGGAGAGTTTGGGATAGATGATAACTCACATAACTCCCACTATCTATGTGATCGGTCATCTATCCGAGGGGACATGTTTAATATCAATACAAACAGCAATAAAGATATGACATGCGACAGCCTGGTGTAATATAAATATGAAAGCAATACTCAATAGGAAAATGCAACAAACATATATTATATTACGTTGACCTGTGTAATAGTACATATATGTCCTCTATAAGGGAACCATGCCCTTAGTAAGGACTGTCTCTAGGACATATACACTATCAATCTCCCACCTGGACTAGAGCCAATCACCTTTATGCCTAATGCCCAGATTAGCATAATGTCTTAAGTGGACTTCCACTGATAAGACCTTGGTGAAAGGATCTGCCACGTTGTCCGTGGTAGAGACACGTTCTATACTAACTTCTCCTCCATCTATAATCTAACGTATAACGTGATATTTTTAAGTACATGTTTGTTCTTGTTTGTAGATCTAGGCTCCCTAGCTTGAGCGACGGCGCCCGTATTATCACAATAAATCGTTATTGGACTGGGAGCAGGAACAACCCTCAATTCCTTCAAGAACTCTGAAATCCGGACAGCTTCTTTCGATGCTTCTGATGCAGCAATGTACTCGGCCTCTGTGGATGAGTCAGCAACCGTGGCTTGCTTAGAGCTCTTCCAACAGACAGCTCCTCCGTTCAATTTGAATACGTATCCTGTCTGTGACTTAAAGTCATCAAGATCTGATTAAAATCCAGCGTCGACATACCCAGACATCTTTAATTCTGGTTCTCCACCAAACACCAAGAACATCTCTTTAGTCCGTCTAAGGTACTTAAGAATGTTCTTCACAGCAGTCCATTGAGGTACTCCTGGATTCTGTTGGTGTCGACAAGTGACACTAAGCGCATATGCCACATCGGGCCTTGTGCAATTCATTGCATACATTATAGACCCTACTGCCGAAGCATAGGGCACACGACTCATTGCATTTCTTTCTTCATCAGTTTTAGGACCATCCTTAACTGATAAGACAATCCCATGCCTAGCTGGGAGAAAGCCTCTCTTTGAGTCGTCCATCTTATAACGCTTCAGTATTTTGTCGATGTAGGTGGACTGTGTCATTCCCAACATCCTCTTGGATCTATCTCTAAAGATCTTGATCCCTAGGATGTAGTTCGCTTCACCCAAGTCCTTCATCGAGAAGGTACTTGATAACCAAACTTTAGTCTCTTCTAGCATAGAGACATTGTTTCCCATGATCAAAATGTCATCTACATAAATGATCATGAAAACAACTCCTTTGTCGCTGTGTCTCGCGTAGACACAGGGATCTTCCTTGCTTCTGATGAAGTCAAACGATTTGACAGCTTCATCAAAGAAGATATTCCAGCTCCTTGACGCTTGCTTTAGCCCATAGATGGATCTTTGTAATTTGCATACAGCAGTTGGCCTGGTTTTACTAATAAAACCTTCCAGCTGTACCATATAGACCTCTTCCTCAAGGTTGCCATTGAGGACGGCTGTCTTTACATCCATCTGCCAGATTTCATAATCATAGTAGGCAGATATCGCAAGTAGAATTCGAATGGACTTCAATTTTGCTACCGGTGAAAAGGTTTCATCGTAATCGATGCCATACCTTTGCGTGTAGCCTTTCGCCACAAGCCTAGCTTTGTGCGTTTGTACCTTGCCATCGGCATCTGTCTTTCGTTTAAAGACCCATTTGCACCCAATTGGTCTAACCCCTTGGGGCAAGTCTACCAAGTTCCAAACTTGGTTCTGGTACATTGAATCCATTTCTAATTCCATGGCCTCTTGCCATTTGTCTGAGTCAATATCAATTATTGCCTCTTTGTAGGTCTCGGGATCTTCCCGATCTGATAAACCGACATCAAGTTCATTGATGTCTTCTATCATAAGGCTTTGCTTCTGAGGTCCTCTTAGGATCCTCTTCGACCTACGGAGCTCGACTTGTTCTGGTGCTTTTCTTTTCTGGCTTCGTGTAACAAGAACATTATCAGTGGGTACTGATGCAGCCGGTCGCTGGGCGCGACCCTGTGCCCTTGCGGGAGGCTGCTCTTGTGCAACTTGTTGCACAGGTTGGTTGACAACGGGTTCTATTGGTGTGGTTTCAACTGTTGATCTAATCACATGACTCCCACTGACTATGACATGCCTAGCAAGTGTCATATCATCACCCTTGTCTGCTTCGAAAGCTCCCACTGAACTTGAGTCCAAATCAGAAGATTTAGAGACCTCATGTTCGCGCGTTTCAAAGTCTTGAATTTCTTCAAGTTCTATCATATCATCTAACCTCTCTTCTTCGAGGTATTCAGCTTCTAAAAACTTCACGTTTCTAGACACGATCACCTTGTGACCTTCAGCATGATAGAATTCATAGACTCTCGTCTGACGAGGATAGCCTATGAAATATACTTTGACACCCTTGGCATCTAACTTATCAGTGAGCATCAGCTTGACTATCGCAGGACAGCCCCAAGGTCTAAGATAGCCTAGTGAAGGCTACTTTCCCTTCCATAACTCATAAGGAGTTTTCTACACTAATTTAGATGGTACACGGTTCAGAATGTAGATTGCAGTTTGTAGTGCATATCCCCACAGATACTTTAGAAGAGTCGAGAATCCAATCATTGATCTTACCATGTCTAACAGGGTTCGATTCCTCCTCTCAGACACACTGTTCAACTGTGGTGTTCCAGGAGGAGTCCATTGCGATTGAATTCCATTTTCCTTCAAGTAATCGATAAATTCTTTACTAAGGTATTCACCTCCTCGATCTGATCGAAGAGTGACTATCCTTAGGTTCAATTCATTCTCGACCTCATTCCTAAACTCCTTGAATTTCCCAAAGGTCTCGGATTTATTCTTCATAAGATAAATATATCCATACCTTGAGAAATCGTCAGTAAAGGTAACGAAGTAAGGATAACCCCCACGCGCATGGACTTTAAACGGTCCACATACATCGGTATGTATGAGCTCTAAGCAGCGAGTGGCACGAACACCTTGTCCAACAAAAGGTTTGTTCGTCATCTTACCCTTAACACAAGATTCACATGTACCATATGATTCAAAATCAAATGGTTCTAAGTAGTCCAACTTCCTTAGTCTTTGAATTCGTGTTTCATTGATATGGCCTAGCCGACAATGCCATAGATAAGATGGATTATTCTTCTTACTTGAAGACGGTTGTTTGTTATGTATTTGAAATAAAGGTAGACTACTTTGCAAAATATATAAACCATTCACCAAGCGAGCCTTTCCATAATACTGATTATTTAATGAAAAATAACAAGTATTATTCGCAAACCGAAAGGAAAAACCCATATTGTCTAACAATGGAATGGAAATAATATTTCTGACAATGGATGGAACAAAATAAACATTATCAAGTTCTAAACATTGTCCCGAAGGTAAATCTATATTGTTGCGTCCAACGCGTTTGGCTTCAACTGGATTGTCGTTCCAACATGCAAGTCGATTTCACCTCGCTTGACTAGCCTGTGATCAATTAGCTCCTGCACATCATTACAAATGTGTGAGCCACAGGCTGTATCTAATACCCAACCATTGGAGTCAAAAGTAGTCATGTTCATTTCAATAACAAACATACCTGAGCCAGAAGCTGATGACTTCTTAGCTTGATCTGCCCTAAGCTTAGGGCAATCTTTGTTCCAATGTCCTTTCTGCTTACAGAAAAGACATTCATCTGTGCGCACCGTTCCGATTCTCTTGAACTTCCTTTTCTGGTTCGGACGCTTAGGCTTATCACTCCAAGTGTTAGCCTTGGCTCCCGACTTTTCCTTACCCTTAGCACCTTTGCTTTTCGGGTTTGAGTTAGACGGTTGCCCAACAAGCATGATCGACTTTTCCTTCTTAGGAAGAGTTTGATCATATGTCTTCAGTAGATTATGAAGTTCAGGCAGTGTTACATCCTTCGCATTCATCGTGTAATTAATGATGAACTGCGAATACGAACTCGGCAATGATTGAACGACAAAGATCACCATGATCTTGTTCTCTAGCTTAACGCCGGCATCGACAAGCTTTTCAAAGAGACCAATCATTTTGAGAACATGCTCAGACATGTTCCCTCCTTCACTGAGCTTGCATCTGTGTATGTCTTTGATCAAATCAAATTCAACACTTCTAGCTGTCGTCTTAAAGAGCAACTCAAGATGCTTTAACATCTCATACGGCAACATGCTTTCATGTTGCCTCTAAAGCTCATTGCTCATTGCCGCCAGCATAATACATTGCGCGGATCTAGCATCCTCAAGATGCTTATCAGACCTTGCCTTGTTGGCTTGATTCCAAGCAGCAACCTGATCGGCAGTCTGATTTTCGGGGGCACACGGGAATGACCTCGTCCAAGACGTACTCAATCTGTTCGTACCTCAGCACCAAACGTATATTCCGGATCCAATCTAGGAAGTTTGGTCCGGTTAAAATTTGCTTCTCCAAGACAGCACGGAGCGAGATACTCGCCATATCTAATATCCTAAGGAGAAATAATATAGAACGAAAACAATAAATCAACTATTGAAATATTATTTCTAAATACACAGTCAACATAACTAAACAACAAGGTCCTTTAGCTGTTTAGCTCCCACTATTTTCACATATGCTTGCCCCCACAACAAACATACGGGTAATGTCCAACAAGTTACCGTAGTGGCCAAGATCCAAATCCATACTATGCCATACTCCAACGGGGGCTGGTCGCATAGCATAATATGACCGGTAGGACTAGTAAGACTATCCAATTGCGTCACGCAACTCTTTGTTGTTAAATCTAATTTAACCCGATGCCCTACATATTGTACCTATCGAGGTCGCTAGATACAATATGCAGTAAGTCATAACCATAGGCTTACTCTAATTCGACGATTACTGCGAGTGTTGTAAGACGAGGTCGCCAATACAAGAAAATGCAATGAAAGTTCAGAATTAAAGCACCCTATGGAAAGCATCTCAGAAATACATACATATACATATTTCTGTACTTATATTGGTTGGGGCATGTAGCTTGAGGGTTATTATCAGTCATCTACAAACAATTAAGGGAGCCGCCTACCCATCATGCATGAACGGTCTACCCGTAATGGATGCCGCCTATCCATTCTAGTTCTAAACGCGGTCAAGCACATAATGGGTGCCGCCTACCCATACATAAATATGCGGTCCGACATATAAGAGGGCGCCGCCTACCCTCGCATGCATAGCGGTCGAACGGAATGTAAAATACATGGTATTTAAACATGCATTGTCAAACAATAGCATATAGAGCATATGAAACAAGTAGTAGCCTATGTGGATGACAAAAGACTTCATAATTTCATTATGAAAATTATAATCCCATACTTATAATCTCTATGAAATAATTAAAAATTTGGACTAGATTGAATAATCGAAAATTCTATTAACCAAGTAGCAATTTTCGAAAACTCGAAGGACTTAATTGTAATTTTAAAACCTTGGAGGTGTTAAATCTAAAATTCAAAAGTAGAAGGACTAATTTGCAATAAACAATAAATTGATAAATTTCAAATAAGCCCTTCAACTTTATACTAACTAAATTTAACCCCTCTAGTTTAAAACAATTACAATTAAATCATATTTATATTCCAAATATAAAATTCAATCCTCAAAACTTTCA
Organism: Plantago ovata; assembly: GCA_028274465.1. NCBI lineage: Eukaryota > Viridiplantae > Streptophyta > Magnoliopsida > Lamiales > Plantaginaceae > Plantago > Plantago ovata. The sequence continues at coordinate 87,784,712 of CM051455.1, read as the reverse complement.
AAAATTCGATTTTGGGTCCAACCCGAAAATATATATATATATATATATATATATATATATATATATATATATATATATATATATATATATATATATATATATATATATATATATATATATATATATATATATATAGATTTTTTTTTGAAAACGTGGGACGGGACCTAGTCTCGTCCCCCGGTGCCAGCGGCTCCGGGAGCCCGCGGCACGCGGGCACCGGCGCCTCGGGTGCAGGCGCCCGGCGCCCCAGCGTCCGCAGGCTGCCCGCGGCACACGGACGCTTGCGCCTAGCGCCCGTGCCGCAGGCACGGCACCCTAGCGCCTACGGCACGCAGGCGCCGGCCGCCGCCTGCGTCGCGCAGGCGGCCAGCCGCCCCCTGCGCGGCCCGATCTGGAAAATATATATATATTAAAATATTTTTATTTTTTTTGAAAAAGAATATAAATTCTAAATTTATATAAAAAACAAAACTTTTGAAAATCGAATTTATCATAGAATCAATTGCATCCACATATCTACAAAATCATACAATATATATATACGTATATACGTAATCAATTAACCTCGCTCTCATACCACCGTAAGAAAATATGGTCAGAGTTACCCCTAGGGTACGCAGCGGAATTTCAAAAATTTTCTTAACATTCAGGTTAATTGATTATGCATATGTCGTATATATATAAACACGTCAATTAGAAGACTAACCTTACTTCCAAAGCAACTTCCAAGTCTTCGTAATATTCCGGTGTATCTTCTCCTTCGTCGAAGTTGAAGATATCTACAATACTCTGTATATCTGCAAGACAATAAGAGTTAGTTTCCAGCTCCTAGAACCTCAACCTTGGTATCCACGGATGAACAACCTATCGGAAGAATGCTAGGATATTCTTTGTGTGACCAAGAAGACGGGGCGGCAATTCCTCCGGTGAGGTGGCGCGCGCGCGGGTGGCTAAAGAGGATGGGAGAGTTTTTATTTTCTCTAAGAAAACTGGGTAGAATGACTGTGAAAGTCTATTCAAGTCTATGTCAAAAACTCTCTAATAGTCTACTATATATAGTAGTCAATAGAAGTCTAAAGCATAAGCAATTAGACTTCGTAAAGGAATAAGAATCTAATTCTTATCGCACAAGGAAACCAATATCAAGTCTAGGTTCATTCTCAATCAAATTAAAACTCAATCAGGAAAATCTAACTTATCCCTTGGACATCTAATAGAGGAAGGAGTCGAACTCCTTCCCCTACTCTATCAATGCGCGCGCGCGCTTCCTAGGGACAGTAGGTGGGTCCCAATTTTGGGACCCAATTATAGTTCTAAGGCAATTCAAACTCCAAGTAGATTTTTCCCAAATGCATATGTTAATTCTAAATTAACATATCCTTTCTAATCAAACCTCCATTATATTTCCAAAATATAATCTTTAATTGTATAAAATACAATTAATTAGCCAATTCAATTAATAATTCCAAATCATTAATTGAGCCACAAAATATTATAATTAATTCCAAATCAATTATAATCCATCAATCACAATTAATTCCAAATTAATTGCGATTCCATCTTCAAGGATATTCTGATAGACTGAATCACCACATAGTGTGACCCATAGGGCCTCACCGTATTAAGCAAGTCCTAGACAAGGCAACATGGAATTCCTAGACGGTTCCATTTGCGATATTAATACGTGAGGACGTTTGAGAGGTTTCTCCAAGCTAACCCTTTCGTTGCGAAGCCTGTTGCGCTCAACGCGGCGATGGTAACGTCCCTTCATCTGACTTGCTCGAATGTATCTAGGATCGATGAAGTGTCTATCCCAATAATACATCCACGGGCGTCTCAGGGAGTTGCTTGGTTAAGATATACTTATGACCATCATAATATATCATTTGCACTGGCCAGTGACTTTACCAACACAACTATGCAGACTATGAGCAGTGCTCTCCTGTGCTACACTTGAGAGATAAATCCTTCACAGAATCACTTATCACCCCCATTTGTATTTAGCCATTATCCTGGATCGTGTCTTAGGTCAGCTGCTTATTCAGAGCTGACATCGACGGGTCCACCAAGGATATGGGGCAACAAATCTGATGATAAAGTCCTGTAAGTACAAAGGACGAATGGCATCACTTCGACAACTCACCGGTTCCCATAGACACTTCGGTGTAGAGTATACATCGATGGGAGTGTCCGGTGGATACTTCCATTGTTCGATAAAGCTTCTTCGAACAACTATGCGCAGTTATGGGAACGTTTCTCGATTGTCCAACAATCCGTTCCGTGGCCGTGGGATCGGCTCACACTTGCTCCAACAAGTATAACCTCCACGCATACTAGTCTTGTCTGGTTCATTCAGACCCCCACATCCGAGATGAACCTTGACTAGGGAGAGTTTGGGATAGACGATAACTCACATAGCTCCCACTATCTATGTGATCGGTCATCTATCCGAGGGGACATGTTTAATATCAATACAGACAGCAATAAAGATATGACATGCTGCAGCCTGGTGTAATATAAATATGAAAGCGATACTCAATAGTAAAATGCAACAAACATATATTATATTACGTTGACCTGTGTAATAGTACATATATATCCTCTGTAAGGGCACCATACCCTTAGTAAGGACTGTCTCTAGGACATATACACTATCATTGATGGCCAAGCAAGAAACATCATCATTCGATCAACTCCGGATACTATACAGTGCAAACTGTGGGGTGCCAAAACTGCTAAGGCAACTTGGAAAATGATTCAAGATCTTTGCGTTGGATCTGATAAAACCAAGGAAAACAAGAATCGAAGTGTTGAAGTAAAGTTCCAGAACTTTAAACAAGGTACAAATGATTCACTGGAAGAATTGGACTTCAGATTCACAACTCTAGTAAGTGAGATGGCTGCCTTAGGAGTTGGAAATCTTTACTCAGACTCTGAGAAGGTGAAAACCATTATCAGAAGTCTGAACCAAGAATGGATCCATACTCAGAATTTCTACTATAATCAAGGAATACCACACATCACACCTACAGAGTTGTTCTCTCATCTTGCTACTGTCAACTACGAGACAAAGCAAAGAGAAAATTTGTTTGCTGAAAAATCACAAAACATTGCTCTTGCTGCAAAGCCATCATCTTCTGAAAAGAAGAATGATAAAGAGTCTGCTGATGAAAATGCTTTAGTTGTTAAAAACATGAAGAAATTCATCAGTAAGGAACTTGAAAGGCGAAAAGCAAAAGAGAAGCTGAAAAAGCATCTTGGTAACAACTACCATAAATACAAGAATGAGACTAGCTCGCTGAACAAGCAGGCTCAGCAAGCAAATTCGTCTGAAGAACCAGCAGTTGGAAATGATCTCTGTTTTTACTTCAAAAAGCCTGGACACTTCAAAGCAAATTGTCCTTTGCTGAAAGGTAAATCTGCTGAAAAGAAGAAGAAGTTCAAAAGGGCTTTTATTGCTGAAGAAAAGAAGAAGCTTCAAGCAAAAATCGGTGCGTTGTGCATTGATACTAGCTCCGAAGATAGTGAGGTAGAAAGCTCAGACACAAAAGAAGAAGAAGCCACTCTTGACGTACAGATTGGCAAGGAAGTTTGTGGAATAGCTATGGAAACATATCCAGCTGTGTCAAACTACGAATTCTGCCTCATGGCCGCAAGTAATTAGTCCTACCTCTGACTCTGACTCAGAAAGTGTTGGTCCCTTTAAACAACAAGAAACACTAGAGGGAGGGTGAATAGTCTTTTCAAACTTTTGTCGTTTAAAAACTTTCTCAGCAAGGGCTTATTACTTTTTCAGTAATGAGTTTGCTGATACTTAACTTTCTCAGCAAGTACTAGTTACTTTTCAGTAACGAGTTTTACTGATACTTAAAAACAGAGTGCGGAAGTCTTTGTACAATAAGTGCTTTATCACTAAGTGATAGTTTCAGCAAATGAGCAGATTGACAGTGTACAGATAGATATGCTTACTGAAAACTAAATGCAGTAAAGTAAATCACACAAACACTTTTATAGTGGCATCTGAGAGTGGCGTAATCTCTCAACTAAGCCACTTTGTCCTTTCTAGGACTGAATCCACTATGATAAGTTTGAGGTTCCTTACAACACCTATCTACAGCGATTCTACAGAAACCAAAGCACACTTGCATCGTTTCCAACCTAACTAGAGAACTGAACCTTGTTCTCCACCAAACTTGGGACTTATAATCAGCAACACTATGCTTGATTAAATTCCCCCTGAATTTCACGCCTGAAAAGGGTGTTTATCAGTTAGAGAGGTTTGGGATGAGATAACTTGATTATAACTTATTCAGCTACAACAAGTAATCTAAGAAACAAAACTTTGAATACTTTGCAGTAAACAAGTTTGATTGTTTCTGGTGTCAAGACTTGTTCTTGTTCGAAAGAAAGAACACTTAACTAATTTCTTAGCCATGAATGTTCTACTTCTTCACAAGTAGCTTTTTCAAGCTTTAAGTCTTGGAACGGATCAATGGCAATGAAGAATATAGAAGGGTTTGAGTGTTTAAGCACAAGTGAGAGTTTGATCACGTTGTTGACACACTTCTACTCTTTGCCGGATGACCTCTATTTATAGTGAATCAAGGGATCCGTTTGAATTTCAAATTCTAAAGCTTTGTTCCTTAAGATGTCACTATCTTGCTTTTGTACTTTCAGCAGCGTCCTTTATTTGTCTTCTAGTCTTCATGTTCTTCGCATTCTTACTTTGCATATAATGTTCATTTCAATGAAATTCAAATATGAACGTTGGAGCACAAATGCAAGTACTTTCAGCAAGGAGGTCACATATGTCTTTCAGCAAGTGGTCAGTCTCAGTTTCAGCAAGCACAACCTACTCTGTCATTTAGATTTTCACTTATGCAAGTTGTTGCTGAAGTTTCCACTTTCTGAGCAACATGTGCCTTTGTAGATACCATCTTCAGAAATCTTCTTTAGTCTTCAGTCTTCGAATTCTTCAAGTTTCTGAACGGTTCTAATGCTTCAATAGTTTGTTTGTGTAAACAAAGTACATCATCAGAAAATGCTTAAATAGGTTGTTTTTCTTTTCAGAAAACAAGATACATCATAAGCAGTTAAAGCACCTAACTAGTACCTACACTAAGTCTTTAGCAAACGTTCCTCTTTTACAATGTCCTTAAAATTCTAAATTCCTATGGACCTAAGAGTACTAATTACTGGAATTTCCTTAATTTAGCATGGTTAATTGCTCATGAAAATTGCAAGTTTCCTAACAAATTTCCCCCTTTTTGATGTTAGCAATCCATGGCTAAATTAATTGTTACCCTTTTAGAGGTTTCTGATGTTGAATAAATCAGTTTGAATAATGCAAGCATACTTGAATAATAACACAATAAGCATAAGTAGATTGCATAATCAAAAACCAATAAGAGTCAAAAGCTTATTGCTGATAGTTATCTTTTAGTAAGTTTACAAGAAAGTTCAGAGATAACTACACAAATCAGCAAACAAAAACTAACAAGGCTTTTACAAGGGACTTAAGCTATTCCAGAAGAAGATTTCCTCAGAATCTCCCTTACACTTTTCTCAGCAAGCGCAGAAAATTCAACACAGTCCTTTTCGTAATCTTCAAGTAGCTTACGGACTTCAAGCTAAATGATCCTTGCATTCTGGCAGGAATTATAATGATGGTTTTCACCATTCATTTCTTTGTAGTGCAGTACCCACAAGTGCATGCCCCAATTGCTGGCATGGAGAAGTTGTGTATCTGAAATTCCTTGTTAGCATGAATCTTTCTTAACCAGCGAAGATCTTCTTCTTGATCCTTGGCAGTGAGATAAAAATACTCATAAGGAATCAATCCATATTTCTTCTTCGACTTCTTGGTTAAAGGATCAATATAGTAAGAAACATCAATTGGTTTGATTAAATCAGGCTCTTGCTTCAGGAGCTTGCCAATAGATGTTCTTCTTACTAAGACTTCCAGATTCAGCCATCTTGCAGCAATGTTTCTTGGGTAGGGAGGAGGATCCCTTTCTTTTCTTTGCACTTTTCATTCAATCCAAGTGTACATTTGATTCAGTACAGCAGTTGGAAAGAAATCATTTACCAACACATCTTCCAGCTTTAAGACCCAACAACCATGAAGGTTTCTGATAACATTTTGAGTTGTTTCCTCATTGCTGGTCTTTGTGTATTTAATTCCAGAGCCAATGGCAATGCTGGCTAGCCTCTTTTCTTCTTGTCTTTGCCTTCTTCTTCTTGACTTTGCATTTTCTTGATCTCTTGCTGAAGATCTTGAGTTAGGAGAGAAATGTTTTGAGTGGCCAGAAGGAGTTAAGGTTTTGATTGGTCTAGCTCTTATTGCTTGAGCTATTGTTTGGTTGTCATCATCATCATCATCTTCATTCAAATCTTGATGACTCTCAGTATGACAGTATTCATGAGTTTCGTCAGATGTTCTTCTCCTTTTCGGATTTGCTGAATTTCTCTCAGAATCTGTTTCAGCTTGTCTCTTAGAACTTTGCTCTCTTTCAGCAAGAGGTTCTCTGGGAGGTAGACTAGGCAGAATCAATGGCGCTTCAGCAGGGGTTTTCTTTCTTGAAGATTTTCTTTGTTTATGTTCCCCCTTAGACATGGATTGCATCATTGGGTGAATGTGCAGAGAGAAAAATTCATTGCAATTTTCAGCAAGTTTACTTAGGCTATTGTACTTAATAATTATTCCTTACTGATCAGCAGTCAGCTTGGACAATTCTTCTTAGATACTCACCAAGTTCTCCTCATGTCTGCGCTCATTGTCGACTTTTTCTTCAATGAAAGTCTGAGCCTTTTTCAATGCAGTTTTTGCTAGTTTGAGTGCTTGACTGACATCTTCTTCATAGCTTTTATGATGTAGACTTATGTCTTTCTGAGCTATGGTAAGAGAAGTAGTGCGTTTCAGCACAGTAGCCATTATTTTGCCTATGTCAAGCGGACTCTCAGCAAGCAGTGCATCATCCTCTTCTTTGCAGGATTTGTGAACTTCCATTAGTGCCTTAATTCTTGGAGTAAAATTCTCAACACTAGGGAACGACACTAAAGAGGGAGTGAGTGAATGAACTTCGAGCTCAGTAGCGAATTGATCATCATTGATCAACAAACGGCATCTTTCATCATCTCCTTCATCATGATCATCATCAGGAGGAGGAATTGTAACCACTAGGGGTTCAGCTTCTTTGTCAGTTCTTCTTCGTTTGCTGAAAAATTGAATAGATCTTCTTCGTCATCAGATTCATCAAGGCCAACAACGTTGGTTCCTAAATCTGTAGCTTCATTCACTTTAGGTTGATTGGTTGCTGAGGGCAACTCTTTAGACACAACAACTGGAGTTTCACCAGTAGTAAGTGGAAGGGAGGGGACTGTCGTGTGCTTCACTCCTGAAGATTGAACAATGTCGAGATTTTGCGTATGCCTTGCATGAATCTATAGACTGTTTTGAAGTGCTCTTTGATAATCTTCATCCATTTCTTCATCATCAAGGTTTGGTTCAGTGACCTTGGCATCAAGTAACGTTAACTCAACATCAGAAAGCTTACTTTAGCCTAATTTCATTTCAGCACACTTTCTTGCGTACTCTTCTTCAGTTTCAGCAACTTGTTCAGTTGCTTGAGTACTTGTCTCAACAGGAGCAGGAGTGGATTCTTGATGCTGACTTGTAGTGTGATGAGCTTGCTGATTTTCAGTGTCATGATGTTCAGTCTCAGCAACTGTAGGTTTAATGTCCACCAGCATCAGGACTAGGACCTTGATTATCACCATCATCATCTTTGTCCTTAGAATCTTTTCCTTCATCATCACTTGGATCTTTGGGGATGTTTTCATCCTCTTCTTCTTCATCACCGTCCGTCAGTATGACCAACTCAAGATGTTTGTACATTGCTGCACCAGTAACTTCCTCTTCCTCATTGATTTTGTGGGGATCAGCCACCATGGGTACAAAGGAACCCTTGAGCATCACAGCTTGTTCAGGTGGAGAGGAACTCTTAAATTTAGCTTTCATATTCTCTCTGATTAAAGCAATCAGACTAGAGCTCATGAGCTGAGAATATGTCAACTCTTCTGGAAGTATGGAGTGCACAAATGTCTCGAGTTTCAATAGAGAAAGTATTTTTTTCTCATTGGACAGGTGAAGGTGAAGATTGATGAACGAGATTGTCAGACTCAATTAATCAAATAAATTTGTTTTTAGCCAAAGGCAATTCACAACTACAACGAAAACCAAGGCACGTAGTGTAGAAGTAAAATAACCTCGAGTGTCGATCTCTAAGGACTATAACTAGCTTTATCAAATTTAACATAAAGTATAAATCAGTAATCAAGCAAAGCACAGATTTTTCTTATCAATATGATGGAAGTTAGTGATAGTATGGTCATTCAAAGCAACGGGTAATAATCATGCATGAAGTACTTGAAGTTTGTATAGAGATCTATGATAATGAATTGTCATGTGTGTTCCTTTCAATTCAACACTACGAAGATAGATGGCTTAGATAGATCAAAGAAATAAAACAATAAATGAAGTCTTAAACGCGCGAAGCCACTCTTGCATAATCAAGAACCTTAGCTAAGAAATCACATACTATCACCAACGATAGATTTAGCTACTCAAATTGCAATCAACAAGAACCAAAGAAAGATTGAAAGAAAACATGTTGAATGAAATAAATAAAAGCAGAAAAATCGTGAGATACAAGTTACCAACGAAGGTTGTCAATCTCCGATGAATTGCTAACTCACAAGCAAGAATCGAAAATCAAAGATGTTCAATCTCTATGCTAAAGCTTCCAAATCAATAAGAAAAAGAGTCTTCTATGCTAATAATTCCCAGAACAGGCTCTGGAGAATTTGTCTCTCAAAATAATGTGAAAAGGTCTGAAAAACGTGGAAAAATAGGCAAACTATATATAATGTTCGGAAACTCCCAGGCGAACCGCCCCATGTTCCGGGCGATTCGCCTGGTGTGGGGTGAATCGCCCCACGTCCCAGGCGGTTCCCCTGGGACGTCCAGATCGGCGAGAGCGAGATTTTCGGTCTTCTTTTCCTTTTCGGACTCGGATTTTGCCTTCTAGTGACCTTTAAGCCTTGAAACCCGTCACCTAGGCCTCAAATCTCATCCGGAACCTTCTAGATACACCACGAATGTCCTCGAAACACCAAAACTTCGTCCTATTCATCAATATTGCCCATAAACATACGTTTTTTTACCTAAAACCTGAAAAATGCAAAGAAAAGGGAAACGTGACTCTATTTTAATAAAATGCACTAAAATATAAGCTAAATTAACCTACAGGATAGCTAAATTGGTGAAAAAGACTCGAATGAAAGTGTAAAATACACGTTCATCAAACTCCCCAAACCGAAGCTTTGCTTGTCCTCAAACAACTAAGCTAGACTCTAATGCAAAAAACAAATGCAACACACAAAATGGAGTCTCATGCCAAATGAAATGAACAAATCTATTGAGTCTATCAAAACCTTATGAACAATGACCATACAAATCATAACATGGATATTGGTTGAAGAATGCCTCGATTGACTCATACACATCCACATATGCACTATGTTAAACAAGATAGTCTCTCGTAACATTCTCTACCTGGACCTAGTCAGTGACGACGTAATGAAACATGTTAAAATACGAATGGTTGTCCCGTGCCTATGAACTGAGGACTTACTGATGTTCACCAAGTTAAAACTTTCCCTGAAAGAGGTCAAACCAATACTGGCTGTCATAAAATGTAGGAGAGTTCCCTAAAAGTTCACACTCCCCTATTCTACCCATCTCTCAATCAAATTCATAAACTAATCACCACTTCCTGAATGGCAGGACGAGGGTGGTCTAGAACAGATGATACTCAAACAAACAAAAGAAAAACTTTACAACTCGATTACGAACATTACATGAATTGAAAAACGAGACAAACACTTCGCTAAACTGCTTTTTGTCTTTCTTTGGACCCTTCTTTGCTTTTTTGGGGTCTTTTCTTTTTTTTCTTTTTTTTTCTTTTCCAGATTTTTTTTCTCTTTCGTGGAATCTTTTTTTCCTTTTTTTTCCGATTTTTTTTTTTTGTATATAGCCAGCAGTAGCACAACGAAAAAGAAATTACAAGGACTCACAAACGACCTCCCCAAACCTATTCGAAAGAATAGGTTGGAGCACAAACTTTACGAAAAAGGAAAAAAAAACTCACAACACTCAAAATAGAAAAACAAGTCATATTGACAGCATAACCCCTCCCCAAACCTTTTCGTTAGAATAGGTTTCAAACAAAGGATCACACAGTCTCACACTACCTCCTTCCTAGGCATTTAGCAATCTCAAAGGATGGTGAAGACTTGTTGCCTCTTAGGTACAAAATTACACGGGAAAACAACCACAAGACTCTAACATGCATCATCTTATTATAAAGGCCTTCGTGAACCGCAGTAGAGAAAACACCACTAAGTGATGTCGAGACTACCAAGCTTAACTAAGTGCATATATAAATGTGACAAGCCAAGCGAGAAAAACCTCAAACAAATTCATAGAGATGAAACGCATGGTCAAAGGTCATAACTAGTTAATCTACCCAATAAAAAAGTTCAAAAAATTTGGCAATAAACTCCACATAAAAACATGCAAAACTATACTAGGATGAATGTAGTGTATGCAACTAAATACTAAGAAAGAGGTAAACGTGCAAATGCAAACAAAGGGTTTCACGAGTTTATCATAAGAAAAACAAGTATAGCGATAGCCAGCGATAACCCCCCCCCCAAACCTGAACGTCGTCGCTTGTCCCGAATGTCGAAAGTGGATTTAAGGTGAGAGCTAACTTGTACCTGTAACCTATAGGACTCAAAGAAACTCGTGAGAAACCAAAACGGGCGATAAAAAAAGTAAAAAGATTAATAATTTAGCATAGTAGGAGAAAAATGGGGTACCGAACGAAAATCCGGACCTCCGGGTTTCTGGACACCCGGGGCGAACCGCCGCAGGTGGGGGCCGATTCGCCTGGGGCGTCCAGAACGTCCCAGGCGGCCTGGTTTTGCCAGGTGAATCGCCTCACATGGGGGGCGGTTCGCCCGGCATCTCCAGACTCCTGGAGACGCCTTTTTCCTCCTAAAACGCAAAATTATCATCTTAAAACCTATTTTATCACCAAAAACACACGAAAAATAAATATGGATGCAATGCAAGAAAGCGATAAAACTAAACTACATGCAACCATTAACACTAATGTTATCCATTATCAAATGGAAACGAATCTTGTGCATCCGTTCCATTACTTCTCGCATCTTGGGAACCATCCTTGGCTCCTCTCCGTATCTTCTCAAGCAAGTCCATGATTCCCTGAAAACTATAATTAACAAAACCAATAAAAACAAAATCTACAAAATAACTAAGGGAATCAGATGGAAAATAAAAAGAGAAAAGAGGATCAAAACTCCTTTGGGACCCATAGGTGGGTGCATGGACCAGAGCGTAGGAGTCAAGATCAAGAGTATCTGCCGCAATTGATTCAGGGGCACCAAAATCTTCAGGGACTGGCTCCTCGACCTCAACACAACTCACGCCATCACGTTCTGACTCAAGTGAAGCAATGGATTCAGTTATTACCTCCTCCACCACTTCATCTTGACCAACAACCTCGACATCCGCAAGTAAGGACGTGGAATCCAAGCTAAGCACTAAGGAGACTTCATCAATGGATTCTTCTCCACATTCCTCTTCATCGGCAATGTCGATTTCGGGTGGCTGACTACTGAAGCAAGACGTCCGTGCCCTTGACTCGGGAGGTGAGTCCCTATCCCAATGTTCCAGAAACTTGTTGGTTACTTCACCCCAAGTGCGCAACGATTTGTCCGGCGGGATTCTGAGCCATCCTCGAGCGTACCCTTTCAAGGCTCCCATAAATCCTCTCATACAAAGTTGCTCATGTGATAAAATAACCCATCCACATTCTTACGAGGTATCCTCAACACACCTTCCTCATACGTGTCTAAGAACCCTCTTGGATCATCACCCATCAAAAACGTGGAGAGAATGGAGTAGTACGAAGGATCAAAGTCATAATCCTTGCAATCTTCATCCAATGTTATGCAAGGCCTTCGAGGCATCACATACCGGGGCAAAGGAACTCGTTGACTCATCCTTTCATATGACTAGTTTCTGCACATGAGGAAACAAGAAACCAAGGAGCAGAATCCACAAAAGAAAAACGAAAACTTGCAAAGAAAAGCACAAAGAGTGCAAACAAACACAATGTAACCAAGAACTTCGAGAGCACAAGCACGCAAGGTAACCAAGATCTGATTAGGTGAATTTACTGGAAAAGATAGGGGGAAAGAAATAGGGTAAGAAAGTGAAATTTTTTGAGAGAAAATCCCCAGAGCTTGTTCTTCTGTAGGGAATTGAATGCTGCAAATATAAATAAGCTAAAGAGAAAAAAGGAGTATAGTCCCCGGCAACGGCGCCAATTTGATGAACGAGATTGTCAGACTCAATTAATCAAATAAATTTGTTTTAGCCAAAAGCAATTCACAACTACAACGAAAACAAAGGCACGTAGTGTAGAAGTAAAATAACCTCGAGTGTCGATCTCTAAGGACTATAACTAGCTTTATCTAATTTAACTTAAACTATAAATCAGGAATCAAGCAAAGCACAGATTTTTCTTATCAATATAATGGAAGTTAGTGATAGTATGATCAGTCAATGCTACGGGTAATAATCCTGCATGAAGTACTTGAAGTTTGTATAGAGATCTATGATCGTGAATTGTCCTATGTATTCCTTTCAATTCAAAACTACGAAGATAGATGGCTTAGACAGATCAAAGAAATAAAACAATAAATCAAGTCTTAAACGCGCGAAGCCACTCATGCATAATCAAGAACCCTAGCCAAGAAATCACATACTATCACCAACGATAGATTTAGCTACTCATAGATAAATTGCAATCAACAAGAATCAAAGCAAGATTGAATGAAAACATGTTGAATGAAATAAATAAAACCAGAAAAACCGTGAGATACAAGTTACCAACCAAGGTTGTCAATCTCCGATGAATTGCTAACTCATAAGCAAGAATCGAGAATCAAAGATGTCCAATTTCTATGCTTAAGCTTCCAAATCAATAAGAAAAAGAGTCTTCTATGCGAATAATTCCCAGAACAGGCTCTGGAGAATTTGTCTCTCAAAATAATGTGAAAAGGTATGAAAAACGTAGAAAATAGGCAAACATATATAGAGTTCGGAAACTCCCGGGCGAACTGCCTGGTGTGGGGCGATTCGCCCCACGTCCCAGGCGGTTCGCCTGGGACATCCAGGTCGGTGGGAGCGAGATTTTTGTCTTATTTTCCTTTTCGGACTCGGATTTTACCTTCTAGTGACCTTTAAGCCTTGATACTCGTCCCCTAGGTCTCAAATCTCATCTGAAACCTTCTAGATACACCACGAATGTCCTCGAAACATCAAAACTTCGTCACCTTCATCAATATTGCCCCATAAAAATACGTGTTTTACCTAAAACCTGAAAAATGCAAAGAAAAGGGAAACGTGACACTATTCTAATAAAATGCACTAAAATATAAGCTAAATTAACCTAGAGGATAGCTAAATTGGTGAAAAAAAGACTCGAATGAAAGTGTAAAATACACGTTCATCAAGCAATAGCACTTGTATTATCAGAAAAGATTGGTGTTTTCTTTGCAGAAATACCATAATCTCTTAATTGTTGCTGAATCCATAGGATTTGAGTTGTGCAACATCTAACCGCAATGTATTCAGATTCAGTAGATGAATTGGCAACACAGGTTTGCTTCTTGCTGAACCATGATATTAATCTAGTACCTAGAAACTGACAAGTTCCAGAAGTACTTTTTCTATCAAGAGTTGATCAACATCAGAATAACCAACCAATTCAAGTCCAGAATCTTTAGGATACCATAATCCAACATTGACCGTACCTTTGACATATTTCCGTATCTTAAGTGCCTTTTTGTAGTGTGATTCTCTTGTATCAGATTGGAATCTTGCACACACACAAACAGCATACTGAATGTCAGTTCTACTTGCTGTTAAATACAACAAGGAACCAATGAGCTTCCTATACTTGTGTTCTTCAACACATTTATCTTCTTTAGTATAGCCCAATTTGGTACCAACACTCATAGGGATCTTTTCAGGTTTTTCTTCCTCTTTGATCCTAAACTTTGATTCAGATTACACTCAAGAACAAAAGACAAAAAATAGAAAATTACAACACGATTACGAACATAAAAAGAATTGGGAAATGAGACACAACACTTTGCTAAACTGCTATTTGGCTTTCTTTTTTTGGACCCTTCTTTGCTTTTTTGGGGTCTTTTCTTATTTTCTTTTTTTTCCTTTCCAGTTTCTTTGTTCTTTTTTTCTTTTTTTCCTGGAATTTTTCTCTTCTTTTTTTTTTCGGTTTTTTTTTTTATCCAGCAGTAGCATAACAAAAAAGAGAGAAAATGACTCACACGACTTCCCCAAACCTATTCGAAAGAATAGGTTGGAGTACAAAATTTACGAGAAAGGAAAAATAAACTCACAATATGAAAATGAAAAACGAAAAACAAGTCCAATGATAGCATAACCCCCTCCCCTAACCTATTCGGAAGAATAGGTTACAAACAAAGGATCACACAACCTCACATTACCTCCTTCCTAGGCATTTAGCAATCTCAAAGCACGGTGAAGACTTGTTGCCTCTTAGGTACATAATTACTCGGGAAAATAACCATAAGACCCTAACATGCATCATCCTATTATAAAGGCCTTCGTGAACCGCAGTAGAGAAAACACCACTAAGTGATGTCGAGACTACCAAGCTTAACTAAGTGCAATACATAAATGTGACAAGCCAAGCGAGAAAAACCTCAAACAAATTCACAGAGATGAAGCATACGATTAATGGCATAGTTAGTTGATCTACCCAATAAAAAAGTTCAAAAATTCGGCAATAAACTCCATATAAAACATGCAAGACTATCATAGGATGAATGTAGTGAATGCAACCTAAAAAATCTAAGAAAGCTGTAAACGTGCAAATGCAAATGCAAACAAAGAACAAGATACTAATCAACACAAAGCCAAACAATACTTAACATCACGGTTCACATCCCATCCCCCTTACGATTCTTAAGCTAGCCCCTAGCAAAAGAGAATGAGTAATAAGAAGTGATACTAGATGTTACCGAACGGGTTGGCCTCGGTTGGCTGAGAGTGGACATGTGAAAGGACTAATCATCGGGATGATAATCCCCATAAAAGTCCCTCCACATGTCAGATATGAGCTCATTGGACTGACGTAGAGCTTCCTGCTGCTGTTGGATGAGCTGTTGCTGCTCCCACCTTTGTTGCCTATCCTCTCGGCGATGCTCCTCGAATGTCTCCCAATCGCGGTGGTGCTGGGCAATGTGCCTGTCGAGGTCCTGTCGCATGGCCGCGTTGTTGGCATCAATTCTATCGAAACGGCCGTTGAGGTAGGTACGAAATTCAGAGAAGTCAAATCCTCTAGACCCCTGTGGTGCTCGCGGCGGTGCATGCGGTGCTCTATGGACAAATGGGATATCTGGGATAGGTGCTTGGCCAACATCGTCCTCCATAGCATACTCATGATTGGAATCACTCGGCTGGAAGGGTGCTCCTACATCAGCAGCGGCAGCCGTGGGGTTCTTCAACTGATACCTAGACAGCTGCACCTCAATGGTTGAGGGTGAAAGGGCAGCGACCTCGTAATCCCCCTCCTCAATGTCATCGACCCCATGATATTTGCAGTAGGCTGTGATGAAGCTTGGGAAGATGAAGGGATTCCTCTTCTTTTCCCAGTGGCGCTCGTACTCCTCATACATGATGTGCCCCATGTCGATCCGATGTCTGTCTATCAGGCAGTAGAGGAGCTCGGCGTAGTAGGGCTGAATCCACGTGTCATTTTTTCTAGGGATCAAGTTGAAGATGCAAAATTTCATCATCACCTTAGCTTCAATGCTAAGGTCGTTCTGACTGATCCGTGTAGGTTCTCACCCGATTTCTGGATATCGGTACTCCCTGTTGCAGATCACGTATGTGATATGTCTTCCTATCCCCCTAGAGGCCCTCGAATACAGGTAGGCATGGTCGCTCCCTGTGAATTCCTAATGCCCAAAATGGATGAATGAAGAAATGTGCTCTGGTGTCCACGGTATTATCAGGCCTCGGACTAGTACCCCATTCTTCTCCTCGAGATCTGTATATCCAGTGTAGAACTCTTGGAGGAGGCTCTCGTCGTACCCCTTGAACCTGTTGGAACTTTACCATACCCAATTCCTTCTTGACCCCAATCGTGATAGCGTCCTATACCCCGCTGTATCAACTGCTGACTCTGGAATATCAATCCTCCTGACTGGGATGATCGATCTTCCCCCGTCGACCAGCTCCGCTTCTAGCCTTTGACGCACCTCTATCGCAGCTACAGACAACTCGTACATATGGTGAGATGGTTGGGAGCTTGATGCTACTCCCTTCCCCTTTCTGTTCGAGCCGGCTCTCCTCGATCTCGGTGCCATGATTCCTACAAACAGCAATTAGTATCTTGTACGATGCAAAATAGACCTATGCATATGTAAATATACGAGCGAACAAACGAGCAATATCTCAAAAATCCCACTCCTCAAAAACCCAAAGTCTAGTCTAGCTATTTCATTACGCAACATATCAATGTAACTACTACAGTAACATATCACATTATGCTCTTGCTAAACAACAAATGCCTTGAATCACAAGGTTCAATCCATACCATAATAATCAAAAATCTAACATAAATCCTCAACTGCATCAATCATGCATTCTACCAATACATCCATCATTATCATATCAACAAACACATGTTTAAGCATGGAATTATAGTAAGAGATACATTTCCTAACAAGATATATCATTCTAATAGCAAAAATCTCAAATCAACAAACCAAGCCTAATTGAACATGCAATTGATAATGAATAACGAATCTAATCACATAAAACATCAACCCATACATCAAACAAGCTTAATTGAAGCATAAATCAAAAAACCCCCAAATTTGAAAAATTAGGGTTCATGTGATAATATCTCAAATCCGGAGTTTGAATGAAGTAGGAAGAGATTTGTTCGGATGAAAAGAAAGAGCACCTAACGGGCTTCAATTGAAGCTAAAGAACACACAAATTGATGGAAGGATGAAGAAGTTATGAAATTTTGAAGGTATTTTGAAAATGGAGGATTTTTTGGAGTTTAAAGGAAGAAGGAGAAGTGAAACCAGGAAGGGGAGAAATCCCGATTTTTAAGTTCTGCAGGCCGTGGGGCTATTCGCCTCCCACCTCCTGAAGTGGGGAAACGATCGTTTCGAAATAAAATGCAGTTTTTAGTCCCCGAAAACCATTTTTCTCAAAAAATCACTTGAAAAATCGCACTCGAACATAGCATCAGCACATACGACACAGAGATGAACAAATTCACACATGAAAAGCAAATTGTTCAAGTATGAATGCATGCAATAAAGCGAAAAAAAAGCGATAAAAACCCCGGGTTGCCTCCCGGATAGCGCCATTGTTTAAAGTCTTTGACTCGACTCCTGTCTTAACCTAGCTTTTCTTCTTGAGGGTACTAGACTTCCTCTTCACTGATCTCCTTCCCATGCTTCGAACCTGTGAATAAGAATGAACATAGACATTAAGACCACTGTAGTCAATAGTGTTAGAAGTATCAGGTGGATAAGATATGGCTTGCAACACATGTTGCTTACCATCCACTTCAATAGTGCAAGTTCTTTGGTAGATGTCCATCACGGAGCGTAGCTTAGTCAAGAATGTTCGCCGCAAGAGAATGACATCCCCTGTCCCAGGTGTAGACGCCGGCATCACTACAAAATCGGTGTAAACAGAAGATTCACCAATCTTGACTAATACATTCTTCACAACGCCTTCGGGTTTCACAAGGGATCCATCCGCCAGTTGCACAATAGCCTTATGAACAATTAGTTTTCCAAGGTTACTCTTCTCGAAAACATTCAAAGGGAGCACATTAGAGTAGGATCCCGTGTCTAGTGTGGCACGGACATCTTCAAGTTCCCCAATCCCAATCTTGACATCGAAACTTTGAGGGAGTGACTCGGGATCCTCTTGCTCCTCTTCACTCTTGTCAGTACCAAGGTCCTTATCTTCTTCCTCGGCCTGTGGGGGCATTTTCCTCTTGCAACTCTCGCACTTAGCAACCTTCTTGATGGTAATTTCAACAGGTAGATCACCCACCAAGGTAATGGACGTTGACTTCTCAGTGTTGCTAGGCAGCTTGCCTTGCTCCCTAATTGCTCCTCGGTCGATCAACTCTTGCATCTTTTGATGGGCAAGCCTAGTGCTCTCTTCCAACCTCTCAAGCCTTGCCCTAGTCTTCTCAGAATCTTCTTCATAACGTTTGAGAAAACTTTGGGTGTGATCAACCATCTATTGCAAGTTCTCCATCAGTTGAGCCGACTTCGACTTTGGTGGCTCTTTCGGAGCGGGGTTTTCACAGTGATCATTACCATAGTTTAGCCTACTACGGTCTTGGTTAGGGCCATAAGTTTGGTTAGCCGGTGCATATCCTTGATTGTTTCGGAATCCTCTTCTCCAAAATCCACCTCGAGGATTCCTACCGTCTTGTCCGTAGCTAACTTCTTGAGTACCAAATTCCGTAGCAAAGGCTTCCTCTTCGCCTCCTCGAGCCCAGTTGCCATCATCATACGCAAGCTCCGATCTACACATATGAGCCCCATGCCCATAGTTCCTGCATATTCGGCATAGTTCGTTCGAAACAGTTGTTCCGGTGGCGCTCTTGAGGACTTGCTTCAATTCGTTGGTAAAGCACTCGAATTGATCCCCATTACCCCTATACATAGGGGCTTCTTGATTCGGTGGAGCTTCAGGTCCACGTCTCCTAACCATTGCTCTTAGGTCCTTGAACTGCGAACCCTTAGCAAGCCTTTCGAAAACTGCCCAGACGGCTTCTGCCGTTTCCTCCCAAATATTGCCTCGGCATTGGAAATCCACCACTTGTTGGTTCTCGAAGGTTAGTCCATTGTATAAATGTTGGACTAGGTCAGAAAGCTCAAAACCATGGTGAGGGCACTTGTTCGTGAGATCTTGGAATCTCTCAAACGCGGTGTATATGGTCTCATCATAGTCCTGCTTGAATCCAGTGATTTGCGCCTTTAGCGCGGTAGTCAAGGTGTGAGGGAAGTATTTCTACATGAAAGCTGAAAAAACCTTCTCCCAAGTGTCCAGCGAGCCTGCTGGTAGAGAACTCAACCATGACTTGGCTCTGTCGCCAAGTCCCATAGCAAAAACCTTCATCCTCAACTCATCCGTTGTTATTTCAGCTCCGGGTCGTGGGAGTTGGTTGACGAAATCATCGATATTGTGCAAGTACCCCATCACATCTTCCCTTGATAAGCCATAGAACCTCGGAAGTTGTTGGAATGCGTGGTTCTTGATTTCCAGATCTCGAGTTGCAGACGAAAGAACAATCGCCGGTCCCCTCATACGATCCTTGGTGGGTTGAACCCATGCTTTCAGTGGTCTAGCTTCTGCCATTCCGTCGATTTCCTTGAAAAGAATTGATGAATGTGTATTTTACACTTTCATTCGAGTCTTTTTCACCTAATTTAGCTATCCTCTATGTTAATTTAGCTATATTTTAGTACATTTTATTAGAATAGTGTCACGTTTCCCTTTAGATTTTATT
Organism: Plantago ovata; assembly: GCA_028274465.1. Classification (NCBI taxonomy): domain Eukaryota; kingdom Viridiplantae; phylum Streptophyta; class Magnoliopsida; order Lamiales; family Plantaginaceae; genus Plantago; species Plantago ovata. The sequence continues at coordinate 87,764,946 of CM051455.1, read as the reverse complement.
TTACAGGTTTTGGTTGAAATTCGGATATTTACGGGCAATTATATTGAAGTCTACAAGGAATTGGTGTTCCAGAAGCATATTTGGAGTATCTGAAGGTGTCCGGATAGGATTTGGAGTCTAGGGGTCGAATCTGGAGGTTAGAAGGCCATTAGAAGACTGAAACCGAGTCCAAAAAGGTGAAGAAATCCAAATCCGCGTCGAAAAACGCGGAAATTCCGTGAAAAACTGGGGGGCGAACCTCCCCATGCCTCGGGCGAACCGCCCAGAGGTTTTTCGGGCCTATATATAGTTGCGAGTTTTCTCTCCGAAATTCATATCTTTCCAAGCCTACTTTCTCACCTCTCTCTATAGTTTTAGGTAGGAACTTCCCGGGGCCTGTCCTGGGAGTTCCATAGCTTAGGGGATACTTTTTCATAGCAGATTGGAGCACGTAGGATCACAATCATCCGGAGATTGACAACCTTCGGTAACTTTGTATCTTACAACTTTTATCTACTTATTTTATATTCTTTCAATATGTTTTCTTCTATGATTGCTATTGATTGCATGCACATTATGAGTAGCTAAATTTATCGTTGGTGGTGGTATGTGAATTCTTAGCGAGGGAAGATAATCATGCTAATGGCTATATCGCGCATTATACTCCGTGTCATTGCTTTATTTCGTTGATGAGTTGAACACCAAAATTCTCGTATGTTGTATTGATCATTATGCACACTTGGACACTTGTCGGCCAATCAGACTAAATTATCTTCGTAGTGTTGAATGATTACGGAACACAATAGGACGTTAGTTGTCGATGAGTCAGACCCATATTATCTTCGTAGTGCTTAATACTTACAACAGGACCCAAGATTCATTCAAAGATCTCTATGCAAGACCGAGGAATTTATGCATGATTATCGACCCATTATGTTAAGAAGGACCATACTATCACCAACCTCCATTATCTGCTTGAAAACCCCTATTGCTTTCTATTTGTTGTTTTATATATTCTTAATTAGATTTGATAAAGCTAGTATAGTCCTGAGAGAACGACACTCGAGCCATTCTACTACTACACTACGGTTTTCGTTGTAGTTGTGGATTGCCTTTGGCTAAATAACAAATTTATTTGATTGAATCTGACACGTTCATCAAATTGGCGCCGTTGCCGGGGACTATACTCCTTTTTTCTATTTAATTTGTTTTTATTTACAGGTTTAGATTCCTAATTCTATTAGTTTTAGTTTTCCTTTTTAATCTCTCTCTGCTTTCCTAGTTTGTTTCTAATTACTTTACCTAGTCTGTCACAGATTGTGTATGCCGCATACACGTTCTGCAGGAATACCGCTTGCTGATTCAATTGCTGAGATCGATAGAGTCTACCACCAAAGAAGGCGACTCCTTTCCAAGGAGATCGACGGAATGGCAGAAGCTAGACCACTGAAGGCATGGGTACAACCCACCAAGGATCGTATGAGGGGACCGGCGATTGTTCTTTCGCCCGCAACCCGAGATCTGGAAATCAGGAACCACGCATTCCAACAACTTCCGAGGTTCTATGGCTTATCAAGGGAAGATGTGATGGGGTACTTGAACGATATCAATGATTTCGTCAACCAACTCCCACGACCCGGAGCTGACATAACAACGGATGAGTTGAGGATGAAGGTTTTTGCTATGGGACTTGGCGACAGAGCCAAGTCATGGCTGAGTTCTATACCACCGGATCGCTGGACACTTGGGAAAAGGTTTTTTCAGCTTTCATGGAGAAATACTTCCCACACACTCTGACTACCGCGCTTAAGGCGCAAATCACTGGATTCAAGCAAGACTATGATGAGACCATCTACACTGCATTCGAGAGGTTCCAAGATCTCACGAACAAGTGCCCTCACCATGGTTTTGAACTCTCCGACTTAGTCCAACACTTCTACAATGGACTAACCTTCGAGAACCAACAAGTGGTGGATTTCCAATGCCGAGGCAATATTTGGGAGGAAACAGCAGAAGCCGTCTGGGCTGTTTTCGAAAGGCTTGCTAAGGGTTCGCAGTTCAAGGACCCAAGAGCAATGGTTAGGAGACATGGACCTGCAGCTCACCCGATTCAAGAAGCCCCTATGTACAGGGAGAATGGGGATCAATTCGAGTGCTTTACCAACGAATTGAAGCAAGTCCTCAAGAGCGCCACCGGAACAACTGTTTCGAACGAAGTATGCCGAATATGCAAGAACTATGGGCATGGAGCTCATATGTGTAGATCGGAGTTGGCATACGATGATGGCAACTGGGCTCGAGGAGGCGAAGAAGAAGCCTTTGCTACGGAGTTTGGTACTCGAGAAGTTAGCTACGGACAAGACGGTAGGAATCCTCGAGGTGGATTTTGGAGAAGAAGATACCGTAACAATCAAGGATATACACCGGCTAACCAAACTTATGGACCTAACCAAGACCGTAGTAGGCTGAACTATGGTAATGATCACTGCGAAAACCCCTCTCCGAAAGAGCCACCGAAGTCGAAGACGGCTCTACTGATGGAGAACTTGCATAAGATGGTTGATCACACACAAAGTTTTCTCAAACGGTATGAGGAAGATTCTGAGAAGACTAGGGCAAGGCTTGATAAGTTGGAAGAGAGCACTAGGCTTGCCCATCAAAAGATGCAAGAGTTGATCGACCGAAGAGCAAGTAGGGAACAAGGCAACACTGAGAAGGTCGTTAGGTGCGAGTGTTGCATGAATGAAGAATTACTACAGGCTGAGGAAGAAGAGGAGGACCTTGGTTCTGACGCAAGTGATGAGGAGCAAGAGGATCCCGAACCACTCCCTAAAAGTTTCGATGTTAAGGTAGGGATTGGTGAGCTTGAAGATGTCCGTGCCACACTAGACACGGGATCCTACTCAAACATAATTCCTTTGAATGTGTTTGAAAAGACTAACCTTGGAAAACTATCTGAGGAAAGGGCTATTGTGCGACTGGCAGATGGATCATTCATGAGACCCGAAGGCGTTGTGAAAAATGTGTTGGTCAAGATTGGTGAAGCATCAATAAACACCAATTTCGTAGTTATGCCGGCATCTGCACCTGGGACGGGGGATGTCATACTCTTAGGGAAAACATTCTTGACCAAGCTACGCTCAGTGATGGACATCTACCAAAGAACTTGCACCATTGAGGTGGATGGCAAGCAACACGTATTACAAGCCATACCTGATCCACCTGAACCGCCTGATATTTCTTTCACTACTCACTACTGTGGTCTTGCAGCCTATGTTCTTTCTTATTCACAGGTTCGTGGCATGGAGAGGAGATCAATGAAGGGGAAGCCTAGTACCCGCAAAAAGAAGAAATAGGCGCAGACAGGAGTCGAGTCAAAGACTTTAAACAATGACGCTATCCGGGAGGCAACCTGGAATTTTTATCGCTTTCTTTACCGCTTTAGATTTTATCTCACGAGTTTGATTGAGTATTATAGGTCACTTATACAAGCATTACCTCTCACCTTGGATCCACTTTCGACGTTCGGGACGAGCAACGACGTTCAGGTTTGGGGAGGAGGTTATCGCTGGTTATCTCTATACTTATCTTGCTTATGATAAACTCGTGAAATTTTTTGCATTTGCACGTTTACTGCTTTCCTAGGATAGTCTTGCATGTTTTATATGGAGTTTATTGCCGAATTTTTTGAACTTTTTTATTGGGTAGATCAACCAACTATGTCATTAATCGTATGCTTCATCTCCATGAATTTGTTTGAGGTTTTTCTCGCTTGGCTTGTCTCATTTATGTATTGCACTTAGTTGAGCTAGGTAGTCTCGACATCACTTAGTGGTGTTTTCTCTACTGCGGTTCACGAAGGCCTTTATAATAGGATGATGCATGTTAGGGTCTTATTGTTGTTTTCCCGAGTAATTATGTACCTAAGAGGCAACAAGTCTTCACCATGCTTTGAGATTGCTAAATGCCTAGGAAGGAGGTAGTGTGAGGTTGTGTGATCCTTTGTTTATAACCTATTCTTCCGAATAGGTTTGGGGAGGGGGTTACACCATCATAGACTTGTTTCTGTTTTTCATTTTTCATATCGTGAGTTTATTTTTCCTTTTCCGTGAATTTTGTGCTCCAACCTATTCTTTCGAATAGGTTTGGGGAAGTCGTGTGAGTCTTTTTATTTCTCTTTTTGTTATGCTACTGCTGGCTAAAAAAAAATCAAAAAAAAAGAAAGAAAAATTCCAGAAGAAAAAAAGAGAGAAAAAGAAAAAAAGAATCTGGAAAGAAAAAAAAAAAAGAAAAAAAAAGAAGACCCCAAAAAAGCAAGGAAGGGTCCAAAAAATAAAGCCAAATAGCAGTTTAGCAAAAGTTTGAGTCTTTTCCATTCTTCGTGTTGTTCGTAATTGTGTTTTTCTATTTTTATCTTTTTTGTCTTAAGTGTCATCTGTTCTAGACCACCCTCGTCCTGCCATTCAGGAAGTGGTGAATAGCTTAAAACTTTACTTGAGAGATGGGTAGAATAGGGGAGTGTTATCTTTTATAGGGAACCCTCCTTCGTTTGATGAGAGCCAGTACTGGTTCGACCTCTTTTGAGGGAAAGTCTTAACATGGTGGAACTTAGCATGCATCATTTGATGAGAGCCAGTACTGGTTCGTATCTTAGCATGCATCATTACGTCGTCACTGACTAGGTCCAGGTAGAGAATATTACGAGAGATTATCTTGTCTTGACATAAGTGCTTATGTGGATGTGTATAAGTCAATCGAGGTATTCTTCAACCCATATTCATGCTTTGATTTATATGGTTTTTGTTCATATGTTATTTGGTAGATTCAGTAATTTAGTTCATTTTATTTGGCATGAAACTCCATTTTTTCTTGCATGTTTTTTGTATTAGAGTCTAGCTTAGTTGCTTGAGGACAAGCAAAGGTTCGGTTTGGGGAGTTTGATGAATGTGTATTTTACACTTTCATTCGAGTCTTTTTCACCTAATTTAGCTATCCTCTATGTTAATTTAGCTATATTTTACTACATTTTATTAGAATAGTGTCACGTTTCCCTTCAGATTTTATTTTACAGGTTTTGGTTGAAATTCGGAGATTTACGGGCAATTATATTGAAGTCTACAAGGAATTGGTGTTCCAGAAGCATATTTGGAGTATCTGAAGGTTTCCGGATAGGATTTGGAGTCTAGGAGTCGAATCTGGAGGTTAGAAGGCCATTAGAAGTTTGAAACCGAGTCCGAAAAGGTGAAGAAATCCAAATCCGCGTTGAAAAACACGGAAATTCCGTGAAAAACTGGGGGGCGAACCGCCCCATGCCTCGGGCGAACCGCCCCAGAGGTTTTTCGGGCCTATATATAGTTGCGAGTTTTCTCTCCGAAATTCATATCTTTCCATGCCTAATTTCTCACCTCTCTCTATAGTTTTAGGTAGGAACTTCCCGGGGCCTATCCTGGGAGTTCCAGAGCTTAGGGGATACTTTTTCATAGCAGATTGGAGCACGTAGGATCACAATCATCCGGAGATTGACAACCTTCGGTAACTTTGTATCTTACAACTTTTATCTACTTATTTTATATCCTTTCAATATGTTTTCTTCTATGATTTCTATTGATTGCATGCACATTATGAGTAGCTAAATTTATCGTTGGTTGTAGTATGTGAATTCTTAGCGAGGGAAGATAATCATGCTAATGGCTATATCGCGCATTATACTCCGTGTCATTGCTTTATTTCGTTGATGAGTTGAACACCAAAATTCTCGTATGTTGTATTGATCATTATGCACACTTGGACACTTGTCGGCCAATCAGACTAAATTATCTTCGTAGTGTTGAATGATTACGGAACACAATAGGACGTTAGTTGTCGATGAGTCAGACCCATATTATCTTCGTAGTGCTTAATACTTACAACAGGACCCAAGATTAATTCAAAGATCTCTATGCAAGACCGAGGAATTTATGCATGATTATCGACCCATTATGTTAAGAAGGACCATACTATCACCAACCTCCATTATCTGCTTGAAAACCCCTATTGCCTTCTATTTGCTGTTTTATATATTCTTAATTAGATTTGATAAAGCTAGTATAGTCCTGAGAGAACGACACTCGAGCCATTCTACTACTACACTACGGTTTTCGTTGTAGTTGTGGATTGCCTTTGGCTAAATAACAAATTTATTTGATTGAATCTGACACGTTCATCAAGAATGTGTAGAGATTCAGAGAAATCGGTATCCTCTATTTCCTCTAGTGCACGCCTTTAAAGTAGTCGCCTTCTTTGGTGGTAGACTCTGTCGATCTCAGCAATTGAATCAGCAAGCGGGGTTCATCTAGATCGTGTATGTGGCATACACTATCTGTATCAGACTAGGAAGGCAGTATCAGAGAGAGATTAAAACGGAAAACTAAAACTAACAGAATTAGGAATCGAAAGCTGAAAATATAAACAAATTAAACAGAAAAAAGGAGTATAGTCCCCGGCAACGGCGCCAATTTGATGAACGCGGGTTTGTCGGGTCCCGGTTCAATCAAATATATTTGTTATTTAGCCAAAGGCAATCCACAACTACAACGAAAACCGTAGTGTAGCAGTAGAATGACTCGAGTGTCGTTCTCTCAGGACTATAACTAGCTTTATCTATTTAACTGGAGAATATTAAAACAGCAGATGTAAAAGCAAAGGTTTTTCTAACAGATAATGGAGATTGGTGATAGTATGATCCTTCAAAGCATAACGCGTCAATAATCATGCGTAAATTCCTCGGTCTTGCATGGAGATCTTTGATCAATCGAATGTCCTGTTGCAAATATTAAGCACTACGAAGATAGAGATACTGACAAGTCAATCACTATTGTCCTATTGTGTTCCGTAATTATTCAACACTACGAAGATATAGATGCGCATAGGTCGACGAGGGTCCAATTGTGCATAATAATTAATACAACATACGAGAATTTAGGCTGAGCTTGATCAACGAAATAAAGCAATAACACGGAGTATAATGCGCGATATAGCCATTAGCATGATTACCTTCCCTTCGCTAAGAATTCACATACTACCACCAACGATAAGTTTAGCTACTCATAATAGGCATGCAATCAACAGAAATCATAGAAGAAAACATGTTCAAAGATATATAAGAATAAGTAGAATAAACTTTAAGATACAATGTTACCGAAGGTTGTCAATCTCCGAAGAATTGCGATCCTACAAGCTCCAATCTGCTATGAAAAAGTGTCTCCTAAGCTACGAACCCCCAGAACAGGCTCTGGGAAGTTCCTCCCTAAAACTACGGAGAAAGGTGAGAGAATAGGTCTGGAAAAGTATGAATTTCGGAGAAAAACTGAGCAACTATATATAGGCTACGAAATAGTGTGGGGCGATTCGCCCCACACACCGGGCGATTCGCCCCACGTCCCGGGCGGTTCGCCCGGGAGAATATTTCGCGGAATTTTGCATTTTCGACGCGTTTTTGGATTTCTTCCCCTTTTCGGACTCGGTTTCTGTCTTCTAGTGGCCTTCTAACCTCCAGATTCGACCCCTAGACTCCAAATCCTATCCGGAAACCTTCAGATACTCCAAATAGGCTTCTGGAACACTAATTCTTTGTTAACTTCAATATAATTGCCCGGAAATCCTCGATTTTCAACCAAAACCTGTAAAATAAAATCTAAAGGGAAACGTGACACTATTCTAATAAAATGCACTAAAATATAGCTAAATTAACATAGAGGATAGCTAAAATAGGTGAAAAAGACTCAAATGAAAGTGTAAAATACACATTCATCAACAACAGCTGCAAATGTTGTTAGTGTTGGTCAGCAAGACAGGTATACAACAGCTGTAAATGTTGCTGAGACTAAAAATCAGTCCATGAATGCAACTGCTGCAGATGGTGATCAACAAGGTAAGTGTAGAACAGCCATTGCTGAAAATGCAACAGGTGCAGATGTTGCTGCTGGAGCCACTGCGGTTGCTGAAACTAATGCACCCAGGGACAAAACTAAGAAGAAAAAGAGGAAATCTGATGATGACACTCAAACTGCAGCGTCATCAGCTGACCCCATTCCCAAGAAGAAACGGACAAAGACTTACCCAAGAAAGAAAACAATGGCTCGTAAGATCATTCCAATTGTCAATGATCTTTCAGATGATGCTCCAGGAGTTGCTTAAACACAAGCCACTCCAGTAGATGTTGTTGAAGTGTTTGTAGAAGCCTTCAGCAATGTTTAAGTCTTTGCAGAAGCCTTCAACAATCAACACAACGTTGATACATCTGCTGAAATAAGACCACAAGGCAGTGGAAATGAAATTCCTAACCCAATCCCCGATATCTACATTGTAGATAATCTCGATGACTATACTCTGGAACCAGCAAGTGATATTGCTGCTAATCAGAGAAACGCGACGCTTGCTGATAATGCTGCTGAAAAGATGGTTGCTGAACAAGCAACTCATCAAGTTGTTGAGACTGCAATGGTTCATGTCCCAGAGGTTGCTGAAACACCACAAGAGACACTATTCGACGACGGATCTCGTGATGCTGAGAATATTGGACCTAGTTCACCAAAAACATCCATTGACAAAGTTCAGCTGGTGCTGACAGAATTAAGCCAACAAATGGATATGGAGATTGATGAAACCTCCAACAAGTCAGTAGATGTGTTCATGACTAGTAGTGAACTTAAAGGTCAAGATGTCTCTGCTCAACTTGTCAATTCAGAGACAAGGGAGATTGTTGAATCTGCACAGCCTTCTCTAATAGAGCAAGAAAAGAAGTCTGCTGAAGAACAAGTCCCAGATAATGAAGATGTTGTCATTGCTGAAAGGACTGAATCACCACCTGCCCTTCTTCAGCAGGTTGTTAACTCAGACATAAGCAAAACTTCAATATCTGAAACTATATCTTTTGCTGATATTATTGTTTCCTTATAGACTTCTCAAGATACAAGTCAGAAGATTGATGAAACTTCTGCACCAGAATCCACAACTCCTGTTCAGCAGGTAGATGAAGTTTTTGGTAAATCTACTAAGTATGACAACTTAGTACTTGTATCTAACTTAAAATTATTTCAGGATAAACAATTCAAGAATGCTGCTCAAGCTCCTGAAGCAATGGAAATAGTGCCAGCACAACAAAGTGTGCAACATGAGCTTGCTGAACTTCAACAGGTAAATCATGTTTCAGTTTTAGACTCTAAAACTATTTTCCAAAACCTTCCTGAACTTAATTTTATTCTTTTCAGGCTCAAAAGGAGACCACTGAAGTGGTTCACATCATTGAAGATTGGGAAGTAAGTTCAGAAGAACTTTACTCGAACTTCAAAAGAACTACCTTGACCAGAGTTGCTAAATCTGTCAGCAACTGGCAAAGGTACAAAAGGATGGAGTTCTCTGATCTTCACCTTCATCTGTCCAATGAGAAAAAGAGACTCTCTTTACTGAGGCTCGAGACCTTTCTACATTCCATACTTCCAGAAGAGTTGACATATTCTCAGCTAATGAGCTCCAGTCTGATAGCTCTAATCAAAGAGAATATGAAAGCTAAATTCAAGAGTGCCTCTCCAGCTGAACAAGCTGTGATGCTCAAGGGTTCTTTTCTACCCGTGGTGGCTGATCCCCACAAAATCAATGAGGAAGAGGAAGTAACTAACGCGACTATGTACAAACATCTCGAGTTAGTTATACTAACGGACGATGATGAAGAAGAAGAGGATGAAAATTTCCCAAAAGATCCAATTGATGATGAAGGAAAAAATTCCAAGGACAAAAAGGATGATGATGATGATAATCAAGGTCCTAGCCCTGATGCCGAGTTAGTGAAAGTAGGTACTGATGATCAACTTGCTGACATTTTTACCAAGCCCCTACCAGATAATAGGTTCGCAATGCTAAGGTATAACCTTGGATTGATTGAACTACCTCAATAGTAAGGGATACATTTGGTAGATTGCTGAAACAGGCATTCAGCAAGCCAAAGTATGCTTACATAAAGTCCCTTTCACTAATCTCTTCTAAAAAGAAATGATAGTACACTACATGATTGCTGAAACAGGCATTCAGCAAATAATTCCATCAAACCGGGTATTTGTTAGGAAACTTGATCACTTGCTGAGAGGGGTACTCAGTAAAGAAAGACTTTAAAGATTGCTGAAACTGGCATTCAGACAATCAAAGATACTGAAACAGGTACTCAAGTATCAAAAGAAAAATCTGAGACGGGAACTCAGCAAAGAGCAAGAATAATTCTCAGATTTTACCTAAGGATATCTCAATATAAAAAGATTTTGCTGAGATGAGAACTCAGAAATGTCTTTTAACTAAAAGAAATATGAGATATTTGATTAAGGGGGAATTTTCAGCAAATACAAGGCTTGAAAAGGTAAGTGTCAAAGTCAAATGGATTAAAATCGCTGAAAAGATTCTTATTTACTTCAGCAAGCAATTAGCGTTGAAGTAAAAGAGATTAAATCCCGTGAATCAAGGTAAAATCAATTTGTGACGTTAATCGTGGCACAGATAAATTCGTTGTTAATCATGACATTAAATACAATCGTGGCCATTGATTTTAAAGCAGTTTTTTATCCAACGGTTGATATTACAAAGAGAAAGTATGCTCTGACGGTTTTTGTTAGTGGTCCACTATGCATTTAATGCAAAGGCTCTACTAACACAGATGAATCTCTGTTTTACCCTTGCTGATAACTCAAAACGATTGAGCTTCTCAACAACAGAGACACTATATAAATGAAGAGTTAGAGAAATACAAAATTCTTTAACTCACATTTTCTTTCTTTGTAAATTCTCTAGCCTGTGCTCTGAATTCACTGTACCTCCGGTCAAAAAGAAAAACTCTCTTTTTTCGTACATTTCTTAAAACCCTCCTACTATATAAGAGATGGATCCCAAGAGACAAAGCTCTAAGACCTCTAAGTCATCAAAGGCAGATAGTGCTGGAAAAAGCACTACTCCGGTTGAAAATCCGGGAAATACAATGAAAATTGTGTTGAAAAATGACCGAATAACTGAGAGACCCATGCCGCCTGCATATCTCGACACTGCAAAGTGTGAGCAGATGATGCAGTGGGACGGATTTTCCAAAGAGAAGTATATCCGATACTTCTATGAACAAGATTTGGACGAAGAAAACGAAGAGGCGTTGAACTTGATTAATCAACAAGGCCTTCTTTTCTTCATTACTGCTCGCACTAAGAAAGTGAGCATGTTTGACACAATGGAATTCTACAATAATGTAGAAATCCAAACCCTTACTGACGAACAAGGAGTCAATGAGAAAGTGATTTTCTACCTCAGTTCAAGGTGTGCAAATCATCCTGAAATGGATTGATTTAGCAAACATCTTTCAGATAACAACTACTGGAACTGAAGATGACATCACTGCCACTGATGAAGAAATTGAAGCCTTCTACAGTGATGTCAGAAACGAAAGAATGAAGAAAGGCGAGATTGCTCCCGTGACTTGGACAAAGCACGTAAAGAGGAAGCATCTCTGCCATTCGCTTGGTCTGGTAGCTCTGCTACTAATCAAAGTCTTAGACTCCCAAGTTGGAGGAATTGACCAAGTTGGCTTGAGAAGGTGGCCTTTGTTGAAGCATATCCATTAGAATAAAACTGAGCTCAACTGGGCTAAGTACATTTTCAACAGACTTGTTGATTGTGTTACTAAGTTCAAGGTAAAGGTTGAAGACAACACAGTCTCACCTACCTTTTTGGGGAAGTCTCCATTTTCTTTCTTTCGAATAGATTTGGGGAAGTCGTTCGTGTGTCATTTTTGTTTCATTTTCGTTGTGCTACTGCTGGCTAAAAAAATCGAAAAAAAGAAAAGGAAAAAAATTCCAGAAAAAAGAAAAAAACTGGAAAAGAAAAAAAAGAAGAGACCCCAAAAGAGCAAAGAAGGGTCCAAAAAATAGGAAGCCAAAAAGCAGTTTAGCAAAGTGTTGTGTCTCATTTTCCAATTCTTGTAATGTTCGTAATCGTGTTGTAATTTTCTATCTTTTGTCTTTTATTTTTGAGTGTCATCTGTACTAGACCACACTCGTCCTGCCATTCAGGAAGTGGTGAATAGCTTAAAACTTTGCTTGAGAGATGGGTAGAATAGGGGAGTGTTATCTTTTTAGGGAACCCTCCTTCGTTTGATGAGAGCCAGTATTGGTTCGACCTCTTTGAGAAAAAGTCTTAACTTGGTGAACAGTAGTAAGTCCTCAGTTTCATAGGCACGGGACAACCATTCGTATTCTAACAGGTCCAGGTAGAGAATGTTACGAGAGACTATCTTGTCTTGACATAAGTGCTTATGTGAATGTGTATGAGTCAATCGAGGCATTCTTCAACCTATATTCATGTTATGATTTGTATGGTTTTTGTTCATATGTTTTTTGATAGATTCAATAGATTAGTTCATTTCATTTGGCATGAGACTCAATTTTTTGGGTTGCATTGTTTTTTGCATTAGAGTCTAGCTTAGTTGCTTGAGGACAAGCAAAGGTTCGGTTTGGGAAGTTTGATGAATATGTATTTTACACTTTCATTTGAGTCTTTTTCACCTATTTTAGCTATCCAATATGTTAATTTAGCTATATTTTTGTGCATTTTATTAGAATAGTGTCACGTTTCCCTTTAGTTTTTATTTTACATGTTTTGGTTGAAAAACGAGGTTTTCGGGCAATTATATTGAAGTAGACAAGGAATTGGTGTTCCAGAAGCGTAATTGGAGTATCTGAAAGATTTCGGATAGGATTTGAAGTCTAGGGGTGGAATCTGGAGGCTAGAAGGTCACTAGAAGTCAGAAACCGAGTCCGAAAAGGGGAAGAAATTCAAAAACGAATCGAAAACCGCGTTTTGGGCCGAAAAACACTCCCGGGCGAGTCGCCCGGGACGTGGGGCGTGATGAATGTGTATTTTACACTTTCATTTGAGTCTTTTTCACCTATTTTAGCTATCATCTATGTTAATTTAGCTATATTTTAGTGCATTTTATTAGAATAGTGTCACGTTTCCGTTTAGCTTTTATTTTACAGGTTTTGGTTGAAAAACGAGGATTTCTGGGCAATTATATTGATGTTGACAAGGAATTGGTGTTCCAGAAGCCTATTTGGAGTATCTGAAGGTTTCCGGATAGGATTTGGAGTCTAGGGGTCGAATCTAGAGGTTAGAAGTCAGAAACCGAGTCCGAAAAGGGGAAGAAATCCAAAAACGCGTCGAAAACGCGCAAAATCCCGAAAAAAGCTCTCGGGCGAATCGCCCGGGGCGTGGTGCGAATCACCAGGCGACTCGCCCGGTGTGTGGGGCCCTTCGCCCCACACAAATTCGAAGCCTATATATAGTTGCTTAGTTTTTCTCCATTTGTCATACTTTTCCAGACCTTTTCTCTCACCTTTCTCTGTAGTTTTAGGTAGGAACTTCCCAGAGCCTGTTCTGGGGGTTCATAGCTTAGGAGATACTTTTTCATAGCAGTTTGGAGCTTGTAAGATCGCGATTCTTCAGTGACTTACAACCTTCGGTAACACTGTATCTTACAGTTTTCTACTTATTTTTATATATCTTTCAACATGTTTTCTTCTATAATTTCTGTTGATTGCATGACAACTATGAGTAGCTAAACTCCACGTTGGTGGTAGTATGTGAACTCTTAGCGAATGGTTGATAATTATGCTAATGGCTATATCGCGCATTATACTCCGTGTTATTGCTTTATTTCTTTGATCTTTCAGAATCTCTATCATCGTATTGTTGATTAATTATTGCACACAATTGGACAATAGTCTTTGACCTATCTGAATCTATATCTTCGTAGTGTTGAATAATTACGGAACACAATTGAACAATAGTGTTTGACTTATCAGAATCTATATCTTCGTAGTGTTTGATAATTACAACAGGACAATTCATTGATCAAAGATTTCCATGCAAAAGCGAGTAATTTACGCATGATTATTAACCCGTTATGCTTTGAAGGACCATACTATCACCTTTTTTTCTGTTTAATTTGTTTATATTTTCAGCATTCAATTCCTAATTCTAGTAGTTTTAGTTTTCCTTTTTAATCTCTCGCTGATACTGCTTTCCTAGTCTGTTACAGATAGTGTATGCCACACACACGATCAAGAGGAACACCGCTTGCTGATTCAAAGGCGTGAACTAGAGGAAATAGAGTATACCGATTTCTCTGAATCTCTACACAGTCTTTTCAAAGAAATCGACGGAATGGAAGAAGCTAGACCACTGAAAGCATGGGTTCAACCCTCCAAGGATCGTATGAGGGGACCGACGATTGTTCTTTCGTCTGCAACTCGAGATCTGGAAATCAAGAACCACGCATTGCAACAACTTCCGAGGTTCTATGGCTTAGCAAGGGAAGATGTGATGGGGTACTTGCATGATATCGATGATTTCGTCAACCAACTCCCGCGACCGGAGCTGAAATAACAACGGATGAGTTAAGGAAGAAGGTTTTTGCTATGGGGCTTGGCGACAGAGCCAAGTCATGGTTTAGTTCTCTACCAGCTGGCTCGCTGGACACTTGGGAGAAGGTTTTTTCGGCTTTCATGGAAAAATACTTCCCTCACACCTTGACTACCGCTCTAAAGGCGCAAATAACCGGATTCAAACAGGACTATGATGAGACCATCTACACCGCGTTTGAGAGATTCCAAGATCTCACGAACAAGTGCCCTCACCATGGTTTTGAGCTTTCTGACCTAGTCCAACACTTCTACAATGGACTAACCTTCGAGAACCAACAAGTGGTGGATTTCCAATGCCGAGGCAATATTTGGGAGGAAACCGCAGAAGCCGTCTGGGCAGTTTTCGAAAGGCTTGCTAAGGGTTCGTAGTTCAAGCACCCAAGAGCGATGGTTAGGAGACGTGGACCTGAAGCTCCACCGACTCAAGAAGCCCCTATGTATAGGGGGAATGGGGATCAATTCGAGTGCTTTACCAACGAATTGAAGCAAGTCCTCAAAAGCGCCACTGGAACAACTGTTTCGAACGAAGTTTGCCGAATATGCAAGAACTACGGGCATGGGGCTCATATGTGTAGATCGGAGCTTGCGTATGATGATGGCAACTGGGCTCAAGGAGACGAAGAGGAAGCCTTTGCTACGGAGTTTGGTACTTGATGAATGTGTATTTTACACTTTCATTCGAGTCTTTTTCACCTAATTTAGCTATCCTCTATGTTAATTTAGCTCTATTTTAGTACATTTTATTTTACAGGTTTTGGTTGAAATTCGGAGATTTACGGGCAATTATATTGAAGTCTACAAGGAATTGGTGTTCCAGAAGCCTATTTGGAGTTTCTGAAGGTTTCCGGATAGGAATTGGAGTCTAGGGGTCGAATCTGGAGGTTAGAAGGCCATTAGAAGTCTGAAACCGAGTCCGAAAAGGTGAAGAAATCAAAATCCGCGTCGAAAAACACGGAAATTCCGCGAAATACTGGGGGGCGAACCGCCCCGTGCCTCGGGCGAACCGCCCCAGAAGAATTTCGGGCCTATATATAGTTGCGAGTTTTCTCTCCGAAAATCATATCTTTCCAAGCCTAGTTTCTCACCTCTCTCTATAGTTTTAGGTAGGAACTTCCGGGGCCTGTCCTGGGAGTTCCATAGCTTAGGGGATACTTTTTCATAGCAGATTGGAGCGCGTAGGATCGCAATCATCCGGAGATTGACAACCTTCGGTAACTTTGTATCTTACAACTTTTATCTACTTTATTCTTCTTTCAATATGTTTTCTTCTATGATTTCTATTGATTGCATGCCTATTATGAGTAGCTAAACTTATCGTTGGTGGTAGTATGTGAATTCTTAGCGAGGGAAGATAATCGTGCTAATGGCTATATTGCACATTATACTCCGTGTCATTGCTTTATTTCGTTGATCAGTTGAAACCAAAATTCTCGTATGTTGTATTGATCATTATGCACACTTGGACACTTGTCGACCAATCAGACTAATTATCTTTGTAGTGTTGAATGATTACGGAACACAATAGGACGTTAGTTGTTGACAAGTCAGACCCATATTATCTTCGTAGTGCTTAACACTTGCAACAGGACACAAGATTGATTCAAAGATCTCTATGCAAGACCGAGGAATTTATGCATGATTATCGACCCATTATGTTAAGAAGGACCATACTATCACCAACCTCCATTATCTGCTTGAAAACCCCCTATTGCTTTCTGTCTGTTGTTTTTTATTTTCTTGTTAAATAGATAAAGCTAGTTATAGTCCTGAGAGAACGACACTCGAGTCATTCTACTACTACACTACGGTTTTCGTTGTAGTTGTGGATTGCCTTTGGCTTATTACAAATTTATTTGATTGTTCGAGTCTGACAATCTCGTTCATCAAATTGGCGCCGTTGCCGGGGACTATACTCCTTTTTTCTGTTTAATTTGTTTATATTTACAGCTTTAGATTCCTAATTCTTTTAGTTTTTGTTTTTCTGTTTAATCTCTCTCTGCTTTCCTAGTTTGTCTCTAATCACTTTACCTAGTCTGTTACAGATAGTGTATGCCGCATACACGTTCTGCAGGAACACCGCTTGCTAATTCAATTGCTGAGATCGATAGAGTCTACCACCAAAGCAGGCGACTACTTGAAAGGCGCGCACTAGAGGAAATAGAGGAAACCGATTTCTTTGAATCTCTAATTAGTCTATTCAAGGAAATCAACGGAATGGCAGAAGCTAGACCACTGAAGGCATGGGTACAACCCACCAAGGATCGTATGAGGGGACCGGCGATAGTTCTTTCGTCTGCAACCCGAGATCTGGAGATCAAGAACCACGCATTCCAACAACTTCCGAGGTTCTATGGCTTATCAAGGGAAGATGTGATGGGGTACTTTCACGATATCGATGATTTCGTCAACCAACTCCCACGACCTGGAGCTGACATAACAACGGATGAGTTGAGGATGAAGGTTTTTGGTATGGGACTTGGCGACAGAGCCAAGTCATAGCTGAGCTCTCTTCCAGCAGGCTCGCTGGACACTTGGGAAAAGGTTTTTTCAGGTTTCATGGAGAAATACTTCCCACACACTCTGACTACCGCGCTCAAGGCGCAGATCACTGGATTCAAGAAGGACTATGATGAGACTATCTACACCGCGTTCGAGAGGTTCCGAGATCTAACGAACAAGTGCCTTCACCATGGTTTTGAACTCTCCGACCTAGTCCAACACTTATACAATTGACTAACCTTCGAAAACCAACAAGTGGTGGATTTCCAATGCCGAGGCAATATTTGGGAGGAAACCGCAGACGCCGTCTGGGCAGTTTTTGAAAGGCTTGCTAAGGGTTCACAGTTCAAGGACCCAAGAGCAATGGTTAGGAGACGTGGACCTGAAGCTCCACCGACTCAAGAAGCCCCTATGTACAGGGGGAATGGGGATCAATTCGAGTGCTTTACCAACGAATTGAAGCAAGTCCTCAAGAGCGCCACCAGAACAACTGTTTCGAACGAAGTATGCCGGATATGCAAGAACTATGGGCATGGAGCTCATATGTGTAGATCGGAGCTGGCATACGATGATGGCAACTGGGCTCGAGGAGGAGAAGAAGAAGCTTTTGCTACGGAGTTTGGTACTCAAGAA
The DNA here is from genome assembly GCA_028274465.1 of Plantago ovata. Classification (NCBI taxonomy): domain Eukaryota; kingdom Viridiplantae; phylum Streptophyta; class Magnoliopsida; order Lamiales; family Plantaginaceae; genus Plantago; species Plantago ovata. Next base: position 87,747,349 of record CM051455.1, on the reverse strand, counting down.
GTTAGCTACGGACAAGACGGTAGGAATCCTCGAGGTGGATTTTGGAGAAGAGGATACCGTAACAATCAAGGATATGCATCGGCTAACCAAACTTATGGACCTAACCAAGACCGTAGTAGGCTTAACTATGGTAATGATCACTACGAAAACCCCGCTCCGAAAGAGCCACCGAAGTCGAAGACGGCTCTACTGATGGAGAACTTGCAGAAGATGGTTGATCACACACAAAGTTTTCTCAAACGATATGAAGAGGATTCCGAGAAAACTAGGGCAAGGCTTGATAAGTTGGAAGAGAGCACTAGGCTAGCCCATCAAAAGATGCAAGAGTTGATCGACCGAAAACTGCCTAGCAGCACTGTGAAATCAAATGCCATCACATTGGTTGATGATGTACCTGACGAAATCACCACCAGGAAGGTTATTAGGTGCAAGAAATGCATTAAGGAAGAACTCCTATAGACTAAGGAAGAAGGGAAGGACCTTGGTTCTGAAACAAGTGGTGAGGAGCAAGAGGATCCCGAACCACTCCCTAAAAGTTTCGATGTTAAGGTAGGGATTGGTGAGCTTGAAGATGTCCGTGCCACACTAGATACGGGATCCTACTCAAACATAATTCCCTTGAATGTGTTTGAAAAGAGCAACATTGGAAAACTATCTGAGCAAAGGGCTATTGTGCAACCGGCGGATGGATCATTTATGAGACCCGAGGGCGTTGTGAAAAATGTGTTGGTCAAGATTGGTGAAGCATCTATATACACCAACTTTGTAGTTATGCCGACGTCTGCACCTGGAACGGGGGATGTCATACTCTTAGGGCAAACATTCTTGACTAAACTATGCTCAGTGATGGATATCTACCAAAGAACTTGCACCATCGAAGTAAATGGCAAGCAACACGTGTTGCAAGCCATACCTGATCCACCTGATATTATTACTCACTACTGTGGTCTTGCAGCATATATTCTTTCTTATTCACAGGTTCGTGGCATGGAAAGGAGATCAATGAAGGGGAAGCCTAGTACCCGCAAAAAGAAGAGATAGGCGCAGACAGGTGTCGAGTCAAACACTTTAAACAATGACGCTATCCGGGAGGCAACCCGGAATTTTTATCGCTTTCTTTACTGCTTTTCTGCATGCATTCATTCTTGAACTATTTGCTTCTCTTATGCGAATTTGTTCATGTCTGTGTCGTATATGCTTTTGTTTGAGTGAGATTTTTCGAGTTTTTTTTTTTTTGAAAAAATTGGTTTCTGGATTTAAACCGCATTTTCTGACATCAGGGCCCGTCTCCCCGCATTGGGGAGCACGGGGCGAACCGCCCCACAGCCCCAGATCTTTAAAAACGCGGATTTCAACCCCAAACCTTATTTTCATCATTCTTCTTCATCCATACTCCCAAGAAACCCGAAAAGTGCGATTTTGCTTCTAAATCTTCATAACTTCTTCATTTCTTGACCAAATTGAGTGTTCTTTAGCTTAATTCGAAGCCTATTACACGATCTATCATCCTATCCGAACAGATTTCATCCTAATTCGTTATATTTGCAGATCTGAGGTATCATACTTTGAACCCTAATTTTCAAATTGGGGTGTTTTCTATTTTGAGCTTCAATTATGCTTATTTGATGCATGGGTATGTTGTTTGTGTGATTAGACGTGTTATTTACTATCAATTGCATGCTTAGTTTTGCTTGGATTGTTGATTTGGGTATTTTGCTGCTAGATGATATATCTTGTTCTTTGATTTCTTGCATATGATTGTGTTTATTGATGTAATGATGGTGGATTTGACGATAGAATGCTTAATTGTTAAGTATGAGGATTTATCAGTGCTAGAAAGGACAAAGTGGATTAGTTGAGAGATTACGCCACTCTCAGATACCACTATAAAAGTGTTTGTGTGATTTACTTACTGTACTTAGTTTTCAGCAAAGCATATCTATCTGTACACAGTCACTCACTTCACTTGCTGAAACTATCATTTACTGACAAAGCACTTATTGTATCAAAGACTTCCACTATCTGATTTTAAGTATCAACAAACCTAGTTACTGAGAAGTAACTTGCGCTTGCTGAGAATGTTAAGTATCAGCAAACTCATTACTGAAAAGTAATAAGTACTTGCTGAGAAAGTTTTTCAACGACAAAAGTTAGAAAAGACTATTCACCCCCCCTCTAGTCTTTTCTTGTTGTTTAAAGGGACCAACAATTGTTGATGGCTTCTGCAAACACTTCAACATTGCTGAAGGCTTCTGCAAACACTTCAAGAACATCTACTGCAGTGGCTTGCGTTTCACCAACCACAGGAGCACCATCTGATAAGTCATGGACAATTGGAACGGACTTACGTGCCGTTATTTTCTTTCTTGGGTAAGTCTTTGTCCGTTTCTTCTTAGGAATAGGATTAGCTGATGACGCTGCAGTTTGAGTGTTATCATCAACTTTCCTCTTTTTCTTCTTAGATTTCTCACTGGGTGCATTAGTTTCTGTTGGTCCCTTTAAACAAGAAGAAAAGACTAGAGAGGGGGGGGGGGTGAATAGTCTTTTCAAACTTTCGTCGTTTAAAAACTATCTCAGCAAGGGCTTACTACTTTTCAGTAATGAGTTTGCTGATAGTTAACTTTCTCAGCAAGTACTAGTTACTTTTCAGTAACGCGTTTTACTGATACTTAAAAATAGAGTGCGGAAGTGTTTATACAATAAGTGCTTTTCAGTAAGTGATAGTTTCAGCAAGTGAGCAGAGCAGAGTAACAGTGTACAGAAAGATAAGCTTGCTGAAAACTAAATGTGGTAAAGTATTTTTATCTCACTGCCAAGACCTCTAAGTTCACTACTTGTCATGAACAGGTCTACTGACTTATTGGAGTTGTCATCAAGATTATCCACAATGTAGATATCGGGGACTTGGGCAGGAATTTCATTTCCACTGTCATGTGGTCTTGCATCAACAAATGTATCAACGTTAGGTTGATTGTTGTTAGGAAACTTGTAATTTGGATGAGCAATTAACCATGCTAAATTAAGGAAAGTCCAGTAACTAGTACTCTTAAGGTCCATAGGAATTTAGAATTGTAAGGACATTGTAAAAGAGGAACGTTTGCTGAAGACTTAGAGTAGGTGCTAGATAGGTTGGTTTTACCGCTTATGATGTACCTTGTTTTCTGAAAAGAAATAGAATCTATTGAAGCATTTGCTGATGATGTACTTTGTTTTTACAAACAAACTATTAAAGCATTTAGAACCGCTCAGAAACTTGAAGATTTCGAAGACTGAAGACTAGAAGATTTCTGAAGACTGGTATCTACAAAGGCACATGTTGCTCAGAAAGTGGAAACTTCAGCAACAACATTTCATAAGTGAAAATCTGAACGACAGAGTAGGTTGTGCTTGCTGAAACTGAGACTGACCACTTGCTGATGAACATTTGTGACCTCTTGCTGAAAGTACTTGTATTTGCGCTCCAATGTTACTGTTTGAATTTTATTCAAAAGAGCATTAAATGCAAAGCATGCACGCGAAGGACATGAAGACTAGAAGACAAACAAGGACGCTGCTGAAAGTACAAAAGCAAGATAGTGACATTTTAAGGAACAAAAGCCTTAGAATTTGAAATTCAAACGACTCCTTATTTCACTATAAATAGAGGTCATCCGACAAAGAGTTGAAGTGTGTCAACAACGTGATCATACTCTCACTTGTGCTTAAATTCACATACCCTTCAATACTCTTTACTGCCATTGATCCGTTCCAAGAATTAAAGCTTGAAAAAGCTACTTGTGAAGAAGTAGAACTTACACGACTAAGAAATTAGTTAAGTGCTCTTTCTTTCTTTCGAACAAGAACAAGTCTTGACACCAGAAACAATCAAACTTGTTTACTGCAAAGTATTCAAAGCTTTATTTCTTAGATTACTTGTTGTAACTGAATAAGTTATAATTAAGTTATCTCATCCCAAACCTCTTTAACTGAAAATACACCCTTTCAGGCGTGATATTCAGGGGGAACTTAATCGAGCATAGTGTTGCTGATTAAAAGTACCAAGTTTGGTGGAGAACAAGGTTACGTTCTCTAGTTAGGTTGGAGACGAAGCAAGTGTGATTTGGTTTCTGTTTGGATCGCTCTAGATAGGTGTTGTAAGGAACCTCAAACTTATCTTAGTGGATTCAGTCCTAGAAAGGACAAAGTGGATTAGTTGAGAGATTACGCCACTCTCAGATACCACTATAAAAGTGTTTGTGTGATTTACTTAGTGTACTTAGTTTTCAGCAAAACATATCTATCTGTACATAGTCACTCACTTCACTTGCTGAAACTATCATTTACTGAGAAAGCACTTATTGTATCAAAGACTTCCTCTCTCTGATTTTAAGTATCAACAAACCTAGTTACTGAGAAGTAATTTGCGCTTGTTGAGAAAGTTAAGTATCAGCAAACTAATTACTGAAAAGTAATAAGTACTTGCTCAGAAAGTTTTTAAACGACGAAAGTCAGAAAAGACTATTCACCTCCCCCCCTAGTCTTTTCTTGTTGTTTAAAGGGACCAACAATTGTTGATGGCTTCTGTAAACACTTCAACATTGCTGAAGGCTTCTGCAAACACTTCAAGAACATCTACTGCAGTGGCTTGCGTTTCAGCAACCACAGGAGCATCATCTGATAAGTCATGGACAATTGGAACGAACTTACGTGCCGTTATTTTCTTTCTTGGGTAAGTGTTTGTCCGTTTCTTCTTAGGAATAGGATTAGCTGATGACGCTGCAGTTTGAGTGTCATCATCAGCTTTCCTCTTTTCCTTCTTAGATTTGTCACTGGGTGCACTAGTTTCTGTTGGTCCCTTTAAACAACAAGAATCTTCTTTGTTTGACTCTGGCCCAAGCCTTACTCTCACGACTTCTGCTTTGGGACGGATCTGTCTTTTTTTTTTTATCTCCCTATGCTTATACAAGCATTAGCTCTCACCTTGGATCCACTTTCGACGTTCGGGACGAGCGATGACGTTCAGGTTTGGGGAGGAGGCTATCGCTGGTTATCTCTATACTTATCTTGCTTATGATAAACTCGTGAAATTTTTTGCATTTGCACGTTTACTGCATTCCTAGGATAGTCTTGCATGTTTTATATGGAGTTTATTGCCGAATTTTTTGAACTTTTTTATTGGGTAGATCGACTAACTATGCCATTAATCGTATGCTTCATCTCTATGAATTTGTTTGAGGTTTTTTCTCGCTTGGCTTGTCTCATTTATGTATTGCACTTAGTTAATCTTGGTAGTCTCGACATCACTTAGTGGTGTTTTCTCTACTGCGGTTCACGAAGGCCTTTATAATAGGATGATGCATGTTAGGATCTTATGGTTGTTTTCCCGAGTCATTATGTACCTAAGAGGCAACAAGTCTTCACCATGTTTTGAGATTGTTAAATGCCTAGGAAGGAGGTAGTGTGAGGTCGTGTGATCCTGTGTTTATAACCTATTCTTTCGAATAGGTTTGGGGAGGGGGTTACACCATCATTAGACTTGTTTCTATTTTTCATTTTCGTATCGTGAGTTTATTTTTCCTTTTTCGTAAATTTTGTACTCCAACCTATTCTTTCGAATAGGTTTGGGTAAGTCGTGCGAGTCATTTTGTTTCTCTTTTTGTTGTGCTTCTGCTGGCTAAAAAAATCGAAAAAAAAGAAAGAAAAATTTCCAGAAAAAAAAGAAAAAAAGAGAAAAAGAAAAAAAAGAATCTGGAAAGAAAAAAAGAGAGAAAAAAAAGAAAAGACCCCCAAAAAGCAAAGAAGGGTCCAAAAAAGAAAGCCAAATAGCAGTTTAGCAAAGTGTTGAGTCTTTTCCATTTTTGTAATGTTCGTAATCGTGTTTTTATCTTTTTTGTCTTGAGTGTCATCTGTTCTAGAACACCCTCCTCCTGCCATTCAGGAGGTGGTGAATAGTTTAAGACTTTACTTGAGAGATGGGTAGAATAGGGAAGAGTTATCTTTTATATGGAACCCTCCTTCGTTTGATGAGAGCTAGTACTGGTTCGACCTCTTTTGAGGAAAAGTCTTAACATGGTGGAACAACAGTAAGCCCTCAGTTTCATAGGCACGGGACAACCATTCGTATCTTAGCATGCTTCATTACGTCGTCACTGACTAGGTCCAGGTAGAGAATGTTACGAGAGATTATCTTGTCTTGACATAAGTACTTATGTGGATGTGTATAACTCAATCGAGGTATTCTTCAACCTATATTCATGCTTTGATTTATGTGGTTTTTGTTCATATGTTGTTTGATAGATTCAGTAGATTAGTTCATTTTATTTGGCATGAAACTCCATTTTGTGTCTTGCATGTTTTTGTATTAGAGTCTAGCTTAGTTGCTTGAGGACAAGCAAAGGTTCGGTTTGGGGAGTTTGATGAATGTGTATTTTACACTTTCATTCGAGTCTTTTTCACCTATTTTAGCTATCATCTACGTTAATTTAGCTATATTTTAGTACATTTTATTAGAATAGTGTCACGTTTCCCTTTAGATTTTATTTTACAGGTTTTGGTTGAAATTCGAGGATTTCCGGGCAATTATATTGAAGTTGACAAGGAATTGGTGTTCCAGAAGCCTATTTGGATTATCTGAAGGTTTCCGGATAGGATTTGAAGTCTAGGGGCCGAATCTGGAGGTTAGAAGGCTACTAGAAGTCAGAAACCGAGTCCGAAAAGGGGAAGAAATCCAAAAACGCGTCGAAAACGCGAAATTCCGTGAGAAAAAACCTGGGGCGAACCGCCCCATAGTTTTTCGGGGCCTATATATAGTGCTCAGTTTTTCTCCGAAAATCATATCTTTCCAGACCTACTTTCTCACCTCTCTCTATAGTTTTAGGTAGGAACTTCCCGGGGCCTGTCCTGGGAGTTCTGTAGCTTAGGGGATACTTTTCATAGCAGTTTGGAGCTCGTAGGACCGTAATCATCCGGAGATTGACAACCTTCGGTAACTTGTATCTTACAGTTTAATCTACTTATTTTATATATCTTTCAATATGTTTTCTTCTATTATTTCTGTTGATTGCATGCCTATTATGAGTAGCTAAACTTATCGTTGGTGGTAGTATGTGAATTCTTAGCGAAGGGAAGATAATCATGCTAATGGCTATATCGCGCATTATACTCCGTGTCATTGCTTTATTTCGTTGATCAGTTGCAACCAAAATTCTCGTATGCACAATTGGACACTTGTCGACCATCAGACCAATTATCTTCGTAGTGTTGAATAATTACGGAACACATTAGGACAATCGTGATTGACTTGTCAGACCAATTATCTTCGTAGTGCTTAATATTTGCAACCGGACACTAGATGGATTCAAAGATCTCTATGCAAGACCGAGGAATTTATGCATGATTATCGACCCGTTATGTTAAGAAGGACCATACTATCACCAATCTCCATTATCTGCTACAAACCCCCTATTGCTATCTGTCTGCTGTTTTATATTCTCTTGTTAAATAGATAAAGCTAGTTATAGTCCTGAGAGAACGACACTCGAGTCATTCTACTGCTACACTACGTTTTTCGTTGTAGTTGTGGATTGCCTTTGGCTAATTATAAATTTATTTGCTTGAATTCGTGCACAACATCCGCGGTTCATCAAGAACCTGCACGGATCCGTCAGAGCGACCTTAGCATTGAAGCTAAGGTAATGATGAAATTCTGCATCTTCAACTTGATCCCTAGGAAGAATGACACATGGATACAGCCCTATTACGCCGAGCTCCTCTACTGCTTGATAGACAGACATCGGATCGACATCGGGCACATCATGTATGAAGAGTATGAGCGCCACTGGGAAAAGAAGAAGAAGCCCTTTATCTTTCCGAGCTTCATCACTGCCTACTGCAAATATCATGGGGTCGAGGACATTGACGAGGGGGATTGCGAGGTCGCTTCCCTTTCACCCTCGACTATAGAGGTGCAGATGGCTAGGTATCAGTTGAAGAACCCCACGGCTGCCGCTGCTGATGTGGAAGCACCCTTCCAACCGAGCGATTCCGATAATGAGAATGATTATGAGAATGCTATGGAGGATGATGATGGCCAAGCCCCTATCCCGGATATCCCATTTGTCCATAGAGCACCGCATGCACCGCCTCGAGCACCACAGGGTTCTAGAGGATTTGACTTCTCTGAATTCCGGACCTACCTCGACGACCGTTTCGATAGAGTCGATGCTCGTACTGCAGCCTTGACCACTTCTGTCCAAGGACTGCGATATGACCTCGACGGGCACATTGCCCAGCACAACCGCGATTGGGAGACATTCGAGGAGCATCGCCGAGAGGATAGGCAACAAAGGTGGGAGCAGTAACAGCTCATCCAGTAGCAACAGGAGGCTATACAGCGATCCAATGATCTCATGTCTGACATGTGGAGGGACTTTTATGGGGATTACCATCCCGATGATTAGTCCTTTCACATGTCCACTCTCAGCCAACCAAGGCCAAACCGTTCGGTAACATCTAGTATCACTTTTTATTACTCATTCTCTTTTGCTAGGGGCTAGCTGAAGAATCATAAGGGGGATGGGATGGGAACCACGATGTTAAGTATTGTTTGTCTTTGTGTTGATTAGTATCTTGTTCTTTGTTTGCATTTGTATTTGCACGTTTACTGCTTTCTTAGTTTTTTAGGTTGCATTCACTGCATTCATCCTAGGATAGTCTTGCATGTTTTATATGGGGTTTATTGCCGAATTTTTTGAAATTTTTTATTGGGTAGATCAACTTACTATGCCATTAATCATATGCTTCATCTATATGAATTTGTTTGAGGTTTTTCTCGCTTGGCTTGTGACATTTATGTATTGCACTTAGTTAAGCTTGGTAGTCTCGACATCACTTAGTGGTGTTTTCTCTACTGCGGTTCACGAAGGTCTTTATATAGGATGATGCATGTTAGGGTCTTATGGTTGTTTTCCCGAGTAAAAATGTACCTAAGAGGCAACAAGTCTTCACCATGCTTTGGGATTGCTAAATGCCTAGGAAGGAGGTAGTGTGAGGTTGTGTGATCCTTTGTTTGTAACCTATTCTTCCGAATAGGTTTTGGGAGGGGGTTACGCTATCATTAGACTTGTTTTTCGTTTTTCATTTCCGTATTGTGAGTTTATTTTTCCTTTCTCGTAAATTTTGTACTCCAACCTATTCTTTCGAATAGGTTTGGGGAACTCGTTGTGAGTCATTTTGTTTCTCTTTTCGTTGTGCTACTGCTGGCTAAAAAAAATCGGAAAAAAAGAAAGAAAAAAATTCCAGGAAAAAAGAAAAAAAAAAAAAAGAAACTGGAAAGAAAAAAAGAAAAAAAAGGAAAGACCCCAAAAGAGCAAACAAGGGTCCAAAAAGAAAAAGCCAAATAGCAGTTTAGCAAAGTGTTGTGTCTCATTTTCCAATTCTTGTAATGTTCGTAATCGTGTTGTAATCTTCTTTTTTGTCTTTTATTTTTGAGTGTCATCTGTTCTACACCACCCTCGTCCTGCCATTCAGGATGTGGTGAATAGCTTAGGACTTTGCTTGAGTGACGGGTAGAATAGGGGAGTGTTATCTTTTATAGGGAACCCTCCTTCGTTTGATGAGAGCCAGTACTGGTTCGACCTCTTTGAGGAAAAGTCTTAACACGGTGAACAGCAGTAAGTCCTCAGTTTCATAGGCACGGGTCAACCATTCGTATCTTAGCATGCTTCATTACGTCGTCACTGACTAGGTCCAGGTTGAGAATGTTACGAGAGACTATCTTGTCTTGACATAAGTGCTTATGTGGATGTGTATGAGTCAATCGAGGTATTCTTCAACCTATATTCATGTTTTGATTTGTATGGTTTTTGTTCATATGTTTTTTGATAGATTCAGTAGATTAGTTCATATTATTTGGCATGAGACTCCATTTTATGTGTTGCATTATTTTTTGCATTAGAGTCTATCTTAGTTGCTTGAGGACAAGCAAAGGTTCGGTTTGCGGAGTTTGATGAATGTGTATTTTACACTTTCATTTGAGTCTTTTTCGCCTATTTTAGCTATCCTCTATGTTAATTTAGCTATATTTTAGTGCATTTTATTAGAAGAGTGTCACGTTTCCCTTTAGCTTTTATTTTACAGGTTTTGGTTGAAAAACGAGGATTTCCGGACAATTATATTGAAGTTGGCAAGGAATTGGTGTTCCAGAAGCCTATTTGGAGTATCTGAAGGTTTCCCGATAGGATATGGAGTCTAGGGGTCGAATCTGGAGGTTAGAAGGCCACTAGAAGTCAGAAACCGAGTCCGCAAAGGGGAAGAAATCCAAAAACGCGTCGAAAACGCGCAAAATCCAGAAAAAAGCTCCCGAGCGAATCGCCCGGGGCGTGGGGCGAATCGCCCCACACCAGGCGACTCGCCCAGTGTGTGGGGCCCTTCGCCCCACACAAATTCGAAGCCTATATATAGTTGCTCAGTTTTTCTCCGTTTTTCATACTTTTCCAGACCTTCTCTCTCACCTTTCTCTGTAATTTTAGGTAGGAACTTCCCAGAGCCTGTTCTGGGGGTTCATAGCTTAGGAGATACTTTTTCATAGCAGTTTGGAGCTTGTTAGATCGCGATTCTTCGGAGACTGGCAACCTTCGGTAACATTGTATCTTACAGTTTTCTACTTATTTTTATATATCTTTCAACATGTCTTCTTCTATGATTTCTGTTGATTGTATGATAACTATGAGTAGCTAAACTTCTCGTTGGTGGTAGTATGTGAATTCTTAGCGAAGGGTTGATAATTATGCTAATGGCTATATCGCGCATTATACTCCGTGTTATTGCTTTATTTCTTTGATCTTTCAGAATCTCTATCTTCGTATTGTTGATTAATTATTGCACACAATTGGACAATAGTCTTTGACCTATCAGAATCTATATCTTCGTAGTGTTGAATAATTATGGAACACAATTGGACAATAGTGTTTGACTTATCAGAATCTATATCTTCGTAGTGTTTGATAATTACAACAGGACAATTCATTGATCAAAGATCTTCATGCAAAAGCGAGGAATTTACGCATGATTATTAACCCGTTATGCTTTGAAGGACCATACTATCACCAATCTCCATTATCTGTTAGAAAAACCTTTGCTATACCGTCTGCTGTTCTTATATTCTTTAGTTAAATTAGATAAAGCTAGTTATAGTCCTTAGAGAACGACACTCGAGGTCATTCTACTGCTACACTACGGTTTTCATTGTAGTTGTGAATTGCCTTTGGCTAACTAACAAATTTATTTGACGGATCCGGACCCGAAAAATCCAAGTTCGTCAGGGCGAATCGCCCCACACCAGGCGAATCGCCCGGTGTGTGGGGCCCTTCGCCCCACACAATTCGAAAGCCTATATATAGTTGCTCAGTTTTCTCCGTTTTTCATACTTTTCCAGACCTTTTCTCTCACCTTTCTCTGTAGTTTTAGGTAGGAATTTCCCAGAGCCTGTTCTGGGGGTTCTTAGCTTAGGAGATACTTTTTCTTAGCAGTTTCGAGCTTGTAAGATCGCGATTCTTCGGAGAATGACAACCTTCGGTAACATTGTATCTTACAGTTTTTTTATTTATATATATATATATATCTTTCATCATGTTTTCATTCATTCGTGGTATGATTTCAGTTGATTGCATGACAACTATGAGTAGCTAAACTTCTCGTTGGTGATAGTATGTGATTTCTTAGCGAAGGGTTAATAATTATGCTAATGGCTATATCGCGCATTATACCTAGAGTTATTGCTTTATTTCTTTGATCTATCTAAATCTCTATCTTCGTAATGTTGAATAATTACTGAACACAATTGGACAATTCATTGATCTCTTTGATCTATCTAAATCTGTATCTTCGTAGTGTTGAATAATTAAAACTGGACAACTCATTGATCAAAGATCTCTATGCAAAACCGGGGAATTTATGCATGATTATTAACCTGCTATGCTTTGAATGACCATACTATCACCAATCTCCATTATCTGTTAAGAAAAACCTTTGCTAAGTCGTCTGCTGTTTTATATTCTTAAGTTAGAATAGATAAAGCTAGTTATAGTCCTTAGAGATCGACACTCGAGGTTATTCTACTGCTACACTACGGTTTTCGTTGTAGTTGTGAATTGCCTTTGGCTAAATACAAATTTATTTGATTGATTTGAATCTGACAAATTCCGTTTCATCTTGCTGAGACTGATAATCAGTCCATGAATGCAACAGCTGCAGATGTTGATCAGCAAGGTAAGTATACAATAGCTGCAAATGTTGCTGAGAATGCAACAACTCCAAATGTTGCTGCTGAAGCCACTGCGGTTGCTGAAACTGTTAGGAAACTTGTAATTTTGATGAGCAATTAACCATGCTAAATTAAGGAAAGTCCAGTAACTAGTACTCTTAAGGTCCATAGGAATTTAGAATTTTAAGGACATTGTAAAACAGGAACGTTTGCGGAAGACTTAGTGTAGGTACTAGTTAGGTGCTTTAGTTCTGCTGATGATGTACTTTGTTTACACAAACGAACTATTGAAGCACTAGAACCGTTCAGAAACTTGAAGAATTCGAAGACTGAAGACTAAAGAAGATTTCTGAAGATGGTATCTACAAAGGCACATGTTGCTCAGAAAGTGGAAACTCCAGCAACAACTTGCATAAGTGAAAATCTAAATGACAGAGTAGGTTGTGCTTGCTGAAACTGAGATTGACCGCTTGCTGAAAAACATATGTGACCTTCTTGCTAAAAGTACTTGCATTTGCGCTCCAACGTTCATATTTGAATTTCATACAAATGAACATTAAATGAGAAAGTAAGCATGCGAAGAACATGAAGACAAGAAGACAAATAAAGGACGCTGTTGAAAGTACAAAAGCAAGATAGTGACATCTTAAGGAACAAAGCCTTAGAATTTGAAATTCAAACGGCTCCGTTGATTCACTATAAATAGAGGTCATCCGGCAAAGAGTAGAAGGGTGTAAACAACGTGATCAAACTCTCACTTATGCTTAAACACTCAAATCCTTCTATACTCTTTACTGCCCATTGATCCGTTCCAAGACTTAAAGCTTGAAAAAGCTACCTGTGAAGAAGTAGAACATTCACGGCTAAGAAACTAGTTAAACGTTCTTCCTTTCGAACAAGAAGAAGTCTTGACACCAGAAACAACTTAAGTTGTTTACTGCAAAGTATTCAAAGTTTAATTTCTTAGATTACTTGTTGTAGCTGAATAAGTTATATTCAAGTCATCTCATCCCAAACCTCTCTAACTGATAAACACCCTTTTTCAGGCGTGAAATTCAGGTGGAATTTAATCAAGCATAGTGTTGCTGATTATAAGTCACAAGTTTGGTGGAGAACAAGGTTTCGTTCTCTAGTTAGGTTGGAAACGAAGCAAGTGTGCTTTGGTTTCTGTAGAATCGCTCTAGATAGGTGTTGTAAGGAACCTCAAACTTATCTTAGTGGATTCAGTCCTAGAAAGGACAAAGTGGATTAGTTGAGAGATTACGCCACTCTCAGATACCACTATAAAAGTGTTTGTGTGATTTACTTTACCGCATTTAGTTTTCAGCAAGCTTATCTTTCTGTACACTGTCACTCTGCTCACTTGCTGAAACTATCACTTACTGAAAAGCACTTATTGTATAAAGACTTCCGCACTCTGTTTTTAAGTATCAATAAAACTCGTTACTGAAAAGTAACTAGTACTTGGTGAGAAAGTTAAGTATCAGCAAACTCATTACTGAAAAGTAATAAGCCCTTCCTGAGAATGTTTTTAAACGACGAAAGTTTGAAAAGACTATTCACCCCTCCTTCTAGGCTTTTATTGTCGTTTAAAGGGACCAACAAGTGGTATCAGAGCTGGAGGTTCTTTAACCTTCAACACCGAACCTAGATGTCTTTAGGAGACGCTCCCTTGCTGAAGCTGGAAAACTATGAAAAATGGCGAAACAACATGATGTTACATCTTGAGGCCATTAGTGATGAAATGGTCACTGTCATTAATGATGGACCTATCAAGATCACTAAACTTGAGAGAAACTTTCCTCACAAAACCACGGATCCTACTGGTAAGGAAACTATCTTAGGAGAACCGGTTGACGCCACCGTTCCAAAACCAAGAGAGGAATGGACTTCCGACGAAGCTAAGAGATTCCGTCTTGATGGCCAAACAAGAAACATCATCATTCGATCAACTCCGGATACCATACAGTGCAAACTGTAGGGTGCCAAAACTGCTAAGGAAGCTTGGAAAATAGTTCAAGATCATTGTGCTAGATCTGATAAAACCAAGGAAAACAAACTCGAAGTGCTGAAGTTAAAGTTCCAGAACTTTAAACAAGGTACAAATGAGTCACTGGAAGACTTGGACTTCAGATTCACAACTCTAGTAAGTGAGATGGCTGCCTTAGGAGTTGGAAATCTTTACTCAGATTCTGAGAAGGTGGAAAACCATTATGAGAAGTCTGAACCAAGAATGGATCCATACTCAGAATTTCTACGATAATCAACGAATGCCAAACATCACACCTACAGAGTTATTCTCTCATCTTGCTACTGTCAACTACGAGTCAAAGCAAAGAGAAAATGTGTTTGCTGAAAAATCGCAAAACATTGCTCTTGCTGCAAAGCCGTCATCTTCTGAAAAGAAGAATGATAAAGAGCCTGCTGATGAAAATGCTTTAGTTGTTAAAAACATGAAGAAATTCATCAGTAAGGAACTTGAAAGGCGAAAAGAAAAAGAGAAACTGAAAAAGCATCTTGGTAACAACTACCATAAATACAAGAATGAGGCTAGCTCGCTGAACAAGCAGGCTCAGCAAGCAAATTCCTCTGAAGAACCAGCAGTTAGAAATGATCTCTGCTTTTACTACAAAAAGCCTGGACACCTCAAAGCAAATTTTCCTTTGCTGAAAGGTAAATCTGCCGAAAAGAAGAAGTTCAAAAGGGCTTTTATTGCTGTAGAAAAGAAGAAGCTTCAAGCAAAAATCGATGCGTTGTGCATTGATACCAGCTCCGAAGACAGTGAGGTAGAAAGCTCAGACACTGAAGAAGAAGAAGCCACTCTTGACGTAGAGATCGGCAAGGAAGTTTGTGGAATAGCTATGGAAGCTTATCCAGATGTGTCAAACTATGAATTCTGCCTCGTGGCCGATCAGGTAAACAGTCCTACCTCTGACTCTGACTCAGAAAGTGAAGATGATATTGACCTTGATAGAATTCAAGGAGAAATCGAAAGATTTGAGAAAACTCTAAGCAAACATCAAGAGAAACTACAAAATGCTGAAACTCTGACCAAGCAAACTACTGAAAAGTACGTATTGCTCAAAGAAGAGTCAGAAAAGAAAGATGTTGAAATATTGTATCTTAAGAAATTGATTGCTGAAGCTACAGAGAAGAATTCTCAAATGGCAATAGAATTGGAATATCAGTCCTCAATTCTAAAGTTACTTGCTGAAATACAAGAAATGAAAAGGATGAAAATCAATTCCAAATCTTATGTTGATGCAAGTAATACGCTGACTGAACTAAACTCTTATCTGAGAGATCCATCTCATAAAGAATGTTTAGGTGCAACGTATGAAGGTGATGACGTAATAATCTTGAGTAAAGACAAATCACCAATTACCTTTGTACGCGCAACTGATAGTGGTCAACCAGAACTCTATCAGATTGGTCAATCTAAGGTTGCTGAAAAATGCAATCAAGTACCTACTACCGTAAAGCTTGTTGTTGCGACTCAAAGTAACAAGACTTTAAAAGGAAAACAGGTTGCTGAAAAGCAAACTGTAAAGAAAAAGGATGCTGTAAAGCATTCCGCCAAACAAGTTGCTGAAAAACAATTTGTTAAGTCAAAAGGCAAGATTACCAAAGGTAATCAGAAGACCTTTGCTGACAAACCTGACTCAAGTAAGGTTGCTGAGACAAAAGGTCAGCATTCTCCAAAAAGTGGACTCGGTTTCAAACCAAGCAAAGTCAACTTTTTTATGAGTATAAGCAAAGTCAGCAAAGATACTTCAAAGAGATGAATAAAACCAAGCCTAAGAGTTCTGACAAAACTCAAAACGCTAGGGCTAGAAGGAACCTTGCTAGAAAAGAACTTACTGAAAAGTATGTCCAGCAAAAAGGTCAACCGAGCAAGACACCACATCAGAAAGTGGATTTGATCAGCACGAATCAAAAGTCTTTCGGCTCAAAACCTCCTAGTTCCTCAGCAAGTAGAAAACAAGTCAAAGTTGAAAAATTTAAGACTTGGGTTTCCACTGGACACATTCTTGAACATGTTAATGGACATCAAATATTGGATAATTAACTTGTTTTCTCTTGATTGTGCAGACTTCAGCCACGGAGACAAACAATGCAATCGGGCACTTTGACAGTGGTTGTGGAAAGCACATGAAGGGCAACAAGAATAACCTTATAAACTATAGACGTTGGTCTAAAGGTCCAACAATAAGGTTTTCTGGTGGAGGCTTTGGTTCTACAAAAGGTTATGGTGACGTGAAGTTTGGATGCATTACCATTTCGGGAGTTCTTTATGTCAAAAATCTTAAGTTTAACCTTTTCAGCATGAGTCAATTCGCTGATAAAGGATACTTCATCAAAATCAAAAGTGATGAATGTAAACTTATAGACTTTGAGACAAAGAAGGTTATTATCGTTGCTGGAAGATCAGGAGGTTTGTATACTGTAGATTGGTCTTCAGCAATCATTAAAAAATGTCTTGTCTCAGATCACGATTGCCTTGCTGAAAAAGCATGGTTATGGCATAAACGAACAAGTCACCTAAACTTCAAGACGCTGAATAAGTTGTCTAAAAAGGCACTTGTAGTTGGATTACCTAATGTTACTTTCAAGAAGGATGGTGTTTGCAATGCATGTCAGCAAGGAAAGCAAATCAAATCTTCTTTTAAGAACAAGGCAGTAACGTCAACTACAAAACCTTTACAACTCTTGCACATGGACTTGTTTGAATCTTCTTCAACAAGCTATGCTGGTAAGAAGTATGGTCTGGTGGTGGTAGATGACTATTCAAGATTCACTTGGGTAGTATTTATCAAGAACAAGTCTGAAACAAGGACTGAAATAACTAACTTGCTAAATAAGCTTGAAGTCATGAAAAATGACAAGGTAAAAGTCATAAGAACAGACCATGGTACTGAGTTTGTGAACCAGTACATAATTGAGTATTGCACTTTAAAAGGCATACAACATCAATTATCCTCAGTAAGGACACCACAACAAAATGGTGTTGCTGAAAGGAAGAATCGCACCCTAAAAGAAGCTGCAAGAAGAATGCTTGCTGACACTGAAATAAGTGAAGCTTACTGGGTTGAAGCGATTAATACCGCCTGCTATACTCAAAACAGATGTCTGATTACTAAGGAATACAACAAAACTCCCTATGAGTTATTTGTTGGAAGACCTCCTAACATCACCCATCTAAGAGTATTTGGTTGTAAGTGTTTTGTTCTTAACAATGGTAGAGAATACCTAAGAACATTTCAACCAAAGGCAGACGAAGCGATATTTCTTGGTTACTCCTTGCATAGTAAAGCTTATAGAGTTTACAAGAAAAAGGCACAAAAGATCGAAGAATCAATGCATGTTGTATTCTACGAAAAGTCACAAGGAGTGATTGCTGAAGAAGAGATATCAGATTGTATGAAGAAGCTACTCATACACGAGCAAAGAACTGAATCTGATGCTAGGCAAATCAAGTCAATTGAACTAAATGATGATTCTGACAATGACTCTCCTCCCCCAAGTCATGACAAGATAAATATAGTTCATGACAAAGAATTTCAAACAAAAGACGCAGTTTCTCAGGATGTTGCTGAAACTATGCAACTTCCTGTGCCTGCTGATGAGTTACCACAATCTAGCAATGTTGAACAAGCAGTTCCTGATGAACCAATCAAATCAGAGACACAACAAAATACCAGTAGTACTGAGCAAGTACATGCTGAAGAGTCACATGCTGATGAGCAAACTTATCCAGATCCAAAGAGTAGAAAACCTGTTAATAAATGGATTAGAGATCATCCCTCTACAGATATGATTGGTGACATTGATAAACGCCAAGTCACTACATCCAAAGTATCTGCTACTCATGGACTTGCTGAAGAAGCAAATGTCATAGAAGTAGAAGCTTTGTTCTCTTGCTTTGTTTCAGAAATTGAACCCAAGACCATAGAAGAAGCTTTAAAGCATTCTAAATGGATCAAGGCAATGCAAGAAGAACTGGATCAATATCAAAGGAACAAAGTCCAGAAACTTGTACCCCTTGCTGAAGGCAAGAAAGCAATTGTTACAAAGTGGGTGTTCAGAAACAAGCTGAGTGAGTCTGGTGAAGTAACAAGGAACAAAGCACGTTTAGTTGGTCAAGGTTACTGTCAGACTGAAGGATTGGACTATGATGAGTCTTATGCACGAGTTGCAAGATTGGATGCAATTAGACTTTTCTTGGCCTTTGCTGCTCACAATGACTTCATTGTTTATCAAATGGATGTTAAAAGTGCATTCTTAAATGGTGAACTTGCTGAAGAAGTCTACTTGGAAGAACCCCCTGGCTTTGAACTTCCCTCAGAAACCAAGATGGTATACAAGCTTCAGAAAGCTGTATATGGTCTAAAGCAAGCACCAAGAGCTTGGTATGATACCTTAGCTAAGTTCTTGCTGGATAATGGTTTCAAGAAAGGTGAAGTTGACAAAACTTTGTTTACCATGAACCATGATGGTAAAATATTCTTAGTTTAGATTTATGTGGGTGACATAATATTTGGATCTAAGGACAAGCAACTTTGTGATGATTTTGCCAAACTCATGACAAACAAGTTTGAAATGAGTATGATGGGAAAATTGAATTATTTCGTAGGATTGCAAGTCAAGCAACTCAATGATGGAATATTCATAAATCAGGCTAAGTATGCGAAAGAAATGCTCATAAAGTTTAGGATCAAAGAGGAAGAAAAACCTGAAAAGATCTCTATGAGCGTTGGTACCAAATTGGGCTATACTAAAGAAGATGAATGTGTTGAAGAACACAAGGATAGGAAGCTCATTGGTTCCTTGTTGTATTTAACAACAAGTAGACCTGACATTCAGTATGATGTTTGTGTGTGTGCAAGATTCCAATCTGATCCAAAAGAATCACACTACAAAAAGGCACTTAAGATACTGAAATATGTCAAAGGTACAATCAATGTTGGATTATGGTATCCTGAAGATTCTGGACTTGAATTGGTTGGTTATTCTGATGCTAATCATGGAGGATCAACTCTTGATAGAAAAAGTACTTCTGGAACTTGTCAGTTTCTAGGTACTAGATTAATATCATGGTTCAGCAAGAAGCAAACCTGTGTTGCCAATTCATCTACTAAATCTGTGTACATTGCGGCTGGTTGTTGCACAGCTCAAATCCTATGGATTCAGCAACAATTAAGAGATTATGGTATTTCTGCAAAGAAAACACCAATCTTTTGTGATAATACAAGTGTTATTGTTATCACGCAAAATCCTAAGTTCCACTCAAGGACAAAGCACATTGATATTAGACATCATTTCATTAGAGATCATGTGGAAAAAGGAGACATTGAGGTTGTGAATGTAGGTACCGATGATCAACTTGCTGACATCTTTACCAAGCCCCTACCAGATAATAGATTCGCAATGGTAATGTATAACCTTGGATTGATTGAATTACCTCAATAGTAAGGGATACAATTGGCAGATTGCTGAAACAGGCATTCATCAAGCCAAAGTATGCTTACTTGTATAAAGCTCCTTCCACTGATTTTCTCTAAAAGAAATGATAGTTCACTACATGATTGCTGAAACAGGCATTCAACAAGTAATTCCTTAAAAACGGGTATTTATTAGGAAACTTGATCACTTGCTGAGACGGGCGCTCAGTAAGAGAAAAACCTTAAGGATTGCTGAAACGGGCATTCAGACAATCAAAGATACTGAAACAGGTATTCAAGTCTCAAAGGAAAAACCTGAGACTGGAACTCAGCAAAGAGCAAAAACACTTCTCGGATTTCACCAAAGGATATCTCAAGATAAAAAGAATTTACTGAGACGGGAACTCAGAAATGTCTTTTAACTCAAAGAAATATGAGATATTTGATTAAGGGGGAACTTTCAGCAAATACAAGGCTGGTTACCTAAAAAGGTAAGTGCCAAAGTCAAATTTGTCCAAATTCGCTGAAAAGATTCTTATTTACTTCAGCAAGCAATTAGCGCTACGGTAAAAAGGATCAAATTCCGTGAATCAAGGTAAAATCAATTTGTGACGTTAATCGTGACACAGATAAACTCGATGTTAATCATGACATGAAACAAAATCGTGGCCATTGATTTATAGTAGTTTTTGATCTGACGGTTAATATTACAAAGAGAAAGTGTGCTCTGACGGTTTTTGTTAGTGGACCACTATGCATTTAATGCAAAGGCTCCACTAACGCAGTTGAATCTCTGTTTTACCCTTGCTGAGAACTCAAAACCGTTTGAGCTTCTTGCACACCTGAGATACTACATAAACAAAGAGTTAGAGAAAGACGAAATTCGTTAACTCACATTTCCTTTCTCTGCAAATTTTATAGCCTGTGCCCTGAATTCACTGTACCTCCGGTCAAAAAGCAAGTTAATCTTTTTCGTACATTTCTACCACTATATAAGAAATGGCTCCAAAGAGAGACGACCTCAAAGTCATCGAAAGCTGATAGTGCTGGGAAAAGCACTACTCCGGTTGTAACTCCGGCAACCAACACAGTGAAAATTGTGTTGAAAAACGACCGAATAATGGAGAGACCCATGCCGCCTGCATATCTTGACACTGCAAAGTGTGAACAGATGATGCAATGGGGCGGATTTTCCAAAGAGAAGTATATAAGATACTCCTATGAACAAGATTTAGATGAAGAAAATGAAGAGGCACTAAACTTGATAAATCAACAAGGCCTTCTTTTCTTCATAACTGCTCGCCCTAAGAAGGTGAGTATGTTAGATGCCATGGAATTCTACAACAATGCAGAAATCCAAACTCTCACTAATGGACAAGGAGTCACTGGAAAATTGATTTCTACCACAGTTCAAGGTGTGCAAATCATCCTGAAATGGATTGATTTAGCCAACATCTTTCAGATTCCAACTACTGGAACTGAAGATGACATCACTGCCACTGTTGAAGAAATAAAAGCCTTCTACAGTGATGTCAGAAATGAAAGAATGAAGAAAGGCGAAATTGCTCCCGTGACTTGGACAAAGCACGTAAAAAGGAAGCATCTTTGCCATTCACTTGGTCTAGTAGCTCTACTACTCATCAAAGTCTTAGACTCCCAAGTTGGAGGAATTGACCAAGTAGGCTTGAGAAGGAGGCCATTGCAGATGCATATACATGAGAACAAAACTGAGCTCAACTGGGCTAAGTACATTTTCAACAGACTTGTTGATTGTGTTACTAAATTCAAGGTAAAGGTTGAAGACAACAAAGTCTCACCTACCTTCCCAGTCATGTATGGACTAAAAATATACTATATCCTTGAACACTTCAGGATTCAGCTGAGAAACCCATTGCCAATTAAGAAATCAGTATGCAATGTGGGAAGAGCCTTGTACAAGCAAAATGGACCTAAGCTTGCTGACAAGAAGTCAAAGAAGACAAGAGCTGCAAATGGTGTCAGTATTGGTCAGCAAGACAGGTATACAACAGCTGCAGATGTTGCTGAGACTGAAAATCAGTCCATGCATGCAACTGCTGCAGATGGTGATCAACAAGGTAAGTGTACAACTACCTTTGCTGAAAATGCAACAACTGCAGATGCTGCTGTTGGAGAGAAACTGGAAAAATATAAGAAGAAAAAGAGGAAAGCTGATGATGACACTCAAACTGCAGCATCATTAGCTGACCCCATCCCTAAGAAGAAACGGACAAAGACTCACCCAAGAAAGAAAACATTGGCTCGTAAGTGCATTCCAATTGTCCATGATCTTTCGGATGATGCTCCAGGAGTTGCTGAAACACAAGCCACTCCAGTAGATGTTGTTGAAGTGTTTGCAGAAGCCTTCAACAATGTTGCAGTGTTTGCAGAAGCCTTCAACAATGTTGAAGTGTTTGCAGAATCCTTCAACAATCAACTCAATGTTGATACATCTACTGAGATATGACAACAAGGCAGTGGAAATGAAATTCCTGCCCCAATCCCAGATATCTACATTGTAGATAATCTAGATGACCACCCTATGGAACCAGCAAGTGATATTGTTGCTGATCTGAGAAACGCGACACTTGCTGATGCTGCTGAAAAGATGATTGCTGAACAAGCAACTCATCAAGTTGCAGAAACTGCAGTTACTGAAACTGTAATTGCTGAAGAACCAGTTGCTGAGATCGCAATGGTTCAAGTCCTAGAGGTTGCTGAAACACCACAAGAGACACTATTCGACCACACATCTCGTGATGCTGAGAATATTGGAACTAGTTCACCAAAAACATCCATTGACAAAGTTCAGCTGGTTTTGACAGAACTAAGCCAGCAAATGGATTTGGAGATTGATGACAACTCCAACAAATCAATAGATGTGTTCATGACTAGCAGTGAACTTAAAGGTCAAGATGTCTCTGCTCAACTTGTCATTTCAGAGACAAGGGAGATTGTTGAATCTGCACAGCCTTCTCAAATAGAGAAAGAAAAGAAGTCTGCTGAAGAACAAGTCCCAGATAATGAAGATGTCGTCATTGCTGAAAGGACTAAGTCACCACCTGCCCTTCTTCAGCAGGTAGTTAACTCAGACATAAGCAAAACTTCACTATCTGAAACTCTATCTTTTGTTGATATAATTATTTCCTTATAGACTTCTCAAGATACAAGTCAGAAGATTGCTGAAACTTCTGCACCAGAATCCACAACTACTGTTCAGCAGGTACATGATGTTTTTGGTAATTCAACTAAGTTTGAAAACTTAGTACTTGTATCTAACTTAAAATAATTTCAGGATGAACAATTCAAGGATGCTTCTCAAGCTCTTGAAGCAATGGAAATAGTGCCAGTACAACAAAGTGTGCAACATGAGCTTGCTGAAATTCAGCAGGTAAATCATGTTCCAGTTTTAGACTCTAAAACTATTTTCTAAAACCTTCATGAACTTAATTTTATTCTTTTTCAGGCTCAAAAGGAGACCACTGAAGTGGTTCACATCACGGAAGATTTGGAAGTAATATCAGTGGCACTTTACTCAAACTTCAAGAGAACTACCTTGACCAGAGTTGCTAAATCTGTCAGCAACTGGCAAAGGTATAGAAGGATGGATTTCTCTTATCTTCACCTTCATCTTTCAAACGAGAAAAAGAGACTTTCTTTGCTGAGACTCGAGACGTTTGTGCATTCCATACTTCTAGAAGAGTTGACATATTCTCAGCTCATCAGCTCTAGTCTGATAGCTCTAATCAGAGAGAATATGAAAGCTAAATTCAAGAGTGCCTCTCCAGCTGAACAAATTGTGATGCTCAAGGGTTCCTTTGTACCCGTGGTGGCTGATCCCCACAAAATCAATGAGGAAGATGAAGTTACTAGTGCAGCAATGTACAAACATCTTAAGTTAGTCATACTGACGGACGATGATGAAGAAGAAGAGGATGAAAATATCCCACAAGATCCAAGTGATGATGAAGGAAAAGATTCCAAGGACAAAAAGGATGATGATGATGATAATCAAGGTCCTAGTCCTGATGCTGGTGGAATTAAACTGACAATTGCTGAGACTGAACATCAAGATACTGAAAATCAGCAAGCTGACCACACTACAAGTCAGCATCAAGAATCCACTCCTGCTCCTGCTGAGACAAGTACTCAAGCAACTGAACAAGTTGCTGAAAATGAAGAAGAGTACGCCAGAAAGCGTGCTGAAATGAAATGAGGCAAAAACAAGATTTCTGATGCCGAGTTAACTTTACTCGATGCCAAGGTCACTGAACCAAACCCTGAGATACTGGCATAGGCAACCACTCAACCACTGCTTGTTGAGAGTCCGCTTGACATAGGCAAGATACTGGCTACTGTGCTAAAACGCACTACTTCTCTTACCATAGCTCAGAAACACATAAGTCTACATCATAAAAACTATGAAGAAGATGTCAGTCAAGCACTCAAACTGGCTAAAACTGCATTGAAAAAGGCTCAGACTTTCATTGAAGAAAAAGTCGACAATGAGCGCAGACATGAGGAGAATTTGGCTTGTATTAAAGAAGGTCTGTCCAAGCTGACTGTTGATCAGCAAGGAATAATTCTTAAGTACAATAGCCTAAGTAAACTTGCTGAAAATTGCAATGAATTTTTCTCTCTACACATTCTCCGAATGATGCAATCCATGTCTTAGGGGGATGATAAACAAATCTTCAAGAAAGAAAACCCCTGCTGAAGCGCCATTGATTCTGCCTATTCCACCTCCCAGAGAACCTCTTGCTCAAAGAGAGGAAAGTTCAAAGAGACGAGCTGAAACGGATTCTGAGAGAAATTCAGCAAATCCGAAAAGTAGAAGAACATCTGCTGAAACTCAAGAATACTGTCATACTGAGAGTCATCAAAATCTGAATGAAGATGATGATGATGATGATGACCAAACAATAGCTCAATCAATAAGAGCTAGACCAATCACAGCCCTAACTCCTTCTGGCCATTCCAAACATTTCTCTTCTGACTCAAGATCTTCTGCAAGAGATCAAGAAAATGCTAAGTCAAGAAGAAGAAGGCAAATACATGAAGAAAATAGGCTAGCCAGCATTGCCATTGGCTCTGGCATTGAATACACAAAGACCAGCAATGAACAAACAACTCAGAATGTGATCAGAAACCTTCATGGTTGCTGGGTCTTAAAGCTGGAAGATTTGTTGGTCAATGATTTCTTTCCGATTGCTGTACTGAATCAAATGTACACTTGGATTGAATTAAAAGTGCAAAGAAAAGAAAGGGATCCTCCTCCCTACCCAAGAAACATTGCTGCAAAATGGTTGAATCTGGAAGTCTTAGTAAGAAGAACATCTATTGGCAAGCTAATGAAGCAAGAGCCTGATTTAATCAAACAAATTGATGTTGCTTACTACAATGATCCTTTAACCAAGAAGTCAAAGAAGAAATATGGCTTGATTCCTTATGAGTATTTTTATCTCACTGCCAAGGATCAAGAAGAAGACCTTCTCTGGTTAAGAAAGATTCATGCTAACAAGAGAATTTCAGATACACAACTTCTCCATTCCAGCAATTGGGGCATGCACTTGTGGGTACTTCACTACAAAGAAATGAATGGTTAAAACCATCACAATACTGCATGCAAGAATGCAAGGATCATTCAGCTTGAAGTCCGTAAGCTACTTGAAGATTACGAAAAGGACTGTGTTGAATTTTCTGCGCTTGCTGAGAATAGTGTAAGGGAGATTCTGAGGAAATCTTCTGCTGGAATAGCTTAAGTCCCTTGTAAAAGCTTTGTTTGTTTTTGTTTGCTGATTTTTGTAGTTATCTCTCAACTTTCTTGTAAACTTACTGAAAGATAACTATCAGCAATAAGCTTTTGAATCTTATTGGTTTTTGATTATGCAATATACTTATGCTTACTGATTTATTATTCAAGTATGTTTGCATTATTCAACTGATTTATTGAACATCAGAAACCTCTAAAAGGGTAACAATTAATTTAGCCATGGATTGCTAACATCAAAAAGGAGAAATTTGTTAGGAAACTTGTAATTTTGATGAGCAATTAACCATGCTAAGTTAAGGAAAGTCCAGTAACTAGTACTCTTAAGGTCCATAGGAATTTAGAATTTTAAGGACATTGTAAAAGAGGAACGTTTGCTGAAGACTTAGTGTAGGTACTAGTTAGGTGCTTTAGTTTTGCTGATGATGTACTTTGTTTACACAAACGAACTATTGAAGCACTAGAACCGTTCAGAAACTTGAAGAATTCGAAGACTGAAGACTAAAGAAGATTTCTGAAGGTGGTATCTACAAAGGCACATGTTGCTCAGAAAGTGGAAACTTCAGCAACAGCTTGCATAAGTGAAAATCTAAATGACAGAGTAGGTTGTGCTTGCTGAAACTGAGACTGACCGCTTGCTGAAAAACATATGTGACTTTCTTGCGGAAAATACTTGCATTTGCGCTCCAACGTTCATATTTGAATTTCATTCAAATGAACATTAAATGAGAAAGTAAGCATGCGAAGAACATGAAGACAAGAAGAAAAATAAAGGACGCTGCTGAAAGTACAAAAGCAAGATAGTGACATCTTAAGGAACAAAGGCTTAGAATTTGAAATTCAAGCGGCTCCCTTGATTCACTATAAATAGAGGTCATCCGGCAAAGAGTAGAAGGGTATCAACAACGTGATCAAACTCTCACTTATGCTTAAAACACTCAAATCCTTCTATACTCTTTACTGCCCATTGATCCGTTCCAAGACTTAAAGCTTGAAAAAGCTACTTGTGAAGAAGTAGAACATTCACGGCTAAAAAATTAGTTAAGTGTTCTTTCTTTCGAACAAGAACAAGTCTTGACGCCAGAAACAACTTAACTTGTTTACTGCAAAGTATTCAAACTTTAATTTCTTCGATTACTTGTTGTACTTGAATAAGTTATATTCAAGTCATCTCATCCCAAACCTCTCTAACTGATAAACACCCTTTTTCAGGCGTGAAATTCAGGGGGAATTTAATCAAGCATAGTGTTGCTGATTATAAGTCACAAGTTTGGTGGAGAACAAGGTTTCGTTCTCTAGTTAGGTTGGAAACGAAGCAAGTGTGCTTTGGTTTCTGTAGAATCGCTCTAGATAGGTGTTGTAAGGAACCTCAAACTTATCTTAGTGGATTCAGTCCTAGAAAGGACAAAGTGGATTAGTTGAGAGATTACGCCACTCTCAGATACCACTATAAAAGTGTTTGTGTGATTTACTTTACCACATTTAGTTTTCAGCAAGCTTATCTTTCTGTACACTGTTACTCTGATCACTTGCTGAAACTATCACTTACTGAAAAGCACTTATTGTATAAAGACTTCCGCACTCTGTTTTTAAGTATCAGTAAAACGCGTTACTGAAAAGTAACTAGTACTTGGTGAGAAAGTTAACTATCAGCAAACTCATTACTGAAAAGTAATAAGCCCTTGCTGAGAAAGTTTTAAACGATGAAAGTTTGAAAAGACTATTCACCCCCCCCCCACCTCCTATAATACTCAATCGAACTCGTGAGATAAAATCTAAAGCGGTAAAGAAAGCGATAAAAATTCCGGGTTGCCTCCCGGATAGCGTCATTGTTTAAAGTCTTTGACTCGACTCCTGTCTGCGCCTATCTCTTCTTTTTGCGGGTACTATGCTTCCCCTTCATTGATCTCCTTTCCATGCCACGAACCTGTGAATAAGAAAGAATATAGGCTGCAAGACCACAGTAGTGAGTAGTAATATCAGGCGGTTAAGGTGGATCAGGTATGGCTTGCAACACGTGCTGCTTGCCATCCACTTCGATGGTGCAAGTTCTTTGGTAGATGTCCATCACGGAGCGTAGTTTAGTCAAGAATGTTTGCCCTAAGAGTATGACATCCCCCGTCCCAGGTGCAGATGCCGGCATAACTACAAAATTGGTGTATATAGATGCTTCACCAATCTTGACCAACACATTTTTCACAACGCCCTCGGGTCTCATAAAGGATCCATCCGCCAGTCGCACAATAGCCGTTTCCTCAGATAGTTTTCCAAGGTTGCTCTTTTCAAACACATTCAAAGGGATTATGTTTGAGTAGGATCCCGTGTCTAGTGTGGCACGGACATCTTCAAGCTCACCAATCCCTACCTTAACATCGAAACTTTTAGGGAGTGGTTCGGGATCCTCTTGCTCCTCATCACTTGCGTCAGAACCAAGGTCCTTCTCTTCTTCCTCAGCCTGTAGAAGTTCTTCCTTCATGCAACACTCGCACCTAACGACCTTCACGATGGTGATTTCGTCAGGTACATCACCAGCCAATTTCGACTTCATAGTGTTGCTAGGCAGTTTGCCTTGTTCCCTACTTGCTCCTCGGTCGATCAACTCTTGCATCTTCTGATGGGCAAGCCTAGTGCTCTCTTCCAACCTATCAAGCCTTTCCCTAGTCTTCCCGGAATCTTCTTCATAACGTTTGAGAAAACTTTGTGTGTGATCAACCATCTTCTGCAAGTTCTCCATCAGTTGAGCCGACTTCGACTTCGGTGGCTCTTTCGGAGCGGGGTTTTCGCAGTGATCATTACCATAGTTCAGCCTACTACGGTCTTGGTTAGGTCCATAAGTTTGGTTAGCCGGTGCATGTCCCTGATTGTTACGGTATCCTCTTCTCCAAAATCCACCTCGAGGATTCCTACCGTCTTGTCCGTAGCTAACTTCTTGAGTACCAAACTCCGTAGCAAAGGCTTCTTCTTCACCTCCTCGAGCCCAGTTGCCATCATCGTATGCCAGCTCCGACCTACACATATGAACCCCATGCCCATAGTTCTTGCATATTCGGCATACTTCATTCGAAACAGTTGTTCCGGTGGCGCTCTTGAGGACTTGCTTCAATTCGTTGGTAAAGCACTCGAATTAATCTCCATTCCCCCTATACATAGGGGCTTCATGAGTCGGTGGAGCTTCAGGTCCACGTCTCCTAACCATTGCTCTTGGGTCCTTGAACTGCGAACCCTTAGCAGGCCTTTCGAAAACTGCCCAGACGGCTTCTGCGGTTTCCTCCCAAATATTGCCTCGGCATTGGAAATCCACCACTTGTTGGTTCTTGAAGGTTAGCCCATTGTAGAATTGTTGGACTAGGTCTGAAAGTTCAAAACCATGGTGAGGGCACTTGTTCGTGAGATCTTGGAACCTCTCGAACACGGTGTAGATGGTCTCATCATAGTCCTGTTTGAATCCAATGATTTGCGCCTTAAGCGCGGTAGTCAAGGTGTGAGGGAAGTATTTCTCCATGAAAGCTGACGAAACCTTTTCCCAAGTGTCCAGCGAGCCTGCTGGAAGAGAACTCAGCCATGACTTGGCTCTGTCGCCAAGTTCCATAGCAAAAACCTTCATCCTTAACTCGTCCGTTGTTATGTCAGCTCCGGGTCGTGGGAGTTGGTTGACGAAATCATCGATATCGTGCAAGTACCCCATCACATCTTCCCTTGATAAGCCATAGAACCTCAGAAGTTGTTGGAATGCGTGGTTCTTGATTTCCAGATCTCGGGTTGCAGACGAAAGAACAATCGCCGGTCCCCTCATACGATCCTTGGTGGGTTGTACCCATGCCTTCAGTGGTCTACCTTCTGCCATTCCGTCGATTTCCTTGAAGAGACTGAGTAGATATTCAGAGAAATCGGTTTCCTCTATTTCCTCTAGTGCGCGCCTTTCAAGTAGTCGCCTTCTTTGGTGGTAGACTCTGTCGATCTCAACAATTGAATCAGCAAGCGGTATTCCTTCAGAACGTGTATGCGGCATACACTATCTGTAACAGACTAGGAAAGGTGATTAGAAACAGACTAGGAAAGCAGTATCAGAGAGAGATTAAAAAGGAAAACTAAAACAAATAGAATTAGGAATCTAAAGCTGAAAATATAAACAAATTAAACAGAAAAAAGGAGTATAGTCCCCGGCAACGGCGCCAATTTGATGAACCGCGGATGTCGTGCTCCGAATTCAAGCAAATAAATTTGTAATTAGCCAAAGGCAATCCACAACTACAACGAAAACCGTAGTGTAGCAGTAGAATGACTCGAGTGTCATTCTCTCAGGACTATAACTAGCTTTATCTATTTAACAAGAGAATATAAAACAACAGACAGATAGCAATAGGGGGTTTCTAGAAGATAATGGAGATTGGTGATAGTATGGTCCTTCTTAACATAACGGGTCGATAATCATGCATAAATTCCTCGGTCATGCATAGAGATCTTTGAATCAATCTAGTGTCATGTTGCAAATATTAAGCACTACGAAGATAATTGGTCTGACAAGTCAATCACGATTGTCCTAATGTGTTCCGTAATTATTCAACACTACGAAGATAATTGGTCTGATGGTCGACAAGTGTCCAATTGTGCATAATAATTAATACAACATACGAGAATTTTGGTTGCAACTGATCAACGAAATAAAGCAATGACACGGAGTATAATGCGCGATATAGCCATTAGCATGATTATCTTCCCTTCGCTAAGAATTCACATACTACCACCAACGATAAGTTTAGCTACTCATAATAGGCATGCAATCAACAGAAATCATAGAAGAAAACATATTGAAAGATATATAAAATAAGTAGATTAAACTTTAAGATACAAGTTACCGAAGGTTGTCAAACTCCGGATGATTGCGGTCCTACGAGCTCCAAACTACTATGAAAAAGTATCCCCTAAGCTACAGAACTCCCAGGACAGGCCCCGGGAAGTTCCTACCTAAAACTATAGAGAGAGGTGAGAAAGTAGGTCTTGAAAGATATGATTTTCGGAGAAAAACTGAGCACTATATATAGGCCCCGAAAAACTACGGGGCGGTTCGCCCCAGCACGCAGCGGTTCGCCCCAGGTTTTTTCTCGCGGAATTCCGCATTTTCGACGCGTTTTTGGATTTCTTCCCCTTTTCGAACTCGGTTTCTGACTTCTAGTAGCCTTCTAACCTCCATATTCGGCCCCCAGACTTCAAATCCTATCCGGAAACCTTCAGATACTCCAAATAGGCTTCTGGAACACCAATTCCTTGTCAACTTCAATATAATTGCCCGGAAATCCTCGAATTTCAACCAAAACCTGTAAAATAAAATCTAAAGGGAAACGTGACACTATTCTAATAAAATGTACTAAAATATAGCTAAATTAACATAGAGGATAGTTAAAATAGGTGAAAAAGACTCGAATGAAAGTGTAAAATACACATTCATCAGTTCTCCCCCGATTTCTGGATATATGTACTCCCTGTTGCAGATCACGTCCGTAATATGTCTTCCTATCCCCCTAGAGGCCCTCGAATACAGGTAGGAATGGTCGCTCCCTGTGAACTCCTGATGCCCAAAATGGATGAATGAAGAAATGGACTCTGGTGTCCATGGTATTATCAGGCCTCGAACTAGTACCCCATTCTTCTCCTCGAGATCAGTGAATGCAGTGTAGAACTCTTGGAGGAGGCTCACGTCGTACCCCTTGAACCTGATGGAACTGTACCAAACCCAATTCCTTCTTGATGCCAATCGGGATAGCGTCCTATACCCCGCCGTACCAACTGCTGCGTCCGGGATATCAATCCTCCTGTCTGGAATGATCGATCTTCCCCCTTCGGCCATCTCCGCTTCGAGCCTTTGTCGAACATCTATCGTAGCTAAAGACATCTCGTACATGTGGTGAGAAGGTTGGGAGCTTGATGCTACTCCCTTCCCCTTTTTGCTCGAGCCAGCTCTCCTCGATCCTCTTGGAGCCATGATTCCTACAAACAGCAATTAGTATCTTGTATGACGCAAAACAGACATATGCATATGTAAATGTACGAGCGAACAAACGAGCAATATCTTCAACAATACAACTCCTCAAAAACCCAATGTCTAGTCTAGCTACTTCATCACGCAACATATCAATGTAACTACTACAATAACATATCACATTATGCTCTTGCTAAACAACAAATGCCTTGAATCACAAGGTTCAATCCATACCATAATAACAAAAATCTAACAACATAAATCCTCAACTTCATCAATCATGCATTCTACCATTACATCCATCATTATCATATCAACAAACACATGTTTAAGCATGGAATGAAAGTAAGAGATATATTTCCTAACAAGATATATCATCTAATAGCAAAAATCTCACATCAACAAACCAAGCGTAATTGAACATGCAATTGATAATGAATAACGTTTCTAATCACATAAATCATCAACCCATACATCATACAAGCTTAATTGAAGCATAAATCAAAAAAACCCCAAATTTGAAAAATTAGGGTTCATGTGAGATTACCTCAAATCCGGAGATTGAATGAACAAGGAAGAAATTTGTTCGGATGAAAAGAAAGAGCACGTAACGGGCTTCGATTGAAGTTAAAGAACACACAATTTGATGGAAATATGAAGAAGTTATGAAGGTTTGAAGATATTTTGAAAATGGGGGAATTTTTGGAGTTTAAAGGAAGAAGATGAAGTGAAATGAGGAAAAATGGGGGAGAACCCCGATTTATTCTTCTGCAGGTCGTGGGGCGATTCGCCCCCCACCTTCTGAGGTGGGGAAGGTGGGGGGACGAACATTTTGAAAAAGAAAAAAAATGCGGTTTTTAGTCCCCGAAAAATATTTTTCTCAAAAAATCACTCGAAAGATCTCACTCAAACATAACATAAGCACATACGACACAGAGACGAACAAATTCACATATGAAAAGCAAATTGTTCAAGTATGAATGCATGCAATAAAGCGGTAAAGAAAGCGATAAAAACCCCGGGTTGCCTCCCGGATAGAGCCATTGTTTAAAGTCTTTGACTCGACTCATGTCTGCGCCTAGCTCTTCTTATTGAGGGTACTAGACTTCCCCTTCATGGATCTCTTCCTCATGCCTTGAACATATGAATAAGAATGAACATAGACATCAAGACCACGGTAGTCAACAGTGTGAGAAGTATCAGGTGGATCAGATATGGCTCGCAACACATGTTGCTTGCCATCCACTTCAATAGTGCAAGTCCTTCGGTAGATGTCCATCACGGAGCGTAGCTTAGTCAAGAACGTTCGCCCCAAGAGAATGACATCCCCCGTCTCAGGTGTAGACGCCGGCATAACTACAAAATT
This sequence comes from Plantago ovata, assembly GCA_028274465.1. Taxonomy (NCBI): domain Eukaryota; kingdom Viridiplantae; phylum Streptophyta; class Magnoliopsida; order Lamiales; family Plantaginaceae; genus Plantago; species Plantago ovata. The sequence continues at coordinate 87,714,535 of CM051455.1, read as the reverse complement.
GGTGTATACAGCAGCTTCACCAATCTTGACCAATACATTTTTCACAACGCCTTCGAGTCTCACAAAGGATCCATCCGCCAGTTGCACAATAGCCTTATGCACAGATAGTTTTCCAAGGCTACTCTTCTCGAACACATTCAAAGGGAGCACATTAGAGTAAGATCCCGTGTCTAGTGTGGCACGAACATCTTCAAGTTCCCCAATCCCGACCTTAACATCGAAACTTTGAGGGAGTGGCTCGGGATCCTGTTGCTCCTCTTCACTCTCGTCAGCACCAACGTCCTTCTCTTCTTCCTTAGCCTGTGGGGGCACTTCCCCCTTGCAACTCTCGCACTTAGCAACCTTCTTGATGGTGATTTCAACATGTAGATCACCCACCAAGGTAATGGACATCGACTTCTCAGTGTTGCTAGGCAGTTTGCCTTGCTCCCTACTTGCTCCTCGGTCGATCAACTCTTGCATCTTTTGATGGGCAAGCCTAGTGATCTCCTCCAACCTATCAAGTCTCGCTCTAGTCTTCTCAGAATCTTCTTCATAAGGTTTGAGAAAACTTTGGGTGTGATCAACCATTTTTTGCAAGTTCTCCATCAGTTGAGCCGACTTCGACTTCGGTGGCTCTTTCGGAGCGGGGTTTTCGCAGTGATCATTACCATAGTTAAGCCTACTACAGTCTTGGTTAGGGCCATAAGTTTGGCTAGCTGGTGCATATCCTTGATTGCTACGGAACCTTCTTCTCCAAAATCCACCTTGAGGATTCCTACCGTCTTGTCCGTAGCTAGCTTCTTGAGTACTGATGAACGAGATTGTCAGACTCGAACAATCAAATAAATTTGTAATAAGCCAAAGGCAATCCACAACTACAACGAAAACCGTAGTGTATTAGTAGAATGACTCGAGTGTCGTTCTCTCAGGACTATAACTAGATTTATCTATTTAACCAGAAAATATAAAACAGCAGATAGAAAGCAATAGGGGGTTTTCAAGAAGATAATGGAGGTTGGTGATAGTATGGGCCTTCTTAACATAATGGGTCGATAATCATGCATAAATTCCTCGGTCTTGCATAGAGATCTTTGAATCAATCTTGTGTTCTGTTGCAAGTATTAAGCACTACGAAGATAATATGGGTCTGACTTGTCAACAACTAACGTCCTATTGTGTTCCGTAATCATTCAACACTACGAAGATAATTAGTCTGATTGGTCGACAAGTGTCCAAGTGTGCATAATGATCAATACAACCTACGAAAATTTTGGTTTCAACTGATCAACGAAATAAAGCAATGACACGGAGTATAATGCGCGATATAGCCATTAGCATGATTATCTTCCCTCGCTAAGAATTCACATACTACCACCAACGATAAATTTAGCTACTCATAATAGGCATGCAATCAATAGCAATCATAGAAGAAAACATATTGAAAGAAGAATAAAGTAGATAAAAGTTGTAAGATACAAAGTTACCGAAGGTTGTCAATCTCCGGATGATTGCGATCCTACGCGCTCCAATCTGCTATGAAAAAGTATCCCCTAAGCTATGGAACTCCCAGGACAGGCCCCGGGAAGTTCCTACCTAAAACTATAGAGAGAGGTGAGAAAGTAGGCTTGGAAAGATATGATTTTCGGAGAGAAAACTCACAACTATATATAGGCCAGAAATTCTTCTGGGGCGGTTCGCCCGAGGCACGGGGCGGTTCGCCCCCCTGTATTTCGCGGAATTTCCGCGTTTTTCGACGCGGATTTGGATTTCTTCACCTTTTCGGACTCGGTTTCAGACTTCTAATGGCCTTCTAACCTCCAGATTCGACCCCTAGACTCCAATTCCTATCCAGAAACCTTCAGATACTCCAAATAGGCTTCTGGAACACCAATTCCTTGTAGACTTCAATATAATTGCCCGTAAATCTCCGAATTTCAACCGAAACCTGTAAAATAAAATCTAAAGGGAAACGTGACACTATTCTAATAAAATGTACTAAAATATAGCTAAATTAACATAGAGGATAGCTAAATTAGGTGAAAAAGACTCGAATGAAAGTGTAAAATACACATTCATCAAATTCCCCAAACCGAACCTTTGCTTGTCCTCAAGCAACTAAGCTAGACTCTAATACAAAAAACATGCAAGACTCAAAAATGGAGTTTCATGCCAAATAAAATGAACTAATCTAAAGAATCTACCAAATAACATATGAACAAAAACCATATAAATCAAAGCATGAATATAGGTTGAAGAATACCTCGATTGACTTATACACATCCACATAAGCACTTATGTCAAGACAAGATAGTCTCTCGTAACATTCTCTACCTGGACCTAGTCAGTGACGACGTAATGATGCATGCTAAGATACGAATGGTTGCCCCGTGCCTATGAAACTGAGGACTTACTGCTGTTCCACCATGTTAAGACTTTTCCTCAAAAGAGGTCGAACGAGTACTGGCTGTCATCAAACGAAGGAGGGTTCCCTATAAAAGATAACACTCCCCTATTCTACCCATCTCTCAAGTAAAGTCTTAAGCTATTCACCACTTCTTGAATGGCAGGACGAGGGTGGTCTAGAACAGATGACACTTAAGACAAAAAAGATAAAGATAGAAAAACACAATTACGAACAATACGAAAAATGGAAAAGACTCACACTTTGCTAAACTGCTATTTGGCTTTTTTATTTTTTGGACCCTCTTTTGCTTTTTTGGGGTCTTCTTTTTTTTCTTTTTTTTTCTTTCCAGATTCTTTTTTTCTTTTTCTATTTTTTCTTGGAATTTTTCTTTCTTTTTTTTCGATTTTTTCTAGCCAGTAGTAGCATAACAAAAAGAGAAACAAAATGACTCACACGACTTCCCCAAACCTATTCAAAAGAATAGGTTGGAGTACAAATTTCATGGAAAAGGAAAATAAACTCACGATACGAAAAATGAAAAACAGAAACAAGTCTATGATGGTGTAACCCCCTCCCCAAACCTATTCGGAAGAATAGGTTATAAACAAAGGATCACACAACCTCACACTACTTCCTTCCTAGGCATTTAGCAATCTCAAAGCATGGTGAAGACTTGTTGCCTCTTAGGAACATAATTACTCTGGAAAACAACCAAAAGACCCTAACATGCATCATCCTATTATAAAGGCCTTCGGGAACCGCAGTAGAGAAAACACCACTAAGTGATGTCGAGACTACCATCCTTAACTAAGTGCAATACATAAATGTGACAAGCCAAGCGAGAAAAACCTCAAACAAATTCATAGAGATGAAGCATACGATTAATGGCATAGCTAGTTGATCTACCCAATAAAAAAGTTCAAACAATTCGGCAATAGACTCCATATAAAACATGCAAGACTATCCTAGGATGAATGCAACCTAAAAAATCTAAGAAAGCAGTAAACGTGCAGACAGATAAAGCATGCGAAGTACTATACTCATCCTACCAATACCAAGCTCCAAGCTAACAACATTAGATCACTTAAATCCTATCCCCCCTCATGAAATTAACGCTAGTCCCTAGCAGTAAGAAAATGAGAAAATAAGATGTGATACTAGATGTTACCCCATGGTTTGGCCTCGGTCGGCTGAGTATGCTGCTTGTGATTTATTGGGCCTTCTCTGTGAGTTTCATAGTGTGACATCAGGTCTTCTGGTGGTTGCGGTAGTTCCATTTTTAGGCCGGTCAGGATCAACTCTTCTATCAGAATCATCATTGCCCGTATGGCCTTCATCGTCACTACTGTTACCACCATCATCACTAGTAGAGTTGCAGTGGCAGGTAGAATTCTCAAGACCAGACGCCGATGTTATGGAATCCTCCATCCTGTAGCCCTCCAATGGGATGTGAACTGTTGAAGGAGAAAGGGCAGTGGTATCAGGACCTCCCTCTCCAACGTTTTATCCCACGAGAAGGTTTCAATAGGCTGCTCGGTTACTCACAAGTCTTCTACTTTTTTCTCCAATTTTGACCACATTCTCCATTGTTGCTCCGCCCGATGTCAATATGATGTTCACTTCAGAGGTTGGCAAAGGGCGCCCCAACGAGGGACTGTGTACCCATGTCATTATGTTTTGGAACCAAGCTAGCGCTTTGGAACCTTCTAGCAACTGCGAACTCAAGATCAAATCCGTCGCTGCGAGAATGTCCCGGTGCCTTCCAGTTCACTCGAACTCTACAGTCCTTGTGATGGAGTGACGATGTAATAACGGTTTCTGTCCCTTCGGTGGTGCATGAATAGGCATAGGAGTCCTTACTCCAGGTGTACTCTAGCTCCTCCTCTTGGATAATCCACGGCGTTGTTGCAAAACCCCTTGGCTCGAACACACATCTAGCGAGATCACCTTTCTTGACATGATTCTTCACAGCAATCATACGGGAATCAAAACACCTTTCTTGACATGGCACCTACAAACAACGATTAGCACCTCGTACGACTCAAAACAGACTGAAATATACACTAGTGTAAAAGCAAAAAAAAAAACGAGTAATAGAATCAACAATCAAACTCCCCAAACCGCAATGTCTAGCCTAGCTTCTTCATCATACAACGTAACTACTACATGCAATACATCACATCATGCTCTCACTAGACAACCAACATCCTTGATAACAAGGCTCAATTCATACCATAGCAGCGCAAAAATTCAACCAACAATCCACTAAGATAAGTTTGAGGTTCCTTACAACACCTATCTAGAGCGATCCAAACAGAAACCAAAGCACACTTGCTTCGTCTCCAACCTAACTAGAGAATGTAACCTTGTTCTCCACCAAACTTGGTACTTTTAATCAGCAACACTATGCTCGATTAAGTTCCCCCTGAATATCACGCCTGAAAGGGTGTATTTTCAGTTAGAGAGGTTTGGGATGAGATAACTTAATTATAACTTATTCAGTTACAACAAGTAATCTAAGAAATAAAACTTTGAATACTTTGCAGTAAACAAGTTTGATTGTTTCTGGTGTCAAGACTTGTTCTTGTTCGAAAGAAAGAAATAACACTTAACTAATTTCTTAGTCGTGTAAGTTCTGCTTCTTCACAAGTACCTTTTTCAAGCTTTAAGTCTTGGAACGGATCAATGGCAGTAAAGAGTATTGAAGGGTATATGAATTTAAGCAAAAGTGAGAGTATGATCACGTTGTTGACACACTTCAACTCTTTGTCGGATGACCTCTATTTATAGTGAAATAAGGAGTCGTTTGAATTTCAAATTCTAAGGCTTTTGTTCCTTAAAATGTCACTATCTTGCTTTTGTACTTTCAGCAGCGTCCTTGTTTGTCTTCTAGTCTTCATGTCCTTCGCGTGCATGCTTTGCATTTAATGCTCTTTTGAATAAAATTCAAACAGTAACATTGGAGCGAAAATACAAGTACTTTCAGCAAGAGGTCACAAATGTTCATCAGCAAGTGGTCAGTCTCAGTTTCAGCAAGCACAACCTACTATGTCGTTCAGATTTTCACTTATGAAATGTTGTTGCTGAAGTTTCCACTTTCTGAGCAACATGTGCCTTTGTAGATACCAGTCTTCAGAAAATCTTTTAGTCTTCAGTCTTCGAAATCTTCAAGTTTTTGAGCGGTTCTAAATGCTTCAATAGTTTGTTTGTAAAAACAAAGTACATCATCAGCAAATGCTTCAATAGGTTGTATTTCTTTTCAGAAAACAAGGTACATCATAAGCGGTAAAACCAACCTATCTAGCACCTACTCTAAGTCTTCAGCAAACGTTCCTCTTTTACAATGTCCTTACAATTCTAAATTCCTATGGACCTTAAGAGTACTAGTTACTGGACTTTCCTTAATTTAGCATGGTTAATTGTTCATCAAAATTACAAGTTTCCTAACAACAATCAACCTAACGTTGATACATCTGTTGATGCAAGACCACATGACAGTGGAAATGAAATTCCTGCCCAAGTCCCCGATATCTAAATTTTGGATAATCTTGATGACAACTCCAATAAGTCAGTAGACCCGTTCATGACAAGTAGTGAACTTACAGGTCAAAATGTCTCTGCTCAACTTGTCAATTCTGAGACAAGGAAGATTGCTGAATCTGCACAACCTTCTCAGTTAGAGCAAGAAAAGAAGTCTGCTGAAGAACAAGTCCCAGATAATTAAGTTGCTATCATTGTTGAAAGGACTGAGTCACCACCTGCCCTTATTCAGCAGGTAGTTAACTCATATATAAGCAAAAGTTCACTATCTGAAACTTTATCTTTAGCTAATATAATTGTTTCTTTACAGACTTCTCAAGATACAAGTCAGAAGATTGCTGAAACTTCTGCACTAGAATCCACAACTCTTGTTCAGCAGGATGAAGAATTCAAGGATGCTGCCACAGCTCCTGAAACAATGGAGATAGTACCAGCACAACTTAGTGTGCATCATGAGCTTGCTGAATGTCATCAGGCTCAAAAGAAGAACAATGAAGTGGTTCACATCACTGAAGATCTTGAGGTTAGTTCTGAAGAACTTTATTCAAACTTAAAAAAGAACACCTTGATCAGAGTTGCTAAGTCTGTCAGCAACTGGCAAAGGTATAGAAGGATGGATCTTTCCGATCTTCACATACATCTGTCCAATTAGAAAAAGAGAATCTCTCTAATGAAACTTGAGACGTTTGTACACTACATACTTCCAGAAGAACTTACATATTCTCAGCAAATGAGTTCAAATCTGATTGCTACAATCAGAGAGAATATGAAAGATTTGAAATTGACTTTCATCTTTTTCATCACCTTCATACATGGCACCCAAACCTTCTTTCTGAGATGGATCTCTCAGATAAGAGTTTATTTCAGTCAGCGTGTTACTAGCATCCGCATAAGATTTGAAATTGACTTTCTCTTTTTCATTTCTTGTATTTCAGCAAGTAACTTTAGAATTGAGGACTGATACTCTTCCAATTCTATTCCATTTGAGCATTTTTCTCTGTAGCTTCAGCAATTAACTTCTTGAGATGCAATATTTCAACATCCTTCTTTTCCGACTCAATGCTCAGCAAAACATACTTTTCAGTAGTTTGCTTAGTCAGAAGTTCAGCATTCTGTAGTTTCTCTTGCTGTTTGCTCAGAGTTTTATGAAATCTTTCGATTTCTCCTTGAATTCTATCAAGGTCAATGTCATCTTCACTTTCTGAATCAGAGTCAGAGGTAGGACAATTTACCTGACCGGCCATGAGGCAGAACTCGTAGTTTGACACATCCGGATAAGCTTCCATAGCTATTCCAAAAACTTCCTTGCCAATCTCTACGTCAAGAGTGGCTTCTTCATCTTCACACTCCGAGCTTTCTTCCTCACTATCTTCAGAGATAGTATCAATGCATAACGCATCAATTTTTGCTTGAACTCTCTACCTCACTGTGTTCAGAGCTTTTTTCAATGCAACGAGCATCGATTTTTTCTTGAAGCTTTTCTTTTCTTCACCAATCGAAGCCCTCTTGAACTTTTTCTTCTTTTTAGCAGATTTCCCTTTCAGTAAAAGGCAGTTTGCTTTGAAGTGTCTAGGCTTCTTGCAATAAAAGAAAAGATCATTGCCAACTGCTGGTTCTTCGGAGGAGTTTGCTTGATGAGCTTTCTTGTTCAGCGAGCTAGCTTCATTCTTGTATTTATGGTAGTTGTTAGCAAGATGCTTTTTCAGCTTCTCTTTTGCTTTTCGCCTTTCAAGTTCCTTACTAATGAATTTCTTCATGTTTCTAACAACAAGATCGTTTTCATCAGCATGCTCTTTATCATTCTTCTTTTCAGAAGATGACGGCTTGGTAGCAAGAGCAATGTTTTGCGATTTTTCAACAAACACATTTTCTCTTTGCTTTGTCTCATAGTTGACAGTAGCAAGATGAGAGAACAACTCGGTTGGAGTGATGTTTGGCATACCTTGATTATAGTAGAAATTCTGAGTGTGGATCCATTCTCGGTTCAGGCTTCTAATAATGGTTTTCACCTTTTCATAATCTGAATAGAAGTTTCCAACTCCTAAGGCAGCCATCTCACTCACTAGAGTTGTGGATCTGAAATGGAAGTCTTCCAGTGACTCATTTGCACCTTGTTTGAAGTTTTGAAACTTCAACTTTAGAACTTCGAGTTTGTTTTCCTTGGTTTTGTCAGATCCAGCACAAAGATCTTGAACCATGATTCAAGCTTCCTTAGCAGTTTTAGCACCCCATAGTTTGCACTGTATAGTATCTGGAGTAGATCGAATAATGATGTTTCTTGCTTGGCCATCAAGACGGAATCTTTTGGCTTCCTCTGAAGTCCATTCCTCTCTTGGTTTTGGAATGGCGGTATCAACCGGTTCTCCTAAGATAGTTTGCTTTCCAGCAGTGTCTGTGGTTTAGTGAGGAAAACTTCTCTCAAGTTTAGTGATCTTGATTGGTCCATCATTTATGATAGTAACCATCTCATCACTAATGGCCTCAAGATGTAGCATCATGTTGTTTCGCCATTTTTTATAGTTTTCCAGCTTCAGCAAGGGAGCGTCTCCTAGCGACATCCTGTCAGCAAATGACTACCAAACTGATCAAGTGAAAGTGATTTACGGAAAGCACCTAAGGGGATCTAGGTTCAGTGCTGAAGGTTAAATAACCTCGCTCTGATACCACTTATTGGTCCCTTTAAACAACAAGAAAAGACTAGAGGGGGGGTGAATAGTCTTTTCAAACTTTTCGTCATTTCAAACTTTCTCAGCAAGTGCTTATTACTTTTCAGTAATGGGTTTGCTGGTACTTAAAAACAGAGTGCGGAAGTCTTTTACAATAAGTTCTTTTCAGAGAGCTAGTTTCAGTAGGTGGGTAGAGTGACAGTGTACGAGAAATGTAACTTGCTGAAAACTAAGTGCAATAAAGTAAATCACACAAACACTTTTATAGTGGTATCTGAGAGTGGCGTAATCTCTCAACTAATCCACTTTGTCCTTTCTAGGACTGAATCCATTATGATAAGATGTGAGGTTCCTTACAAATCCTATCACCAATGATTCTCAGAAACCAAAGCACACTTGCTTCGTTTCCAACCTAAACTAGAGAACTGTAACCTTGTTGTCCACCAAACTTGGGACTTATAATCAGCAACATTATGCTTGATTAATTCCCCCTGAATTTCACGCCTGAAAATGGTGTTTATCAGTTAGAGAGGTTTGGGATGAGATCGCTTGAATATAACTTTTTCAGCTATAACAAGTTATCTAAAGAAACACAACTTGTAATACTTTTCAGTAAGTAAGTTAAGTTGTTTCTGGTGTCAAAAATTGTTCTTGTTCGAAATAAAGAACACTTAACTAATTTATTAGCCGTGAATGTTCTACTTCTTCACAAGTAGCTTTTGTTTCAAGCTTAAGTCTTGGAACGGATCAATAAGCAGTAAAGAGTGTGGAAGGTTTTGAGTGTTTAAAGCACAAGTGAGAGTTTGATCACGTTGTTGACACCCTTCTACTCTTTGCCAGATGAACTCTATTTAGAGTGTCTCAAGGAGCCATTTGAATTTCAAATTCTAAGGGTTTGCACCTTAAGATGTCACTATCTTCCTTTTGTACTTTCAGCAGCGTCCTTCATTTGTCTTCTTGTCTTCATGTTCTTCGCGACTTTGCATTTAATGTTCATTTGAATCAAATTCAAATGTGAACGTTGGAGCCAAAATGCAAGTACTCTTCAGCAAGGAGGTCACATATGTTGTCAGCAAGTGGTCGATCTCAGTTTCAGCAAGCACAACCTACTCTGTCATATTGATTTTCACTTATGCAAGTTGTTGCTGAAATTCTCACTTTCTGAAGCAACATGTGCCTTTGTAGATACATTTCTCAGAATTCTTCTAAGTCTTCAGTCTTCAAATCTTCAACTTTCTGAGCGGTTCTAGATCTTCAATAGTTCGTTTGTATAAACAAAGTACATCATCAACAAGTTTAAGAACCAAACTAGTACCGACACTAAGTCTTTCAGCAAACGTTCCTCTTTTACTCTATCCTTAGAATTCTAAATTCCTATGGACCTTAAGAGTACTAGTTACTTTACTTAATTTAGCATGGTTAATTGCTCATCAAAATTACAAGTTTCCTAACAATTTTCATGATGAATGCCTGTTTTAGCAAACACTTTGTGTACAACCATCTCTTAGTGGAACCAAACAAAAGGGGAGTTTCCAAAGGATAATTAAATCTTTAAGCAACTGTTGGCTTTGCTGAATACTCGTTTCAGCAATCCAATCAAATGTACCCTTTTTATTGAGGTAGTTCAATCAATCCAAGGTTATACCTTAGCATTGCGAACCTATTATCTGGAAGGGGCTTGGTAAAGATGTCAGCAAGCTGATCATCAGTACCTATCTTTACAACCTAATGACTCCTTTTTCCACATGATCTCCAATGAAATGGTGTCTAATATCAATGTGTTTTATCCTTGAATGAAACTTAGGATTTTGCGTGATAGCAATAGCACTTGTTTATCACAAAAGATTGGTGTTTTCTTTGCAGAAATACCATACTCTCTTAGTTGTTGTTGAATCCATAAAACTTGAGCAGTACAACAACCAGCCGCAATATATTCAGATTCAGTGGATGAATTGGCCACACATGTTTGCTTCTTGCTGAACCATCAAAATTAATCTTGTACCTAGAAACTGACAAGTTCCAGAGGTACTTTTTCGATCAAGGGTTGATCCACCATGGTCAGCATCTGAATAACCAACCAATTTTAATCCAGAATCTTTTGGATACCATAATCCAACATTGACTGTGCCTTTGACATATTTCAGTATTTTGAGTGCCCTATACTTGTGTTCATTCACACTTTTGTCATGTTTAGTATAGCCCAATTTGATACCAACACTCATAGGGATCTTTTTAGGTTTCTCTTCCTCTTTGATCCTGAACTTTATGAGCATTTTCTTTGCATACTTTGCTTGATTTATGAATATTCCATCTTTGAGTTGCTTGGCTTGCAAACCTAGAAAAAAAATTCAATTTGCCCATCATACTCATTTCAAACTTATTAGTCATGAGCTTGGCAAAATCATCACAAAGTTGCTTGTCCTTAGAACAAAAAATTATGTCATCCACATAAATCTGGACTAAGAGTACTTTACCATCAGGATTCATGGTAAATAATGTTTTATCAACTTCTGTTAGGAAACTTGTAATTTTGATGAGCAATTAACCATGCTAAATTAAGGAAAGTCCAGTAACTAGTACTCTTAAGGTCCATAGGGATTTAGAATTTTAAGGAAATTGTAAAAGAGGAACGTTTGCTGAAGACTTAGTGTAGGTGCTAGATGGGTGTTTTAATTCGCTTATGATGTATCTTGTTTTCTGAAAAGAAAAACAACCTATTGAAGCATTTGTTGATGATGTACTTTGTTTACACAAACAAACTATTGAAGCATTAGAACCGTTCAGAAACTTGAAGAATTCGAAGACTGAAGAGTAAAGAAGATTTCTAAATATGGTATCTACAAAGGCACATGTTGCTCAGAAAGTGGAAACTTCAGCAACAACTTGCATAAGTAAAAATCTATATGACAGAGTAGGCTGTGATTGCTGAAACTGAGATTGACCACTTGCTGTAAAACATATGTGACCTCCTTGCTGAAAGTACTTGCATTTGCACTCCAACATTCATATTTGAATTTCATTCAAATGAACATTAAATGCAAAGTAAGCACGCGAAGAACATGAAGACTAGAAGACAAATAAAGGACGCTGCTGAAAGTACAAAAACAAGATAGTGACATCTTAAGGAAGAAAGCCTTAGAATCTGAAATTCAAACGGCTCCCTTGATTCACTATAAATAGAGGTCATCCGGCAAAGAGTTGAAGTGTGTCAACAACGTGATCAAACTCTCATTTGTGCTTAAACTCTCATACCCTTCAATACTCTTTACTGCCATTGATCCGTTCCAAGACTTAAAGCTTGAAAAAGCTACTTGTGAAGAAGTAGAATATACACGGCTAAGAAATTAGTTAAGTGTTCTTTCTTTCGAACAAGAACAAGTCTTGACACCAGAAACAATCAAACTTGTTTACTACAAAGTATTCAAAGTTTTGTTTCTTAGATTACTTGTTGTAGCTGAATAAGTTATAATCGAGTTATCTCATCCCAAACCTCTCTAACTGAAAAACACCCTTTCAGGCGTGAAAATCAGGGGGAATTTAATCAAGCATAGTGTTGCTGATTATAAGTCCCAAGTTTGGTGGAGAACAAGGTTTGGTTCTCTAGTTAGGTTGGAAACGAAGCAAGTGTGCTTTTGTTTCTGTCGAATCGCTCCAGATAGGTGTTGTAAGGAACCTCAAACTTATCTTAGTGGATTCAGTCCTAGAAAGGACAAAGTGGATTAGTTGAGAGATTACGCCACTCTTAGATACCACTATAAAAGTGTTTGTGTGATTTACTTATGCATTTAGTTTTCAGCAAAGCATATCTATCTGTACACTGTCACTCTGATTCACTTGCTGAAACTATCACTTACTAACAAAGCACTTATTGTACAAAGACTTCCGCTCTCTGATTTTAAGTATCAGTAAAACTCGTTACTGAAAAGTAACTAGTACTTGCTGAGAAAGTTAAGTATCAGCAAACTCATTACTGAAAAGTAATAAGCCCTTGCTGAGAAAGTTTTTAAACGACAAAAGTTTGAAAAGACTATTCACCCCCCCCCCCTCCTAGTATTTTCTTGTTGTTTAAAGGGACCAACAACTTTACCCTTCTTGAAAACATTATCCAACAAGAACTTAGGTAAGGTATCATACCAAGCTCTAGGTGCTTGCTTTAGACCATATACAGCTTTCTGAAGCTTATATACCATCTTGGTTTCTGAGGGAAGTTCAAAGCCAGGGGGTTGTTCTAGATAGACTTTTTCAGCAAGTTCACCATTTAGGAATGCACTTTTAACATCCATTTGATAAACTATGAAGTCATTATGAGCAAAAAAGGCTAAGAAAAGTCTAATAACATCCAATCTTGCAACTGGTGCATAAGACTCATCATAATCCAATCCTTTAGTCTGGCAATAACCTTGAGCAACTAAACGTGCTTTATTCTTTGTTACTTCACCAGACTCGCTCAGTTTGTTTCTGAACACCCACTTTGTATCAATTTCTTTCTTTCCTTCATCAAGGGGTACAAGTTTCCAGACTTTGTTCCTTTCAAATCGATCCAGTTCTTCTTGCATTGCCTTGATCCATTCAGAATGCTTTAAAGCTTCTTCTATGGTTTTGGGCTCAATTTCTTAAACAAATCAAGAGAACAAAGCTTCTACCTCAACAACAATTGCTTCTTAAGCAAGTTCTTGGTTGGTAGATACTTTGGATCTAGTCACTTGGCGTTTGTCAATATCACCAATCATATCCTTAGATGGATGATCTCTAATCCATTTGTTAACAGGTTTTCTGCTCTTAGGATATTGATATGCTTGCGTTTTATTATTTGACTCTTCAGCATGTACTTGTTCAGTACTACTTGTATCTGGATGTGTCTCTGCTAAAATAGGTTCATCAGCAACTACTTGTTCAATATTGTTGGTTTGAGATAATTCGTTAGTAGGCACAGGGGGTTGCGTAGTTTCAGCAACATCTGGAGCAACTGTGTCTTTAGCCGGGAATTCCTTATCATGAACTACTTATCATGAACTACATTTATCTTGACATGACTTGGTGTTGGAGTGTCATTGTCAGAATCATCATTAAGTTCAATAGGTTTGACATTTCCAGCATTGGATTCAGTTCTTTGCTCGTGTATGAGTTGTTTCTTCATACAATCTGATATTTCTTCTTCAGCAGGAACTCCTTATGTCTTTTCATAGAATACAACACGCACTGATTCTTCAATCTTTTGTGCCTTTTTGTTGTAAACTCTATAAGTTTTGCTATGTAAGGAGTACCCAAGAAATATCGCTTCATCTGCCTTTGGTTGAAATGTCTTTAAATATTCTCTACCATTGTTAAGAACAAAGCATTTGCAACCAAATACTCTTAGATGAGTGATGTTAGGAGGTCTTCCAACAAATAACTCATAGGGAGTTTTGTTGTATTCCTTAGTTATCAAACATCTATTTTGAGTATAGCAGGTGGTATAAATCGCTTCAAACCACTAAGCTTCACTTATTTCAATGTCAACAAGCATGGTTCGAGCTGCTTCCTTAAGGGTACGATTCTTCCTTTCAGCAACACCATTTTGTTGCAGTGTCCTTACTGAGGATAACTGATGTTGTATGCCTTTTGAAGTGCAATACTCAGTTATATACTGGTTTACAAACTCAGTACCATGATCTCATCTGATGATTTTTACCTTGTCATTTTTCATGACTTCGAGCTTATTCAGTAAGTTAGGTATTTCAGTCCTTTTTTCAAACTTATGTTTGATGAAAATTACCCAAGTGAACCTCGAATAATCATCTACCACCACCAGACCATAGTTCATACCAACATAGCTTGTTGAAAAAGATTCAAACAAGTCCATGTGCAAGAGTTGTAAAGGTTTTGTAGTTGACGGTACTGCCTTGTTATTGAAAGAAGTTTTGGTTTGCTTACCTTGCTGGCATGCAGTTCAAACACCATCCTTCTTAAAAGTAATCTTAGGTAATCCAACTACAAGTGCCTTTTTAGATAGCTTATTCAGCGTCTTGAAGTTTAGGCGACTAGTTCGTTTATGCCATAACCATGTTTTTTCAGCAAGGCAATCATGTTCTGAGATAAGGTATTTTTCAATGATTGTTGAAGACCAATCTACAGTATATAGACCTCCTGATCTTCTAGAAACCATGATTACCTTCTTTCTCACAAAGTCAATAAGTTTACATTCATCACTTTTGATTTTGATGAAATAACCTTTGTCAGCAAACTGACTCATGCTGAAAAGGTTAAACTTAAGATTATTGACATAAAGAACTCCTGAAATAGTGATGCACCCTAACTTCACATCACCATAGCCTTTAGTAGAACCAAAGTCTCCACAGCGAACCTTATTGTTGGACCTTTAGACCACCGTCTATAGTTTATAAGGTTTTCCTTATTGCCCATCACGTGCTTTCCGCAGCCACTGTCAAAGTGCCAAATTGCATTGTTTTTCTCCGTGGCTGAAGTTTGCACAATCAAGAGCAAACAAGTTAATTATCCAAGAATGGATGTCCATTAACATGTTCAAGAAAACGTCCAGTGGAAACCCAAGTCTTGACTTTTTCAATATTGACTTGTTTTCTACTTTCTGAGGAACTAAATGGTTTAGAACCAAAAGACTTTTGATCATTGCTGATTAAATCCCCTTTCTGATGTGGTGTCTTGTTTGGTTGACCCTTTTTCTGAACATACTTTTCAGTAAGTTATTTTCTAGCAAGGTTCCTTCTAGTCCTAGCATTCTGAGTATTGTCAGTACTCTTGGGCTTGGATTTGTTCAGCTCTTGAAGTATCTTTGCTGACTTTGCTTATACTCGTGAAAAAGTTGACTTTGCTTGGTTTTGTATCCAAGTCCACTTTTCGGAGTATGCTGAATTTGTGTCTCGGCATCCTTAATTGATTCAGGTTTGTCAGCAAAGGTCTTCTGATTACTCTTGTTAGTAATCTTACCTTTTGACTTAACAAATTGCTTTTCAGCGATTTTTTTGGCGAAATGCTTTTCAGCATCCTTTTTCTGTTCAGATTGCTTTTTAGCAACATGTTTTCCTTTTGAAGTCTTGTTATAAGTAGCAACAACGGGCTTCTTGGTCATAGGTACTTGATTGCTTATTTCAGGAACCTTAGATTGACCAATTTGATAGAGTTCTGGTTGACCACTATCAGTAGCACGAACAAAGGTAATATGTGATTTGTCTTTACTCAAGAGTATCACATCATCACCTTCATAAGTGGCACCTAAACCTTCTTTCTGAGATGGATCTCTCATATAAGAGTTTAGTTCAGTTAGCGTGTTACTAGCATTCGCATAAGATTTGAAATTGACTTTCATCTTTTTCATCTCTTGTATTTTAGCAAGTAACATTAGAATTGAGGACTGATATTTTTCCAATTCTATTGCCATTTGAGCATTTTTCTATGTAGCTTCAGCAACTAGCTTTTTGAGATGCAATATTTTAGGATCCTTCTTTTCTGATTCAACACTCAGCACAACGTACTTTTCAGTAGTTTGCTTAGTCAGAAGTTCAGCATTTTGTAGTTTCTCCTTGAATTCTATCAAGGTCAATATCATCTTCACTTTCTGAATCAGAGTCAGAGGTAGGAGAATTTACCTGATCGGCCATGAGGCAGAACTTGTAGTTTGACACAATCTGGGTAGGCTTCCATGGCAATTCAACACACTTCTATGCCTATCTCTACGTCCAGAGTAGCTTCCTCTTCTTCAGTGTCTGAACTTTCTACCTCACTGTCCTCAGAACTTGTTACAATGCAAAGAGCATCGATTTTTGCTTTAAGCTTTTTCTTTTCTTTAGCAATCAAAGCCTTCTTGAACTTCTTCTTCTTTTGAGCAAATTTCCCTTTCAGTAAGGGACAGTTTGCTTTGAAGTGTCCAGGATTTTTGTAATAAAAGCAAAGATCATTGCCAACTACTAGTTCTTCAGAGGAGTTTGCTTGCTGAGCTTGCTTATTCAGCGAGCTAGCTTCGTTCTTGTACTTATGGTAGCTGTTACCAAGATGCTTTTTCAGCTTCTCTTTTGCTTTTCGCCTTTGAAGTTCCTTACTGATGAATTTCTTCATGTTTCTAACTGCAAGAGCATTTTCATCAGCAGGCTCTTTCTCACTCTTCTTTTCAGAAGATGACGGCTTGGCAGCAAGAGCAATGTTTTGCGATTTTTCAGCAAACTCTTTGCTTTGTCTCGTAGTTGACAGTAGCAAGATGAGAGAACTATTCTGTTGGAGTGATATTTGGTATTCCTTGATTGTAGTAAAAATTCTGAGTATGGATCCATTCTTGGTTCAGACTTCTAATAATGGTTTTCACCTTCTCTGAATCTGAATAGAAGTTTCCAACTCCTAAGGTAGCCATTTCACTCACTAGTGTTTGCTGAAAAATCGCAAAATATTACTCTTGCCGCAAAGCCGTCATCTTCTGAAAAGAAGAATGATAAAGAGCCTGCTAATGAAAATGCTCTTGTTGTTAGAAACATGAAGAAATTCATCAGTAAGGAACTTGAAAGGCGAAAAGCAAAAGAGAAGCTGAAAAAGCATCTTGGTAACAACTACCGTAAATACAAGAATGAAGCTAGCTCGCTGAACAAGCAAGCTCAGCAAGCAAAATCCTCTAAAGAACCAGCAGTTGGCAATGATCTCTACTTTTATTGCAAAAATCCTGAACACTTCAAAGCAAATTGTCCTTTGCTGAAAGGCAAATCATCTGAAAAGAAGAAGAAGTTCAAAAGGGCTTTGATTGCTGAAGAAAACAAAAAGCTTCAAGCAAAAATCGATGCGCTTTGCATTGTGATGAATGTGTATTTTACACTTTCATTCGAGTCTTTTTCACCTATTTTAGCTATCCTCTATGTTAATTTAGCTATATTTTAGTACATTTTATTAGAATAGTGTCACGTTTCCCTTTAGAATTTATTTTACAGGTTTTGGTTGAAATTCGGAGATTTACGGGCAATTATATTGAAGTCTACAAGGAATTGGTGTTCCAGAAGCCTATTTGGAGTATCTGAAGGTTTCCGGATAGGAATTGGAGTCTAGGGGTCGAATCTGGAGGTTAGAAGGCCATTAGAAGTCTAAAACCGAGTCCGAAAAGGTGAAGAAATCCAAATCCGCGTCGAAAAATGCGGAAATTCCGTGAAATACTAGGGGGCGAACCGCCCCAGCTCTCGGGCGAACCGCCCCACAAGTTTTTCGGGCCTATATATAGTTGCGAGTTTTCTCTCCGAAAATCATATCTTTCCAAGCCTACTTTCTCACCTCTCTCTGTAGTTTTAGGTAGGAACTTCCCGGGGCCTGTCCTGGGAGTTCCATAGCTTAGGGGATACTTTTTCATAGCAGATTGGAGCACGTAGGATCACAATCATCCGGAGATTGACAAACTTCGGTAACTTTGTATCTTACAACTTTTATCTACTTATTTTATATTCTTTCAATATGTTTTCTTCTATGATTGCTATTGATTGCATGGCTATGAGTAGCTAAATTTATCGTTTGTGGTAGTATGTGAATTCTTAGCGAGGGAAGATAATCATGCTAATGGCTATATCGCGCATTATACTCCGTGTCATTGCTTTATTTCGTTGATGAGTGGAAACCAAAATTCTCGTATGTTGTATTGATCATTATGCACACTTGGACACTTGTCGGCCAATCAGACTAAATTATCTTCGTAGTGTTGAATGATTACGGAACAGAATAGGACGTTAGTTGTTGACAGGTCAGACCCACATTATCTTCGTAGTGCTTAATACTTACAACAGGACCCAAGATTCATTCAAAGATCTCTATGCAAGACCGAGGAATTTATGCATGATTATCGACCCATTATGTTAAGAAGGACCATACTATCACCAACCTCCATTATCTGCTTGAAAACCCCTATTGCTTTCTACTTGTTGTTTTATATTATCTTGTTAAACAGATAAAGCTAGTTATAGTCCTGAGAGAACGACACTCGAGTCATTATGCTACTACACTACGGTTTTCGTTGTAGTTGTAGATTTCCTTTGGCTAAATAACAAATATTATTTGCTTGAATCGGAACCCGACAAATTCCGGTTCATCAAATTAGCGCCGTTGCCGGGGACTATACTCCTTTTTTCTGTTTAATTTGTTTTTATTTACTGCTTTAGATTCCTAATTCTATTAGATTTAGTTTTCCTTTTTAATTTCTCTCTCTGCTTTCCTATTTGCTTCTAATCTCTTTACCTAGTCTGTCACAGATAGTGTATGCCGCATACACGTTCTGCAGGAACACCGCTTGCTAATTCAATTGCTGAGATCGATAGAGTCTACCACCAGAGAAGGCGACTACTTGAAAGGCGCGCACTAGAGGAAATAGAGGAAACTGATTTCTCTGAATCTCTAATTAGTCTATTCAAGGAAATCGACGGAATGGCAGAAGCTAGACCACTGAAGGCATGGGTACAACCCACCAAGGATCGTATGAGGGGACCAGCGATTGTTCTTTCGCCTGCAACCCGAGATCTGGAAATCAAGAACCACGCATTCCAACAACTTCCGAGGTTCTATGGCTTATCAAGGGAAGATGTGATGGGGTACTTGAACGATATCGATGATTTCGTCAACCAACTACCACGACCCGGAGCTAACATAACAACGGATGAGTTGAGGATGAAGGTTTTTGATATGGGACTTGGCGAAAGAGCCAAGTCATGGCTGAGCTCTCTTCCAGCAGGCTCACTGGACACTTGGGAAAAGGTTTTTTCAGCTTTCATGGAGAAATACTTCCCACACACTCTGACTACCGCGCTAAAGGCGCAAATCACTGGATTCAAGAAGGACTATGATGAGACCATCTACACCGCATTCGAGAGGTTCCAAGATCTCACGAATAAGTGCCCTCACCATGGTTTTGAACTTTCCGACTTAGTCCAACACTTCTACAATGGACTAACCTTCGAGAACCAACAAGTGGTGGATTTCCAATGCCGAGGCAATATTTGGGAGGAAACCGCAGAAGCCGTCTGGGCTGTTTTCGAAAGGCTTGCTAAGGGTTCGCAGTTCAAGGACCCAAGAGCAATGGTTAGGAGACGTGGACCGGAAGCTCCACCGACTCAAGAAGCCCCTATGTACAGGGGGAATGGGGATCAATTCGAGTGCTTTACCAACGAATTGAAGCAACTCCTCAAGAGCGCCACCGGAACAACTGTTTCGAACGAAGTATGCCGAATATGCAAGAACTATGGGCATGGAACTCATATGTGTAGATCGGAGTTGGCATACGATGATGGCAACTGGGCTCGAGGAGAAGAAGAAGAAGCTTTTGCTACGGAGTTTGGTACTCAAGAAGTTAGCTACGGACAAGACGGTAGGAATCCTCGAGGTGGATTCTGGAGAAGAGGATACCGTAACAATCAAGGATATGCACCAGCTAACCGAACTTATGGACCTAACCAAGACCGTAGTAGGCTGAACTATGGTAATGATCACTGCGAAAACCCTGCTCCGAAAGAGCCATCGAAGTCGAAGACGGCTCTACTGATGGAGAACTTGCAGAAGATGGTTGATCACACACAAAGTTTTCTCAAACGGTATGAAGAAGATTCTGAGAAGACTAGGGCAAGGCTCGATAAGTTGGAAGAAAGAACTAGGCTTGCCCATCAAAAGATGCAAGAATTGATCGACCGAAGAGCAAGTAAGGAACAAGGCAACACTGAGAAGGTCGTTAGGTGCGAGTGTTGCATGAAGGAAGAACTTCTACACGCTAAGGAAGAAGAGGAGGACCTTGGTTCTGACGCAAGTGATGAGGAGCAAGAGGATCCCGAACCACTCCCTAAAAGTTTCGATGTTAAGGTGGGGATTGGTGAGCTTGAAGATGTCCGTGCCACACTAGACACGGGATCCTACTCAAACATAAGTCCCTTGAATGTGTTTGAAAAGAGTAACCTTAGAAAACTATCTGAGGAAAGGGCTATTGTGCGACTAGCGGATGGATCATTTATGAGACCCGAAGGAGTTGTGAAGAATGTGTTGGTCAAGATTGGTGAAGCATCTATATACACCAATTTCGTAGTTATGCCGGCGTCTGCACCTGGAACGGGGGATGTCATACTCTTAGGGAAAACATTCTTGACCAAGCTACGCTCGGTGATGGATATCTACCAAAGAACTTGCACCATCGAAGTAAATGGCAAGCAACACGTGTTGCAAGCCATACCTGATCCACCTGAACCGCCTGACATTATTACTCACTACTGTGGTCTTGCAGCCTATATTCTTTCTTATTCACAGGTTCGTGGCATGGAAAGGAGATCAATGAAGGGGAAGGCTAGTACCCGCAAAAAGAAGAGATAGGCGCAGACAGGAGTCGAGTCAAAGACTTTAAACAATGACGCTATCCGGGAGGCAACCCGGAATTTTTACCGCTTTCTTTACTGCTTTTCTGCATGCATTCATTCTTGAACTATTTGCTTCACATATGCGAATTTGTTCATGTCTGTGTCGTATATGCTTTTGTTTGAATGATATTTTTCGAGTGGTTTTTTGGAAAAAATTGGTTTCGGGATTTAAACCGCATTTTCTGACATCAGGGCCCGTCTCCCCGCATTGGGGAGCACGGGGCGAACCGCCCCACTTGGGGGGCGAACCGCCCCACAGGCCCAGATCTTTAAAAACGCGGATTTCAACCCCAAAACCTTATTTTCATCATTCTTCTTCATCCATACTCCCAAAAAACCCGAAAAGTGCGATTTTGCTTCTAAATCTTCATAACTTCTTCATTTCTTGACCAAATTGAGTGTTCTTTAGCTTAATTCGAAGCCTATAACACGATCTATCATCCTATCCGAACAGATTTCATCCTAATTCTTTAGATTCGCAGATCTGAGGGATCATTCTTAGAACCCTAAATTTCAAATTTGGTGGTTTTCTATTTTGAGCTTCAATTATGTTTATTTGATGCATGGGTATGTTGTTTGTTCGATTAGACATGTTATTTACTATCAATTGCATGCTCAATTTTGCTTGGATTGTTGATTTGGGTATTTTGCTGCTAGATGATATATCATGTTCTGCAATATGTCTTTATCTTTTGATTCTCGCATATGAATGTGTTTATTGGTGTAATGTTGGTGGATTTGGCGATAGAATGCTTAATTGTTGAGTATCAGGATTTATATTGGTAGAATTTTTGCGCTGCCATGGTATGAATTGAGCCTTCTTATCAAGGATATTGGTTGTCTAGTGAAAGCATGATGTGATGTACTGCATGAAGTAGTTACTTTGGTATTTTGCATGATGGAGAAGCTAGGCTAGACATTACGGTTTGGGGAGTTTGTTTGTTGATTCTATCACTCGTACTTTTCGCTTTTCCACTAGTATATATTTGAGTCTGTTTTTTGTCATACGAGGTGCTAATAGCTGTTTGTAGGTACCATACCAAGGGAAGGGAGCATTCCCGTATGATTGCTGTGAAGAACCATGTCAAGGAAGGTGATCTCCCTAGATGTGCGTTCGAGCCAAGGGGTTTTGCAACAACGTCGTGGATTATCCGAAAGGAGGAGCTAGAGTACACCTGGAGTAAGGACTCCTATGCCTATTCATGCACCACCGAAGGGACAGAAACCGCTATTACATCATCCCTCCATCACGAGGACTGCAGAGTTCGAGTGAACTGGAAGGCACCGGGACATTCTCGCAGCGACGGATTTGATCTTGAGTTCGCAGTTGCTAGAAGGTTCCAAAGCGCTAGCTTGGTTCCAAAACATAATGACATGGGTACACAGTCCCTCGTTGGGGCGCCCTTTGCCAACCTCTGAAGTGAGCATCATATTGACATCGGTCGGAGCAACAGTGGAGAATGTGGTCGAAATTGGAGAAAAAGGTAGAAGACCTCTGAGTAACCGAGCAGCCTACTGTAACCTTCTTGTGGTGTAAATTGTTGGAGGGGGAGGTCCTGATACCATTGCCCTTTCCCCTTCAACAGTTCACATCCCATTGGAGGGCTACAGGATGGAGGATTCCATAACATCGGCGTCTGGTCTTGATAATTCTACCTGCCACTGCAACTCTACTGGTGATGATGATGGTGACAGTAGTGACGATGAAGGCCATACGGGCAATGATGATTCTGATAGAGGAGTTGATCCTGCCCGGCCTAAAAATGGAACTACCGCAACCACCAGAAGACCTGATGTCACACTATGAAGCTCACGGGGAGGCCCAATAAATCACAAGCAGCATACTCAGCCGACCGAGGCCAAACCATGGGGTAACATCTAGTATCATATCTTATTTCCTCATTTTCTTACTGCTAGGGACTAGCGTTAATTTCATGAGGGGGATGGGATTTCAGTGATCTGATGTTGTTAGTTTGGAGCTTGGCATTGGTAGGATGAGTATAGTACCTCGCATGCTTTATCATTTGCATTTGCACGTTTACTGCTTTCCTAGGATAGTTTTGCATGTTTTTTATATGGAGTTTATTGCCGAATTTTTTGAACTTTTTTATTGGGTAGATCAACTAGCTATGCCATTAATCGTATGCTTCATCTCTATGAATTTGTTTGAGGTTTTTCTCGCTTGGCTTGTCACATTTATGTATTGCACTTAGTTAAGCATGGTAGTCTCGACATCACTTAGTGGTGTTTTCTCTACTACGGTTCACGAAGGCCTTTATAATACGATGATGCATGTTAGGGTCTTATGGTTGTTTTCCCGAGTAATTATGTACCTAAGAGGCAACAAGTCTTCACCATGCTTTGAGATTGCTAAATGCCTAGGAAGGAGGTAGTGTGAGGTTGTGTGATCCTTTGTTTATAACCTATTCTTCCGAATAGGTTTGGGGAGGGGGTTACACCATAATAGACTTGTTTCTGTTTTTCATTCTTCGTATCGTGAGTTTATTTTTCTCTTTTCCGTGAATTTTGTACTCCAACCTATTCTTTCGAATAGGTTTGGGGAAGTCGTGTGAGTTATTTTGTTTTTCTTTTTGTTATGCTACTGCTGGCTAGAAAAATCGAAAAAAAAGAAAAGAAAAATTCCACAAAAAAGAGAAAAAGAAAAAAGAATCTGGAAAGAAAAAAAAAGAAGACCCCAAAAAAGCAAGGAAGGGTCCAAAAAATAAAGCCAAATAGCAGTTTATCAAAGTTTGAGTCTTTTCCATTTTTCGTATTGTTCGTAATTGTGTTTTTCTATTTTTTATCTTTTTTGTCTTAAGTGTCATCTGTTCTAGACCACCCTCGTCCTGCCATTCAGGAAGTGGTGAATAGCTTAAGACTTTACTTGAGAGATGGGTAGAATAGGGGAGTGTTATCTTTTATAGGGAACCCTCATTCGTTTGATGAGAGCCAGTACTGGTTCGACTTCTTTTGAGGGAAAGTCTTAACATGGTGGAACAGCAGTAAGTCCTCAGTTTCATAGGAACGGGGCAACCATTCGTATCTTAGCATGCATCATTACGTCGTCACTGACTAGGTCCAGGTAGAGAATGTTACGACAGACTATCTTTTCTTGACATAAGTGCTTTTGTGGATGTGTATAAGTTAATCGAGGTATTCTTCAACCTATATTCATGCTTTGATTTATATGGTTTTTGTTCATATGTTATTTGGTAGATTCAATAATTTAGTTCATTTTATTTAGCATGAAACTCCATTTTTGAGTCTTGCATGTTTTTTGTATTAGAGTCTAGCTTAGTTTCTTGAGGACAAGCAAAGGTTTTGTTTGGGGAGTTTGATGAATGTGTATTTTACACTTTCATTCGAGTCTTTTTCACCTATTTTAGCTATCCTCTATGTTAATTTAGCTATATTTTAGTACATTTTATTAGAATAGTGTCACGTTTCCCTTTAGAATTTATTTTACAGGTTTTGGTTGAAATTCAGAGATTTACTGGCAATTATATTGAAGTCTACAAGGAATTGGTGTTCCAGAAGCCTATTTGGAGTATCTGAAGGTTTCCGGATAGGAATTGGAGTCTAGGGGTCGAATCTGGAGGTTAGAAGGCCATTAGAAGTCTAAAACCGAGTCCGAAAAGGTGAACAAATCCAAATTCGCGTCGAAAAACACGGAAATTCCGCGAAATACTGGGGGGCGAACCGCCCCAACTCTCGGGCGAACCGCCCCACAAGTTTTTCGGGCCTATATATAGTTGCGAGTTTTCTCTCCGAAAATCATATCTTTCCAAGCCTACTTTCTCACGTCTCTCTGTAGTTTTAGGTAGGAACTTCCCGGGGCCTGTCCTGGGAGTTTCATAGCTTAGGGGATACTTTTTCCTAGTAGATTGGAGCACGTAGGATCACAATCATCCGGAGATTGACAACCTTCGGTAACTTTGTATCTTACAACTTTTATCTACTTATTTTATATTCTTTCAATATGTTTTCTTCTATGATTGCTATTGATTGCATGCCTATGAGTAGCTAAATTTATCGTTGGTGGTAGTATGTGAATTCTTAGCGAGGGAAGATAATCATGCTAATGGCTATATCGCGCATTATACTCCGTGTCATTGCTTTATTTCGTTGATGAGTGGAAACCAAAATTCTCGTATGTTGTATTGATCATTATGCACACTTGGACAGTTGTCGGCCAATCAGACTAAATTATCTTCGTAGTGTTGAATGATTACGGAACACAATAGGACGTTAGTTGTTGACAGGTCAGACCCACATTATCTTCGTAGTGCTTAATACTTACAACAGGACCCAAGATTCATTCAAAGATCTCTATGGAAGACCGAGGAATTTATGCATGATTATCGACCCATTATGTTAAGAAGGACCATACTATCACCAACCTCCATTATCTGCTTGAAAACCCCTATTGCTTTCTACTTGCTATTTTATATTATCTTGTTAAACAGATAAAGCTAGTTATAGTCCTGAGAGAACGACACTCGAGTCATTATGCTACTACACTACGGTTTTCGTTGTAGTTGTAGATTGCCTTTGGCTAAATAAAAAATATTATTTGCTTGAATCGGAACCCGACAAATTCCGGTTCATCACATTGATACAAGCTCTGAAGACAGTGAGGTAGAGAGCTCAGAGACTTAAGAAGAAGAAGCCACTCTTGATGTAGAGATTGGAAAGGAAGTTTGTGGAATAGCTATGGAAGCTTATCCAGATGTGTCAAACTACGAATTCTGCCTCATGGCCAGTCAGGTAAATTGTCCTACCTCTGACTCTGATTCAAAAAGTGAAGATGATATTGACCTTGATAGAATTCAAGGAGAAATCGAATGTTTTGAGAAAACTCTGAGCAAACAGCAAGAGAAACTACAGAATGCTGAACTTCTGACTAACAAACTACTGAAAAGTATGTCTTGCTGAGCATTGAGTCAGAAAAGAAGGATGCTGAAATATTGCATCTCAAGAAGTTAATTGCTGAAGCTAAAGAGAAGAATTCTCAAATGGCAATAGAATGGGAAGAGTATCACGCTGACTGAACTAAACTCTTGTCTGAGAGACCCATCTCAGAAAAAAGGTTTAGGTGCAACGTATGAAGGTGATGATGTAATAATCTTAAGTAAAGACAAATCACCAATCACCTTTGTTCGTGCAACTGATAGTGGTCAACCAGAACTCTATCAGATTGGTCAATCTAAGGTTGCTGAATTATGCAATCAAGTACCTACGACCATAACGCCCGCTGTTGCTACTCAAAGTAACAAGACTTTAAAAGGAAAATAAGTTGTTGAAAAGCAAACTGTTAAGAAAAAGGATGATGTAAAGCATTCCGCCAAACAAGTTGCTGAAAAGCAATTTGTTAAGACAAAAGGCAAGATTACTAAAAGTAATCAGAAGACCTTTGCTGACAAACCTGAATCAAGTAAGGTTGTTGAGACAAAAGCTCAGCATTCTCCGAAAAGTGGACTTGGATTCAAAACCAAGCAAAGTCAACTTTTTCATGAGTATAAGCAAAGTCAGCAAAGATACTTCAAAGAGATGAACCAAACCAAGCCTAAGAGTTCTGAAAAAACTCAAAATGCTTGGACTAGAAGGAACCTTACTAGAAAAGAACTTACTGAAAAGTATGTTCAACAAAATGGTCAACCAAGAAAGACACCACATCAGAAAGTGGACTTGATTAGCAATGATCAAAAGCCTTTCGGTTCTAAACCCTCTAGTTCCTCAGCAAGTAGAAAACAAGTCAAAATTGAAAAACTCAAGACTTGGGTTTCCTCTTGATTGTGTAGACTTCAGCCACGGAGACAAACAATGCAATTTGGCACTTTGATAGTGGTTGTGGAAAGCACATGACGGGCAACAAGAAAAACCTTATAAACTATAGACGGTGGTCTAAAGGTCCAACAATAAGGTTTGCTGGTGGAGGCTTTGGTTCTACTAAAGGTTATGGTGACGTGAAGTTAGGATGCATTACCATTTCGGGAGTTCTTTATGTCAAAAATCATAAGTTTAACCTTTTCAACATGAGTCAATTTGCTGACAAAGGTTACTTCATCAAAATCAAAAGTGATGAATGTAAACATATTGACTTTCAGACGAAGAAGGTTATTATGGTTGCTAGAAGATCCGGAGGTCTTTATACTGCAGATTGGTCTTCAGCAATCGTTGAAAAATGCCTTGTCTCAGATCATGATTGCCTTGCTGAAAAAGCATGGTTATGACATAAACGAACAAGTCACCTAAACTTCAAGACGCTGAATAAGCTGTCTAAAAAGGCACTTGTAGTTGGATTACCTAAGGTTAGTTTTAAGAAGGATGGTGTTTGCAATGCATGTCAGCAAGGAAAGCAAACCAAATCTTCTTTCAAGAACAAGACAGTACCGTCAACTAGAAAACCTTTACAACTCTTGCACATGGACTTGTTTGAATCTTCTTCAACAAGCTATGCTGGCAAGAAGTATGGTCTGGTGGTGGTAGATGACTATTCAAGATTCACTTGGGTAGTATTTATCAAAAACACAAGTCTGAAACAAGGATTGAAATACCTAACTTGCTGCACAAGCTTGAAGTCATGAAAAATGACAAGGTAAAAGTCATAAGAACAGACCATAGTACTGAGTTTGTAAACCAGTACATAACTGAGTATTGCACTTCAAATGCCATACAACATCAGTTATCCTCAGTAAGGACACCTCAACAAAATGGTGTTGCTGAAAGGAAGAATCGTACCCTTAAGGAAGCAGCTAGAACGATGCTTGCTGACACTGAAATAAGTGAAGCTTATTGGGTTGAAGCGATTAATACCGTCTACTATACTCAAAATAGATGTTTGATAACTAAGGAATACAACAAAACTCCCTATGAGTTATTTGTTAGAAGACCTCCTAACATCACCCATCTAAGAGTATTTGGTTGCAAATGCTTTATTCTTAACACTGGTAGAGAATACTTAAGAACATTTCAACCAAAGGCAGACGAAGCGATATTTCTTTGGCCACTCCTTGCATAGTAAAGCTCGAAGAATCAGTGCATGTTGTATTCTATGAAAAGTCACAAGGAGTCCCTGCTGAAGAAGAAATATCAGAATGTATGAAGAAGTTACTCATACATGAGCAAAGAACTGAATCTGATGCTAGGAATATCAAATCAATTAAACTAAATGATGATTCTGTCAATGACTCACCTCCCCCAAGTCATGAAAAGATAAATATAGTTCACGATAAAGAACTTCCGGCAAAAGATGCGGTTGTTCCAGATGTTGCTGAAATTATGCAACTTCCTGTGTCTGCTGACGAGTTACCTCAAACCAGCAATGTTGAACAAGCAGTTGCTGATGAACCAATTACAACAGAGACACAACAATGATACCAGTAGTACTGAACAAGTACATGCTGAAGAGTCACATGCTGAAACGCCAACTTATCCAGATCCAAAGAGCAGGAAACTTGTTAATAAGTGGATTATAGATCATCCCTCTGCGGATATGATTGGTGATATTGACAAACGCCAAGTCACTACATCCAAAGTATCTACTAATCAAGAACTTGCTGAAGAAGCAAACGTCATTGAAGTAGAAGCCTTGTTCTCTTACTTTGTTTCAGAAATTGAACCCAAGATCATAGAAGAAGCTTTAAAGCATTCTGAATGGATCAAGGCAATGCAAGAAGAACTGGACCAATTTGAAAGGAACAAAGTCTTGAAACTTGTACCCCTTGCTAAAGGAAATAAAGCAATTGGTACAAAGTGGGTGTTCAGAAACAAGCTGAGTGAGTCTGGAGAAGTAACAAGGAACAAAGCACGTTTAGTTGCTCAAGGTCACTGCTCGACTGAAGGATTGGACTATGATGAGTCTTATGCACCAGTTGCAAGATTGGATGCAATTAGACTCTTCTTAGCCTTTGCTGCTCACAATGACTTCATTGTTTATCAAATGGATGTTAAAAGTGCATGTCTAAATGGTGAACTTGCTGAAGAAGTCTACTTAGAACAACCCCTGGCTTTGAACTTCCCTCAGAAACCAAGATGGTATACAAGCTTCAGAAAGCTGTATATGGTCTAAAGCAAGCACCAAGAGCTTGGTATGATACCTTAGCTAAGTTCTTGCTGAATAATGGTTATAAGAAAGGTGAAGTTGAGAAAACCTTATTTACCATGAACCATGATGGTATAATACTCTTAGTCCAGATTTATGTGGATGACATAATATTTGGATCTAAGGACAAGCAACTTTGTGATGATTTTTCCAAACTCATGACAAACAGGTTTGAAATGAGTTTTATGGGTAAATTGAATTATTTCCTAGGATTGCAATTCAAGCAACTCAAAGATGGAATATTCATAAATCAAGCAAAGTATGCAACGGAAATGCTCATAAAGTTCAGGATCAAAGAGGAAGAAACACCTGAAAAGATCCCCATGAGCGTTGGTACCAAATTGGGCTATAATAAACAAGATAAAAGTGTTGATGAACACAAGTATAGGAAGCTCATTGGTTCCTTGTTGTATTTAAGAGAAAGTAGACCTGACATTCAGTATGTTGTTTGTGTGTGTGCAAGATTCCAATCTGATCCAAGAGAATCGCAGTATAAAAAGGCACTTAAGATACTGAAATATGTCAAAGGTACAATCAATGTTGGATTATGGTATCCTAAAGATTCTGGATTGGAATTGGTTGGTTATTCTGATGCTGGTCAGGGAGGATCAACTCTTGATAGAAAAAGTACTTCTGGGACGTGTCAGTTTCTAGGTACAAGATTAATATCATGGTTCAGCAAGAAGCAAACCTATGTTTCCAATTCATCCACTGAATCTGAATACATTGCGGCTGGTTGTTGCACAGCTCAAATCCTATGGATTCAGCAACAATTAAGAGACTATCGTATTTCTGCAAAGAAAACACCAATCTTTTGTGATAATACAAGTGCTGATATTGCTATCACGGAAAATCCTAAGTTCCACTCAAGGACAAAGCACATTGATATTAGACATCATTTCATTAGAGATCATGTAGAAAAAGGAGACATTGAGGTTGTAAAAGTAGGTATTGATGATCAACTTGCTGACATCTTTACGAAGCCCCTACCAGATAATACGTTCGCAATGCTAAGGTATAACCTTGGGTTGATTGAACTACCTTAATAAAAAGGAATAGATTTGGTGGATTGCTGAAACAGGCATTCAGCAAGCCAATGACTGCTTAAAAGTATCCCTTGAAAAGTCCCCTTCCAATGACTTCTCTAAAAAGAGATGATTGTACAATTTATGTTTGCTGGAACAGGCATTCAGCAAGTAATTCCTCCAAACCGGGTATTTGTTAGGAAACTTGATCACTTGCTGAGACAGGTACTCAGTAAAACAAAAACTTCAAGGATTGCTGAAACTGGCATGCAGACAATCAAGGATACTGAAACAGGTATTCAAGTATCAAAGGAAAGATCTGAGACGGGGACTCAGAATTTACCTAAGGATATCTCTATATAAAAAGAATTTGTTGAGACGGGAACTCAGAAATATCTTTTACCTTAAAGAAATATGAGATATTTGATTAAGGGGAAATTTTCAGCAAATACAAGGCTTGTTACTTGAAAAGGTAAGTGCTAAAGTCAGATTGAATAAAAATGCTGAAAAAATTCTTATTTACTTCAGCAAGCAATTAGCGTTGGAGTAAAAGAGATCAAATCCCGTGAATCAAGGTAAAATCAATTTGTGACGTTAATCATGGCACAAATAAACTAGCTATAAATCATGACATGAAATACAATCGTGGCCATTGATTTTAAAGCAGTTTTTGATCCAACGGTTGATATTACAAAGAGAAAGTATGCTCTGACGGTTTTATGTTAGTGGTCCACTACGCATTTAATGCAAAGGCTCCACTAACACAATGAATCTCTGTTTTACCCTTGTTGAGAACTCAAAACCATTGAGCTTCTCACATAACAGAGATACTATATAAATGAAGAGTTAGAGAAAGATAAAATTCTTTGACTCACATTTCCTTTCTTTGCAAATTTTTCTAGCCTGTGCTCTGAATTACTCTACCTCCGGTCAAAAGAAAAATCTCTTTTTCGTACAACTCTCAAACCCTCAGACTACTATATAAGAGATGGCTCCCAAAAGACAATCCTCCAAGACCTCAAACTCCTCAAAGGTAGACAGTGCTGGAAAAAGCACTGCTCCTACTCCGGTTGAAACTTCGATGAAAAATACAGTGAAAATCGTGTTTTCTAACAACCGAATCACTGAAAGACCCATGCCTCCTACATATCTCGACACTGAAAAGTGTGAGCAGATGATGCAATGGGGCAGATTTGCCAAAGAGAAGTACATTAGATACTTCTATGAACAAGAACTGGACGAAGAAAACGAAGAGGCGTTGAAACTTATTAATCAACAAGGCCTACTTTTCTTCATAACTGCTCGCACTATACCAATGAGCATGATGGACACCATGGAATTCTACAATAATGCAGAAGTCCAAACCCTTACTGATTGACAAGGAGTCACTGAAAAAGTGATTTCTACCACAGTTCAAGGACTGCAAATCATCCTGAAATGGATTGATTTAGCAAACATCTTTCAGATTCCAACTACTGGAACTGAAGATGACATCACTTCCACTGATGAAGAAATTGAAGACTTCTACAGTGATGTCAGAAATGAAAGGATGAAGAAAGGCGAGATTGCTCCCGTGACTTGGACAAAGCATGTAAAAAGGAAGCATCTCTGTCATTCACTTGGTCTACTAGCTCTGCTACTCATCAAAGTCTTAGACTCCCAAGTTGAAGGAATTGACCAAGTAGGGCTGAGAAGGTGGCCTTTACTGATGCATATCTATGAGAACAAAACTGAAATCAACTGGGCTAAGTACATTTTCAACAGCCTTGTTGATTGTGT
Organism: Plantago ovata; assembly: GCA_028274465.1. Taxonomy (NCBI): domain Eukaryota; kingdom Viridiplantae; phylum Streptophyta; class Magnoliopsida; order Lamiales; family Plantaginaceae; genus Plantago; species Plantago ovata. The sequence goes on along the minus strand of CM051455.1, from coordinate 87,682,673 downwards.
TACAAAGTTCAGGGTTAAGGTTGAAGACAACTCAACCTCACCTTGGTTTCTAGTGATGTATGGATTGAAAATATGCTACATCCTTGAACATTTCAGGATTCAGCTAAGAAACCCATTGCCGATTAAGAAATCAGTATACAATGTGGGAAGAACTTTTTACAAGCTGAATGGACCTAAGGTTGCTGACAAGAAATCAAAGAAACCAACAGCTGCAAATGTTGCTGAGACTGATAACCAGTCCATGAATGCAACAGCTGCAAATGTTGCAGATACTGATCAGCAAGCTAGGTATACAACAACTGCAAATGTTGTTGAGAATGCAACAGCTACAAATGTTACTGCTGATACTGCTGCGGTTGCTGACACTAATGCACCCAGTGAGAAATCTAAGAAGGAAAAGAGGAAAGCTGATGATGACACTCAAAATGCAGCTTCATCAGCTGATCCTATTCCTAAGAAGGCACGGACGAAGACTTACCTGATGAACGTGTCAGATTCAATCAAATAAATTTGTTATTTAGCCAAAGGCAATCCACAACTACAACGAAAACCGTAGTGTACTAGCAGAATGACTCGAGTGTCGTTCTCTCAGGACTATAACTAGCTTTATCTATTTAACAAGAAAATATAAAACAGCAGATAAAAAGCAATAGGGGTTTTCAAGCAGATAATGGAGGTTGGTGATAGTATGGTCCTTCTTAACATAATGGGTCGATAATCATGCATAAATTCCTCGGTCTTGCATAGAGATCTTTGAATGAATCCTGGGTCCTGTTGTAAGTATTATGCACTACGAAGATAGTATGGGTCTGACCTGTCAACAACTAACGTCCTATTGTGTTCTGTAATCATTCAACACTACGGAGATAATTTAGTCTGATTGGCCGACAAGTGTCCAAGTGTGCATAATGATCAATACAACATATGAGAATTTTGGTTTCCACTCATCAACGAAATAAAGCAATGACACGAAGTATAATGCGCGATATAGCCATTAGCATGATTATCTTCCCTCGTTAAGAATTCACATACTACCACCAACGATAAATTTAGCTACTCATAGGCATGCAATCAATAGCAATCATAGAAGAAAACATATTGAAAGAATATAAAATAAGTAGTTAAAAGTTGTAAGATACAAAGTTACCGAAGGTTGTCAATCTTCGGATGATTGTGGTCCTACGAGCTCCAAACTTCTATGAAAAAGTATCCCCTAAGCTGTGGAACTCCCAGGACAGGCCCCGGGAAGTTCCTCCCTAAAACTATAGAGAGAGGTGATAAAGTAGGCTTGGAAAGATATGATTTTCGGAGAGAAAACTCGCAACTATATATAGGCCCGAAATTCCTCTGGGCGGTTCTCCCCCCAGTTTTTCGCGGAATTTCCACGTTTTTCGACGCGGATTTGGATTTCTTCACCTTTTCGGACTCCAAATAGGATTCTGGAACACCAATTCCTTGTAGACTTCAATATAATTGCCCGTAAATCTCTGAATTTCAACCAAAACCTGTAAAATAAAATCTAAAGGGAAACGTGACACTATTGTTATAAAATGTACTAAAATATAGCTAAATTAACATAGAGGATAGCTAACTTCGGTGAAAAAGACTCGAATGAAAGTGTAAAATACACTTTCATCAAACTCCCCAAACCGAACCTTTGCTTGTCCTCAAGCAACTAAGCTTGACTCTAATACAAAAAACATGCAAGACTCAAAAATGGAGTTTCATGCCAAATAAAATGAACTAAATTACTGAATCTACCAAATAACATATGAACAAAAACCATATAAATCAAAGCATGAATATAGGTTGAAGAATACCTCGATTGACTTATACACATCCACATAAGCACTTATGTCAAGACAAGATAGTCTCTCGTAACATTCTCTACCTGGACCTAGTCAGTGACGACGTAATGATGCATGCTAAGATACGAATGGTTGCCCCGTGCCTATGAAACTGAGGACTTACTGCTGTTCCACCATGTTAAGACTTTCCCTCAAAAGAGGTCGAACCAGTACTGGCTCTCATCAAACGAAGGAGGGTTCCCTATAAAAGATAACACTCCCCTATTCTACCCATCTCTCAAGTAAAGTCTTAAGCTATTCACCATTTCCTGAATGGCAGGACGAGGGTGGTCTAGAACCGATGACACTCAAGACAAAAAAGATAAAAAATAGAAAAACACGAATACGAACAATACGAAAAATGGAAAAGACTCAAACCTTGCTAAACTGCTATTTGGCTTTATTTTTGGACCCTTCTTTGGTTTTTTGGGGTCTTCTCTTTTTTTCTTTTTTTCTTTTCCAGATTATTTTTTTCTTTTTCTCTTTTTTTTTCTGGAATTTTTCTTTCTTTTTTTCGATTTTTTTTCTAGCCAGCAGTAGCATAACAAAAAGAGAAATAAAATGACTCACACGACTTCCCCAAACCTATTCGAAAGAATAGGTTGGAGTTTAAATTTTACGAAAAAGGAAAATCACAATACGAAAAATGAAAAACAGAAACAAGTCTATGATGGTGTAACCCCCTCCCCAATCCTATTCGGAAGAATGGGTTATAAACAAAGGATCACACAACCTCACACTACCTCCTTCCTAGGCATTTAGCAATCTCAAAGCATGGTGAAGACTTGTTGCCTCTTAGGTACATAATTACTCGGGAAAACAACCATAAGACCCTAACATGCATCATCCTATTATAAAGGCCTTCGTGAACCGCAGTAGAGAAAACACCACTAAGTGATGTCGAGACTACCATGCTTAACTAAGTGCAATACATAAATGTGACAAGTCAAGCGAGAAAAACCTCAAACAAATTCATAGAAATGAAGCATACGATTAATGGCATAGCTAGTTGATCTACCCAATAAAAAAGTTCAAAAAATTCGGCAATAGACTCCATACAAAACATGCAGGACTATCCTAGGATGAATGCAACCTAAAAAATATAAGAAAGCAGTAAACGTGCAAATGCAAATGATAAAGCATGCGAGGTACTATACTCATCCTACCAATGCCAAGCTCCAAACTAACAACATCAAATCACTTAAATCCCATCCCCCTCATGAAATTAACGCTTGTCCCTAGCAGTAAGGAAATGAGATAATAAGATGTGATACTAGATGTTACCCCATGGTTTGGCCTCGGTCGGCTGAGTATGCTGTTCTTGAGTTATTGGGCCTCCTCCGGGAGTTTGATAGGGAGTCATCAGGTCTTCGGGTACGCTCGGTAGTTTCAATTATGGGACGTACAGGAGCAACTCCTCAGTCAGTATCATCATTGGCCGTATGGCCTTCATTGTCACTACTTTCACGCACATCCTCACTAGTAGAGTTGAAGTGGCAGGCTGAATTCTCAAGATTAGCCGTCGCTTTTAGGGAATTCTCCATCATGTAGCCCTCCAATAGGATGTGAACTGTTGAAGGGGAAAGGGCAGTGGTATCAGGACCTCGCCCTTCAACGGTTTACTCCACGGGAAGGTTTCAGGCAGCTTCTCGGATACTCAGGAGTCCTCTACCTTTTTCTCCAATTTTGTCCATATTCTCTACAGTTGATGCTCCCAATATCAATGTTATGCTCCCTTTAGAGGCAGGCAAGGGGCACCCCAACAAGGTGCTGAGTACCCATGTCATTATGTTTTGGAACCAAGCTAGCGCTTCGGATCCTTCTAGCAACTGCGAACTCAAGATCAAATCCGTCGCTGCGAGAATGTCCCGGTGCCTTCCAGTTCACTCGAACTCTGCAGTCCTCGTGATGGAGTGAAGATGTAATAACGGTTTCTGTCCCTTCGGTGGTGCATGAATAGGCATAGGAGTCCTTACTCCAGGTGTACTCTAGCTCTTCCTCACGGATAATCCACGACGTTGTTGCAAAACCCCTTGGCTCGAACGCACATCTAGCGAGATCGCCTTCCTTGACATGATTCTTCAAATCAATCATACGGGAATGCTCCCTTCCCTTGGTTTGGTACCTACAAACAGCTATTAGCACCTCGTATGACACAAAATAGACTTAAATATATGCTAGAGTAAAAGTGAAAAATACGAGTGATAGAATCAGCAGTCAAACTCCCCAAACCGCAATGTCTAGCCTAGCTTCTTCATCATGCAACATACCAACGTAACTACTACATGCAATACATCACAACATGCTCTCACTAGACAACCAATATCCTTGATAACAAGGCTCAATTCATACCATAGCAGCGCAAAAAATTCTACCAACATAATCCCTCATACTCAACAATTAAGCATTCTAATGTCAAATCCACCAACAATACACCAATAAACACATTCATATGCAAGAATCAAAAGATAAAGACATATTGCAGAACATGATATATCATCTAGCAGCAAAATACCTAAATCAACAATCCAAGCAAAATTGAGCATGCAATTGATAATAAATAACATGTCTAATCACACAAACAACATACCCATGCATCAAATAAACATAATTGCAGCTCAAAATAGAAAACCCCCAAATTTGAAATTTAGGGTTCTAAGGATGATACCTCAGATCTGCAAATCTAATGAATTAGGATGAAATCTGTTCGGATAGGATGATAGATCGTGTTATAGGCTTCGAATTAAGCTAAAGAACACTCAATTTGGTCAAGAAATGAAGAAGTTATGAAGATTTAGAAGCAAAATCGCACTTTTCGGGTTTTTTGGGAGTATGGATGAAGATGAATGAAGAAAATATGGTTTTGGGGTTGAAATCCGCGTTTTTTAAGATCTGGGACTGTGGGGCGGTTCGCCCCGTGCTCTCCAATGCGGGGAGACGGGTCCTGATGTCAGAAAATGCGGTTTAAAATCCCGAAACCAATTTTTTTCAAAAAACCACTCGAAAAATCTCACTCAAACAAAAGCATATATGACACAGATATGAACAAATTCGCATATGAGAAGCAAATAGTTCAAGAGTGAATGCATGCAGAAAAGCAGTAAAGAAAGCGATAAAAAATTCCGGGTTGCCTCCCGGATAGCGTCATTGTTTAAAGTCTTTGACTCGACTCCTGTCTGCACCTATCTCTTCTTTTTGCGGGTACTAGCCTTCCCCTTCATTGATCTCCTTTCCATGCCACGAACCTGTGAATAAGAAAGAATATAGGCTGCAAGACCACAGTAGTGAGTAATAATGTCAGGCGGTTCAGGTGGATCGGGTATGGCTTGCAACACGTGTTGCTTGCCATTTACTTCGATGGTGCAAGTTCTTTGGTAGATATCCATCACCGAGCGTAGCTTGGTCAAGAATGTTTGCCCTAAGAGTATGACATCCCCCGTTCCAGGTGCAGACGCCGGCATAACTACGAAATTGGTGTATATAGATGCTTCACCAATCTTGACCAACACATTTTTCACAACTCCTTCGGGTCTCATAAATGATCCATCCGCTAGTCGCACAATAGCCCTTTCCTCAGATAGTTTTCCAAGGTTACTCTTTTCAAACACATTCAAGGGAATTATGTTTGAGTAGGATCCCGTGTCTAGTGTGGCACGGACATCTTCAAGCTAACCAATCCCTACCTTAACATCGAAACTTTTAGGGAGTGGTTCGGGATCCTCTTGCTCCTCATCACTTGCGTCAGAACCAAGGTCCTCCTCTTCTTCCTCAGCCTGTAGAAGTTCTTCCTTCATGCAACAGTCGCACCTAACGACCTTCTCAGTGTTGCCTTGTTCCATACTTGCTCTTCGGTCGATCAACTCTTGCATCTTTTGATGGGCAAGCCTAGTGCTCTCTTCCAACTTATCAAGCCTTGCCCTAGTCTTCTCAGAATCTTCTTCATACCGTTTGAGAAAACTTTGTGTGTGATCGACCATCTTCTGCAAGTTCTCCATCAGTAGAGCCGTCTTCGACTTCGGTGGCTCTTTCGGAGCGGGGTTTTCGCAGTGATCATTACCATAGTTCAGCCTACTACGGTCTTGGTTATGTCCATAAGTTTGGTTAGCCGGTGCATATCGTTGATTGTTACGGTATCCTCTTCTCCAGAATCCACCTCGAGGATTCCTACCGTCTTGTCCGTAGCTAACTTCTTGATTACCAAACTCCGTAGCAAAAGCTTCTTCTTCTCCTCCTCGAGCCCAGTTGCTATCATTGTATGCCAACTCCGATCTACACATATGAGCTCCATGCCCATAGTTCTTGCATATTCGGCATACTTCGTTCGAAACAGTTGTCCCGGTGGCGCTCTTGAGGACTTGCTTCAATTCGTTGGTAAAGCACTCGAATTGATCCCCATTCCCCCTGTACATAGGGGCTTCTTGAGTTGGTGGAGCTTCAGGTCCACGTCTCCTAACCATTGCCCTTGGGTCCTTGAACTGCGAACCCTTAGCAAGCCTTTCGAAAACAGCCCAGACGGCTTCTGCGATTTCTTCCCAAATATTGCCTCGGCATTGGAAATCCACTACTTGTTGGTTCTCGAAGGTTAGTCCATTGTAGAAGTGTTGGACTAGGTCGGAGAGTTCAAAACCATGGTGAGGGCACTTGTTCGTGAGATCTTGGAACCTCTCGAACGCGGTGAAGATGGTCTCATCATAGTCTTGCTTGAATCCAGTGATTTGCACTTTAAGCGCGGTAGTCAGAGTGCGTGGGAAGTATTTCTCCATGAAAGCTGAAAAAACCTTTTCCCAAGTGTCCAGCGAGCCTGCTGGAAGAGAGCTCAGCCATGAATTGGCTCTGTCGCCAAGTCCCATCGCAAAAACCTTCATCCTTAATTCATCCGTGGTTATGTCAGCTCCGGGTCGTGAGAGTTGGTTGACGAAATCATCGATATCGTTCAAGTACCCCATCACATCCTCCCTTGATAAGCCATAGAACCTCGGAAGTTGTTGGAATGCGTGGTTCTTGATTTCCAGATCTCGGGTTGCAGGCGAAAGAACAATCGCCGGTCCCCTCATACGATCCTTGGTGGGTTGTACCCATGCCTTCAGTGGTCTAGCTTCTGCCATTCCGTCGATTTCCTTGAATAGACTAATTAGAGATTCAGAGAAATCGGTTTCCTCTATTTCCTCTAGTGCGCGCCTTTCCAGTAGTCGCCTTCTCTGGTGGTAGACTCTATCGATCTCAACAATTGAATTAGCAAGAGGTGTTCCTGCAGAACGTGTATGCGGCATACACTATCTGTGACAGACTAGGTAAAGAGATTAGAAACAAATAGGAAAGCATAGAGAGATTAAAAAGGAAAACTAAAACTAATAGAATTAGGAATCTAAAGCTGTAAATAAAACAAATTAAACAGAAAAAAGGAGTATAGTCCCCGGCAACGACGCCAATTTGATGAACGTGTCAGATTCAATCAAATAAATTTGTTATTTAGCCAAAGGCAATCCACAACTACAACGAAAACCGTAGTGTAGTAGCAGAATGACTCGAGTGTCGTTCTCTCAGGACTATAACTAGCTTTATCTATTTAACAAGAAAATATAAAACAGCAGATAGAAAGCAATAGGGGTTTTCAAGCAGATAATGGAGGTTGGTGATAATATGGTCCTTCTTGACATAATGGGTCGATAATCATGCATAAATTCCTCGATCTTGCATAGAGATCTTTGAATGAATCCTGGGTCCTGTTGTAAGTATTATGCACTACGAAGATAGTATGGGTTTGACCTGTCAACAACTAACGTCCTATTGTGTTCCGTAATCATTCAACACTACGAAGATAATTTAGTCTGATTGGCCGACAAGTGTCCAAGTGTGCATAATGATCAATACAACATACGAGAACTTTGGTTTCCACTCATCAACGAAATAAAGCAATGACACGGAGTATAATGCGCGATATAGCCATTAGCATGATTATCTTCCCTCGTTAAGAATTCACATACTACCACCAACGATAAATTTAGCTACTCATAGGCATGCAATCAATAGCAATCATATAAGAAAACATATTGAAAGAATATAAAATAAGTAGTTAAAAGTTGTAAGATACAAAGTTACCGAAGGTTGTCAATATCCGGATGATTGTGGTCCTACGACCTCCAAACTGCTATGAAAAAGTATCCCCTAAGCTATGGAACTCCCAGGAAATTGCTGAAGAACCAGATGCTGAAACTGCAATGGTTCAAGTCCCAGAAGTTACTGAAACACAACAAGAGACAGTATTTGACGACGCATCTCAAGATGCTGAGAATATAAGACCTAGTTCACCGATGACTTCTATTGACAATGTTCAACTGGTGCTGACTGACCTAAGCCAGCAAATGGACTTGGAGATTGATGACAACTCCAATAAGTCAGTAGACCTGTTCATGACAAGTAGTGAACTTAGAGGTCAAGATGTCTCTGCTCAACTTGTCAATTCAGAGACAAGGAAGATTGCTGAATCTGCACATCCTTCTCAGTTAGAGCAAGAAAAGAAGTCTGTTGAAGAACAAGTCCCAGATAATTAAGCTGCTATCATTGCTGAAAGGACTGAGTCACCACCTGCCCTTCTTCAGCAGGTACTTTACTCAGATATAAGCAAAACTTCACTATCTAAAACTTTATCTTTAGCTAATATAATTGTTTCTTTACAGACTTCTCAAGATACAAGTCAGAAGATTGCTGAAAATTCTGCACCAGAATCCACAACTCCTGTTCAGCAGGTAGATAAATTTTTTGGTAAATCTACTAAGTTTGAAGACTTGGTACTTGTATCTAATATAAAATTATTTCAGGATGAACAATTCAAGGATGCTGCCACAGCTCCTGAAGCAATGGAAATAGTACCAGCACAACTTAGTGTGCAACATGAGCTTGCTGAAAGTCAGCAGGTAAATCATGTTACAGTTTAAGACTCTAAAACTATTTTCCAAAACTTTCCCGAAATTAAATTTACTCTTATTCAGGCTCAAAAGGAGAACGATGAAGTGGTTCACATCACAGAAGATCTTGAAGTTAGTTCTGAAGAACTATACATAAACTTCAAAAAGAATACCTTGACCATATTAGCTAAGTCTGTCAGCAACTGGCAAAGGTATAGAAGGATGGATTTTTCCGATCTTCACATCGATCTGTCCAATGAGAAAAAAAGAATCTCTCTACTAAAACTTGAGACGTTTATACACTCAGTACTTCCAGAACAACTCACATATTCTCAGCAAATGAGTTCAAGTCTGATTGCTACAATTAGAGAGAATATGAAAGCAAAGTTCAAGAGTACCTCTCCAGTTGAACAAGCTGTGATGCTCAAGGGTTCCTTTGTACCCGTGGTGGCTGATCCCCACAAAATCAATGAAGAAGAGGAAGTTACAAGTGCTGCAATGTACAAACATCTCGAGTTAGTCATACTGACGGACGATGATGAAGAAGAAGAGGATGAAAATATTCCTAAAGACACAAGTGATGATGAATCCAAAGATTCTAAGGACAACAAGGACGATGATGATGATAATCAAGGTCCTAGTCCTGATGCTGGCGAGTAAAAATGACAGTTGCTGATAATGAAAATCAAAACACTGAGAATCAGCAAGCTGACCAAACTCCCAGTCAGCATCAAGAATCTACTCCTGCTCCTGCTGAGATAAGTACTCCAGCAACTGAACAAGTTGCTAAAACTGAAAAAGAGTACGGCAGAAAGCGTGCTAAAATGCACAAAGGCAAAGCTAAGTTTTCTGATGCTGAGTTAGCATTACTCGAAGCTAAGGTCACTGATCCAAACCTTGGAGAAGAAGAAGAAATGGATGAAGATTACCAAAGAGCTTTACAGAATAGTCTACAGATTCATGATTGATGAACGAGATTGTCAGACTCGAACAATCAAATACATTTATTTTAGCCAAAGGGCAACTCAAAACTACACAAAACACGTAGTGCAGAGGTAAGATGACCTCGAGTGTCAATCTCTAGGGACTTAACTATCTTTAACTACAATAACTATTATAAATTCAGAAAACAAATTCAACTTAGCTTAACTCAACAATATATAACGAGAGCGGGTGATAGTAATGCTCATTCTAAGCATCGGGTTCTAATTATGCATTAAAGTGCAACACATACTTCTTTAAAAGTAATTCGAGTTAACAAACACCAAAAGACAGATTTTAGACATGTATTTTGAAAGCTTACTATCTATACTAATACTTGGCTAAGGTTGTCAGGCTTAGTTCAAGCAGTAGTTGATAATTATAAATATTGAATCGATGACCTTGAATTGTCCTAGTGTTTCTAACACTTTTATACGAAGATATTCGGCTTAGTCGGATCAAAGAATCGAATAAAACAATTATACAAGTAAAAGATTCAGAAACTCAATCTGCACAATATAAACCCTAGCTATGAATTTCATAGTGTATATGTCCTAGAGACAGTCCTTATTAAGGGCATGGAGCCCTTATATAGGGCATATATGTATTATTACACATGTCAACGGTAATATAATATATGTTTGTTGTTTTACTATTGAGTATCGCTTTCATATTTATATTACACCAGGCATGCAGCATGTCATATCTCTATTTCTGTCTGTATTGATATTAAACATGTCCCCTCGGATAGATGACCGATCACACAGATAGTGGGAGCTATGTGAGTTATCATCTATCTCAAACTCTCCCTAGTCGAGGTTCATCTCGGATGTGGGGGTCTGAATGAACCAGATGAGACTAGTATGCGTGGAGGTTATACTTGTTGGAGCAAGTGTGAGCCGATCCCACGGCCACAGAACGGATTGTTGGACAATCGAGAAACGTTCCCATAACTGCGCATAGTTGTTCGAAGAACGATTATCGAACAATGGAAGTACCCACCGGATACTCCAATCGATGTATACTCTACACCAAAGTGTCTATGGGAACCGGTAAGTTGTCGAAGTGATGTCAGCCGTCCTTTGGACTTACAGGACTTTATCATCACATTTGTTGCCCCATATCCTTGGTGGACCCGTCGATGTCAGCTCTGAATAAGCTGTTGACCTAAGACACGATCCAGGAGTATGGCTACATACAAACGGGGATGATAAGTGTTTCTGTGAAGGATTCATCTCTCATGTGTAGCACAGTAGAGTACTGCTCATAGTCTTCATAGTTGTGTTGGTAAACTCACTGGCCAGTGCATCGATATATTATTATGGTCATAAGTATATCTTAGTAACCAAGCAACTCCCTGAGACGCCAGTGGATGTATTATTGGGATAGACACATCATCGATCCTAGATGCATTCGAGTCAGTCAGATGAAGGGACGTTACCATCACCGCGTTGAGCGCAACAGACTTCGCAACGAAAGGGTTTGCTTTGAGAAACCTCTCAAACATTCTCATGTATTAATATTGCAAATGGAACCGTCTAGGAATTTCATTTTGCCCAGTCTAGGACTTGCTTAATACAATGAGGCCCTATGGCTCACACTATGTGGTGATTCAGCTTATCAGAATATCCTTGAAGATGGAATCGCAATTAATTTGGAATTAATTGTGATTGATGGATTATAATTGATTTTGAATTAATTATAATATATATTGGCTCAATTAATAATTTGGAATTATTAATTGAATTGGCTGATTAATTGTATTTTATGTAAATACAATTAAAGATTATATTTTGGAAATATAATAGAGGTTTGATTTGAAAGGATATGATTAACATATGCACATGGGCAAAATCTACTTGGAGTTTGAATTCCCTTAGAACTATAAGTGTGTCCCAAAATCGGGACCCACCTATTACCCCTGGGAGAGCGCGCACGCGTGCGTAGACGGGATAGGGGAAGGAGTTCGACTCCTTCCTCTATTAGAAGTCCAAGGGATAAGTTAGATTTTCCTGATTGAGTTTTAATTTGATTGGGAATGAATCTAGACTTGATATTGGTTTCCTAGTGCGATAAGAATTATATTCTTATTCCTTTACGAAGTCTAATTGCTTATGCTTTAGGCTTCTATTGACTACCATATATAGTAGACTACTGGAGAGCTTTTGACATACAGTTCAGTAGACATTCACAGAGTTGAATACCCAGTTTTCTTAGAGAAAATAATAACTCTCCCCTCCTCTATAAGCCCCACGCGCGCGCCACCCTCACCGGAGGAAAAACCGCCGCCCTGTCTTCTTGGTCACACAAAGAATATCCTAGCATTCTTCTGATAGGATGTTCATCCGTGGATACCAAGGTTGAGGTTCAAGGAGCTGGAAACTAACGCTTATTGTCTTGCAGATAATCAGAGTATTGTAGATATCTTCGACTTCGACGAAGGAGAAGATACACAGGATTATTACGAAGACTTGGAAGCTGCTTTGGAAGTAAGGTTAGTCTTCTAGTTGACATCTTTAAATATATACGGCATATACGTAATCATTTAACATGTATGTTAAGAAATTTTTTGAAATTTCGCTGCGTACCCTACAGGTAACTCTGACCGTATTTTCTTACAGTGGTATCAGAGCTAGGTTAATTGATTACGTATATACGTATATATATTGTATGATTTTGTATTTATGTGGATGAAATTGATTCTATGATTAATTCGATTTTCAAAAGTTTTGTTTTTTTATATAAATTTAGAATATATATAATTGACAGCGCCGCCTGCGTCACGCAGGCGGGCCGCCGGCGCCCCGCGCCTAGAGCCGCAGGCGCTCGTGCCCGCGGGCGCAGGCACTCGGCGCCTGCCTGCGCCTGCGGACGCAGGCGCCCGTGCGCCGCGCGCTTGCAGCCGTCGCGCCGTTACCTCTGTGCCGCAGGCGCCTGCGACCGCAGGCACGGTAGGGAACGGGACTAGGTCCCGTCCCATATTTTAATATATATATATTTTTTCCAGGGTTGGACCCAAAATCGAATTTTGAAAATTTTGAGGATTGTATTTTATATTTGGAATATAAATATGATTTAATTGTAATTGTTTTTAACTAGAGGGGTTAAATTTAATTAGTATAAAGTTAAAGGGCTTATTTATAATTTATCAATTTATTGTTTATTGCAAATTAGTCCTTCTACTTTTGAATTTTAGATTTAACACCTCCAAGGTTTCAAAAATTACAATTAAGTCCTTCGGGTTTTTGAAAATTGCTACTTGGTCAATAGAATTTTTGATTTTTCAATCTAGTCCAAATTTTCAATTATTTCATAGAGATTATAAGTATGGGATTATAATTTTCATAATGAAATTATGAAGTCATTTGGCATCCACATAAGCTACTACTTATTTTGTTTGCTCGATATGCTATTGTTTGACAATGCATGTTTAAATACCAAGTATTTTACTTTCCGTTCGACCGCTAAGCATGCGAGGGTAGGCGGCGCCCTCTTATATGTCGGACCGTATATTTTACGTATAGGTAGGCGGCACCCATTATGTGCTTGACCGCGTTTAGAACTAGAATGGATAGGCGGCATCCATTACGTGTAGACCGCTCATGCATGATGGGTAGGCGGCGCCCTTATTTGTTTGTAGATGACTGATAACAACCCTCAAGCGACAAGCCCCAACCAATATAAGTACAAAAATATATATATGTATGTATTTCTGAGATGCTTTCCATAGGGTGCTTTAATTCTGAACTTTCATTGCGTTTTCTTGTATTGGCGACCTCGTCTTACAGACTCCCAGTGATCGTCAGATTAGAGTAAGCCTATGGTTATGACTTACTGCATATTGTATCTAGCGACCTCGATAGGTACAATATGTAGGGCATCGGGTTAAATTAGATTTAACATCCAAGAGTTGCGGGACGCAATTGGATAGTCCTACCGGTCATATTATGCTATGCGACCAGCCTCCGTTAGAGTATAGCATAGTATGGATTTGGATCTTGGCCAGTACGGTAACTTGTTGGACATTACCCGTATGTTTGTTGTGGTGGCAAGCATATTTGAAAATAGTGGGAGCTAAACAGCTAAAGGACCTTGTTGTTTAGTTATGTTGACTGTGTATTTAGAAATAATATTTCAATAGTTGATTTATTGTTTTCGTTTTATATTATTTCTCCTTAGAATATTAGAAATGGCGAGTATCTCGCTCCGTGCTGTCTTAGAGAAGCAAATTTTGACCGGACCAAACTTCCTAGATTGGATCAGGAATATATGTTTGGTGTTGAGGTACGAAAGGATTGAGTACGTCTTGGACGAGGCTAATCCCGTGTGTCCCGAGAATCAGACTGCCGATCAAGTTGTTGATTTGGAATCAAGCCAACAAGGCAAAGTCTGATAAGCATCATAAGGATGCCAGATTCGCGCAGTGTATTATGCTTGCGGCAATGAGCAATGAGCTGCAGAGACAACATGATAGCATGTTGCCGTATGAGATGCTGAAGCATCTTGAGTCGCTCTTTAAGACGACAACTAGAAGTGTTGAATTTGATTTGATCAAAGAGATACACAGATGCAAGCTCAATGAAGGAGGGAGCATGTCTGAACATGTTCTCAAGATGAGAATAAGATCATGGTGATCTTTGTCCCTCAATCATTGCCGAGTTCGTATTCGCAGTTCATCGTTAACCACCATGAATGCGAATGACGTAACACTGCCCGAACTCCATAATCTGCTGAAGATATATGATCAAACTCTTCCTAAGAAGGAAAAGTCAATCATGTATGTTGGGCAACCGTCTAACCCAAACCCGAGAAACAAAGGTGCTAAGGGTAAGGGAAGGTCGGGAGCCAAGGCTAACACTTCGAGTGATAAGCTTAAGCGTCTGAACCAGAAAAGGAAGTTCAAGAGGAGCGGAACGGTACATACAGATCAATATCTTTTCTCTAAGCAAAAAGGGCATTGGAAGAAAGATTGCCCTAAGCTAAGGACAGATCAAGCTAAGAAGCCGCCGGCTTCTAGCTCAGGTATGTTTGTTATTGAAATAAACATGACTACTTTTGACTCCAATGGTTGGGTATTAGATACAGCCTATGGCTCGCACATTTGTAATAATGTGCAGGGGCGCATTGAACATAGGCTAGTCAAGTAAGGTGAAATCGACTTGCATGTTGGGAACAACAATCCAGTTGAAGCCAAACGCGTTGAACGCTGCAAGATAGATTTACCATCAGGACAATGTTTAGAACTTGATAATGTTTATTTTGTTCTATCCATTGTCAGAAATATTATTTCCATTCCATTGTTTGACAATATGAGTTTTTCCTTTCAATTTGCAAATAATACTTGTTATTTTTCATTAAATGATCAGTATTATGGAAAAGCTCGCTTGGTGAATGGTTTATATATTTTGCAAAGTAGTCTACCTTTATTTCAAATACATAACAAACAACCGTCTTCAAGTAGGAAGAATAATCCATCTTATCTATGGCATTATCGGCTAGGCCATATCAATGAAATACGGATTCAAAGAATAAGGAAGTCGGACTACTTAGAACCATTTGATTTTGAATCATATGGTACATGCGAATCATGTGTTAAGGGTAAGATGACGAACAAACCTTTTGTTGGACAAGGTGTTCGTGCCACTCGCTGCTTAGAGCTCATACATACCGATGTATGTGGACCTTTTAAAGTCCATGCGCGTGGAGGTTATCCTTACTTCGTTACCTTTACTGACGATTTCTCAAGGTATGGATATATTTATCTTTTGAAGAATAAATCCGAGACCTTTGGGAAATTCAAGGAGTTTAGGAATGAGGTCGAGAATATATTGAACCTAAGGATAGTCACTCTTCGATCAGATCGAGGAGGTGAATACCTTAGTGAAGAATTTATCGACTACTTGAAGAAAAATTGAATTCAATCGCAATGGACTCCTCCTGGAACACCACAGTTGAATGGTGTGTCTGAGAGGAGGAATCGAACCCTGTTAGACATGGTGAGATCAATAATTGGATTCTCGACTCTTCCAAAATATCTGTGGGGATATGCACTACAAACTGCAATCTACATTCTGAACCGTGTACCATCTAAATCAGTGGAGAAAACTCCTTATTAGTTATGGAAGGGAAAGAAGCCCTCACTGGGCTATCTTAGACCTTGGGGCTGTCCTGCGATAGTCAAATTGATGCTCACTGATAAGTTAGATGCCAAGGGTGTAAAAGTATATTTCATAGGCTATCCTCGTCAGATGAGAGGCTATGAATTCTATCATGCTGAAGATCACAAGGTGATCGTATCTAGAAACGTCAAGTTTTTAGAAGATGAATACCTCGAAGAAGAGAGGTCAGATGACATGATAGAACTTGAAGAAATTCAAGACTTTGACACGCGCGAACATGAGTTCTCTAAATCTTCTGATTTGGACTCAAGTTCAGTGGGAGCTTTCGAAGCAGACAAGGGTAATGATATGACACTTGCTAGGCATGTCATAGTCAGTGGGAGTCCTGTGATTAGATCAACAGTTGAAACCACACCAATAGAACCCGTTGTCAACCAACCTGTGCAACAAGTTGCACAAGAGCAGCCTCCCGCAAGGGAACAGGGTCGTGGGGCGCGACTAGCTGCATCAATACCCACTGATAATGTTCGTGTTACACGAAGTCAGAAAAGAAAAGCACCAGAACCAGTCGAGCTCCGTAGGTCGAAGAGGATCCTAAAAGGACCTCAGAAGCAAAGCCTTATGATAGAAGACATCACTGAACTTGATGTCGGCTTATCAGATCGGGAAGATCCCAAGACCTACAAAGAGGCAATAATTGATATTGACTCAGACAAATGGCAAGAGGCCATGGAATTGAAAATGGACTCCATGTACCAGAACCAAGTTTGGAACTTGGTAGACTTGCCCCAAGGGGTTAGACCTATTGGGTGCAAATGGGTCTTTAAACAAAAGACAGATGCCGATGGCAAGGTACAAACACACAATGCTAGGCTTGTGGCGAAAGGCTACACGCAAAGGTATGGCATCGATTACGATGAAACCTTTTCACCGGTAGCAAAATTGAAGTCCATTCGAATTCTACTTGCGATAGCTGCCTAATATGATTATGAGATCTGGAAGATGGATGTAAAGACTGCCTTCCTCAATGGCAACCTTGAGGAAGAGGTCTATATGGTACAGCCGGAAGGTTTTATTAGTAAAACCAGGCCAACTGCTGTATGCAAATTACAAAGATCCATCTATGGGCTAAAGCAAGCGTCAAGGAGCTGGAATATCCGCTTTGATGAAGCTCTCAAATCGTTTGACTTCATCAGAAGCAAGGAAGATCCCTGTGTCTACGCTAGGCACAACAACAAGGGAGTCATTATCACGATCATTTATGTTGATGACATTTTGATCATGGGAAACAATGTCTCTATGCTAGAAGAGACTAAAGTTTGGTTATCAAGTACCTTCTCGATGAACGACTTGGGTGAAGCGAACTACATCCTAGGGATCAAGATCTTTAGAGATAGATCCAAGAGGATGTTAGGATTGATACAGTCCACCTACACCGACAAAATACTGAGGCGTTATAAGATGGACGACTCAAAGAGAGGCTTTCTCCCAGCTAGGCATGGGATTGTCTTATCAGTTAAGGATGGTCCTAAAACTGATGAAGAAAGAAATGCAATGAGTCGTGTGCCCTATGCTTCGGCAGTAGGGTCTATAATGTATGCAATGAATTGCACAAGTCCCGATGTGGCATATGCGCTTAGTGTCACTTGTCGACACCAACAGAATCCAGGAGTACCTCACTGGAATGCTGTAAAGAACATTCTTAAGTACCTTCCACGGACTAAAGAGATGTTCTTGGTGTTTGGTGGAGAACCAGAATTAAAGATGTCTGGGTATGTCGATGCTGGATTTGAATCAGATCCTGATGACTTTAAGTCACGGACAGAATACGTATTCAAATTGAACGGAGGAGCTGTCTGTTAGAAGAATTCTAAGCAAACCACGGTTGCTGACTCATCCACAAAAGCCGAGTACATTGCTGCATCAGAAGCATCGAAAGAAGCTGTTTGGATTTCAGAGTTCTTGAAGGAATTGAGGGTTGTTCCTGCTCCTAGTCCAATAACGATTTATTGTGACAATACGGGCACCGTCACTCAAGCTAGGGAGCCTAGATCTACAAACAAGAACAAACATGTACTTAGAAAATATCACGTTATACGTGAGATTATTGATAGAGGAGAAGTTAGTATAGAACGTGTCTCTACCACGGACAACGTGGCAGATCCTTTCACCAAGGTCTTATCAGTGGAATTCCACTTAAGACATTATGCTAATCTGGGTATTAGGCATAACGGTGACTGGCTCTAGTCCAAGTGGGAGATTGATACTGTATATGTCCTAGAGACAGTCCTTATTAAGGGCATGGAGCCCTTATAGAGGGCATATATGTACTATTACACAGGTCAACGTAATATAATATATGTTTGTTGTTTTACTATTTAGTATCGCTTTCATATATATATTACACCAGGCATGATTGATGATTGATGAACGAGATTGTCAGACTCGAACAATCAAATACATTTATTTTAGCCAAAGGGCAACTCAAAACTACACAAAACACGTAGTGCAGAGGTAAGATGACCTCGAGTGTCAATCTCTAGGGACTTAACTATCTTTAACTACAATAACTATTATAAATTCAGAAAACAAATTCAACTTAGCTTAACTCAACAATATATAACGAGAGCGGGTGATAGTAATGCTCATTCTAAGCATCGGGTTCTAATTATGCATTAAAGTGCAACACGTACTTCTTTAAAAGTAATTCGAGTTAACAAACACCAAAAGACAGATTTTAGACATGTATTTTGAAAGCTTACTATCTATACTAATACTTGGCTAAGGTTGTCAGGCTTAGTTCAAGCAGTAGTTGATAATTATAAATATTGAATCGATGACCTTGAATTGTCCTAGTGTTTCTAACACTTTTATACGAAGATATTCGGCTTAGTCGGATCAAAGAATCGAATAAAACAATTATACAAGTAAAAGATTCAGAAACTCAATCTGCACAATATAAACCCTAGCTATGAATTTCATAGTGTATATGTCCTAGAGACAGTCCTTATTAAGGGCATGGAGCCCTTATATAGGGCATATATGTATTATTACACATGTCAACGGTAATATAATATATGTTTGTTGTTTTACTATTGAGTATCGCTTTCATATTTATATTACACCAGGCATGCAGCATGTCATATCTCTATTTCTGTCTGTATTGATATTAAACATGTCCCCTCGGATAGATGACCGATCACACAGATAGTGGGAGCTATGTGAGTTATCATCTATCTCAAACTCTCCCTAGTCGAGGTTCATCTCGGATGTGGGGGTCTGAATGAACCAGATGAGACTAGTATGCGTGGAGGTTATACTTGTTGGAGCAAGTGTGAGCCGATCCCACGGCCACAGAACGGATTGTTGGACAATCGAGAAACGTTCCCATAACTGCGCATAGTTGTTCGAAGAAGGATTATCGAACAATGGAAGTACCCACCGGACACTCCCATCGATGTATACTCTACAGCAAAGTGTCTATGGGAACCGGTAAGTTGTCGAAGTGATGCCAGTCGTCCTTTGGACTTACAGGACTTTATCATCACATTTGTTGCCCCATATCCTTGGTGGACCCGTCGATGTCAGCTCTGAATAAGCAGTTGACCTAAGACACGATCCAGGATTATGGCTACATACAAATGGGGATGATAAGTGTTTTTGTGAAGGATTCATCTCTCATGTGTAGCACAGTAGAGTACTGCTCATAGTCTTCATAGTTGTGTTGGTAAAGTCACTGGCCAGTGCATCGATATATTATGATGGTCATAAGTATATCTTAGTAACCAAGCAACTCCCTGAGACGCCAGTGGATGTATTATTGGGATAGACACATCATCGATCCTAGATGCATTCGAGTCAGTCAGATGAAGGGACGTTACCATCGCCGCGTTGAGCGCAACAGACATCGCAACGAAAGGGTTTGCTTTGAGAAACCTCTCAAACGTCCTCATGTATTAATATTGCAAATGGAACCGTCTAGGAATTCCATTTTGCCTAGTCTAGGACTTGCTTAATACTATGAGGCCCTATGGGTCACACTATGTGGTGATTGAGCTTATCAGAATATCCTTGAAGATGGAATCGCAATTAACTTGGAGTTAATTGTGATTGATGGATTATAATTGATTTGGAATTAATTATAATATATAGTAGCTCAATTAATGATTTGGAATTATTAATTGAATTGGCTGATTAATTGTATTTTATGTAAATACAATTAAAGATTATATTTTGGAAATATAATAGAGGTTTGAGTTGAAAGGATATGTTAATTTAGAATTAACATATGCACATGGGCAAAATATACTTGGAATTTGAATTGCCTTAGAACTATAAGTGGTTCCCAGAATCGGGACCCACCTATTACCCCTGGGAGAGCGCGTGCGCGCGCGTAGATTGGATAGGGGAAGGAGTTCGACTCCTTCCTCTATTAGAAGTCCAAGGGATAAGTTAGATTTTCCTGATTGAGTTTTAATTTGATTGGGAATGAATCTAGACTTGATATTGGTTTCCTAGTGCGATAAGAATTAGATTCTTATTCCTTTACGAAGTCTAATTGCTTATGCTTTAGGCTTCTATTGACTACTATATATAGTAGACTATTGGAGAGCTTTTGACATACAGTTCAATAGACATTCACACAGTTGAATACCCAGTTTTCTTAGAGAAAATAAAAACTCTCCCCTCTTCTATAAGCCCCACGCGCACGCCACCCTCACCGGAGGAAAAACCGTCGCCCCGTCTTCTTGGTCACACAAAGAATATCCTAGCATTCTTCTGATAGATTGTTCATCCGTGGATACCAAGGTTGAGGTTCTAGGAGCTGGAAACTAACTCTTATTGTCTTGTAGATAATCAGAGTATTGCAGATATCTTCGACTTCGACGAAGGAGAAGATACACATGATTATTACGATGACTTGGAAGCTGCTTTGGAAGTAAGGTTAGTCTTCTAATCGACGTGTTTAAATATATACGGCATATACATAATCAATTAACCTGTATGTTAAGAAAAATTTTTAAATTCCGCTGCGTAACCTAGGGGTAACTCTGACCGTATTTTCTTACAGAATTTGCATACTATCACGAACTAGAAATTTAGCTACTCATATCAAAATCAAGATAAACAATAGCAATCATAGATGAAAACATAATTGAATTGAAAGATAGAGTATGAAAAAGGGTGAGATACAAAGTTACCACCGATGGTTGTCAATCTCCGGTGAATTGCTAACTCACAAGTTTCTAGCAAGGTGAGATCAAAAGATGTCCAAATCTCTACCTTGGTGCTCCAAATTGCTAAGATAAAGTAGTTCTAAGTGAAATAAAATCCAGAACAAGCTCTAGGATTTATGTCTGTAAAATTATGATCTAAGATCTGAAAATTCGACATATATATATAAAATATCGCCAAATTCCGGAATCTGAGGGGTGCGCCCCCCCGTCCCAGGCGGTCCGCCTGTGGCTGGCAGCAAGTTCGCCAGTTTTTCTCTACGTTCGAACAAAGATTTCGGTCGCGTCCGAACTCGGATTGGCACGTAAGACTAACCGTTGGATATCTCTTCAAGTTAGCTACACGTATGTTGTAACCTCATCCCAATCCAATATTGTATGAAAAACTGGTGCCCAAAATACTAAGACTATGCAAATGGAACTTCCTGATTTCACATCAAAGGCTCCAAAATCTTCATCCGAACTCCGAATGAACTACCGTTTTCGCCTCATGCAAGATACCGTGAATCTTTCATGTTCTCCTTGGCCTTGGGAACGACTTTGAGCTACGAAACTTGGTCTTTTAGCCTGGAAACACGTCCCGATACTCCTTGACACACCACGGGTGATCTCGTTGCACCGAAACTTCAATGTTTCGTCATGATTCATATCCAAAAGTGCGATTTTCACCTAAATCCTGAAAATAACAAAGAAAATGAAAACATGACACTATTCTAACAAAATGCACTAAAATGCATACAAGAGGATAGCTAAATTGATGAAAAAGAACCGAATGAAAGTGTAAAAAACAATGTCATCAAACTCCCCAAACCGAACCTTTGCTTGTCCTCAAGCAACTAGCTAGACTTTATGCAAACTACATGCAACACAAAGAGGAGTCTCATGCCAAACAAGAGGAACTAATCTATTGTATCTACCAAATGCTTATGAACAAAGACCATGCTAATCATAACATGCAAGTAGGTTGAAGAATGCCTCGATTGAACCTATACACATTCACATATGCACTTTGTTAAACAGAGGAGACCTGGACCTGGTCAGTGACGATGCAATGATGCATATTAAAACACCAATGGTTGCCCCGTGCTTATGAAACCGAGGGCTTACTACTGTTCACAAAGTGAGACTTTCCCTCAAGAGAGGTCGAACCAATACTGGCTCTCATCAAACGAAGGAGGGTTCCCTACAGGGCCGGCCCTGAGATTTAGGGGCCCTGTGCGAAAATTTTAAACGGGCCCAAGTATAAGAAAAAATAAAAAATATATGTAAAAAAGGACACAAGAGGAATTGAACATGAGACCTCAGAAGTCCAAACGACTTATAAACTCAACCAAACCCAATAGGATACAAGTTTTTTCTTTAATCTTTTGCATCACAAATATATATATATATATTGAAACAATTTATAAATTTGGGGCCCCAACTTTTCGTAGGCCCTGAGCGGTCGGGCAGCCCGCACACCCTCAGAGCCGGGCCTGGTTCCCTAAAAGACAACACTCCCTTATTCTACCCGCTGTTAAAGCAAAGACTCTTCACCACTTCCGGAATGGCAGGACGAGGGTGGTCTAGAATAGGCCTTGGACTAGGCGACACGAAACCACAAGGAAGAATTTACAACTCGATTTTAAACAACTACAAAAGCTGAAAAATAATGCAACGCTTTGCTAAAACTGCTTTTTGGCTTGCTTGGACCCTTCTTTTGTTTTCTTGGGTCTTATTCTTTTTTTTTTTTTCTTTTTTTTTCTTTTCTTTTTTTCTTTTCCCATATTTCTGGAATAGAATTGTTGTTCGATTTTTCTGTTTTTTTTTTTTTGTATATAGCCAGCAGTAGCAACAATGAAAAGAAATAACAATGACTCTACAACGATCTCCCCAAACCTATTCGAAAGAATAGGATGGAGCACAAACTCACAAATATGAAGAAAAACGAACACATGACTCAACAAGACGAAAAACAAGTCATAACAAAAGTAACCCCCTCCCCAAACCTATTCGTTAGAATAGGTTTCAAAGAAAGGATCACACACCTCACTCTACCTCCTTCCTAGGCATTTAGCAAACTCAAAAAGCAAGGTGAAGACTTGTTGACTCTTAGGTACATAATCACACGAGAATACAACCAAAGACTCTAACATGCAACATTTTATAAGGTCTTCGTGAACCGCAGTAGAGAAAACACCACATAGTGATGTCGAGACTACCAAGTTTAACTAGTGCACATACGAATATGACTAGTCAAGCGAGACAAACCTCAACTAATCCATAGAAATGCAATGCATGGTCAATGGTAAAAAACACTTAGTCTATACAATAAAAAAGTTCAAAAAATTTGGCAATAAACTCCACACAACATCATGCAAAACTAGACTAAGGGTGAAGGCATACGAGCAAACTAAATCCTAAGAAAGCGGTAAACGTGCAAACAAAGGTTTTTACGAGTTAAAATGAGAAAAATAATTTATTGAAATACCCAACGATAACGCCCCCCAAACCTGAACTTCGTCGTTCGTCCCGAACGTCGAAAGTGGATGTTGGGTGAGAGCTAGACGTGTACCTGTAACCTGTATTACTCGAGGAAACTCGTGAAAAACCAAAACGGATGATAAAAGGGGAAAAAAGATCAATATGCTTGCATACGGGGACAAAACGGGGTGTGCGGACGAAAATCCCGACACCCAGGGCACTGGCACCCCCAGGCGCACCGCCCCGTGTGGGGGACAGTCCGCCTGGGGCGCCCAGAAACACCCAGGCGCCCTGCCTCTCCCGGGCGCACCGCTCCGTGTGAGGGGCGGTGCGCCTGGGAACGGCAGAGCCCTGGTGCCGATTTGATCATCCCCGAACTCAAAAATACCAACTTTTTACCTATTTATCACCAAAATCACACTCTAACACAAGGAGAAAAACAACTAAATATTCAATGTATGCAGGCAATGCAGGAAAGCGATAAAACTAAACTACATGCAAGCAATACCACTAAGGTTATCCATTATCAAATGGAAACGCATCTTGTGCATCCGTTCCATTACTCCTTGCATCTTGGGAACCATCCTTGGCTCCTCTCCTTAGCTGCTCAAGAAAGTTCATGATTCCGTGAAAACTAAAATTAACAAAATCAGTAAAATCAAAATCTAAAAAATAACTAAGGAAATCGGATGGAAAATAAAAAGAGAAAAGTGGATCAAAACTCCCTTGAAACTCATAGGTGGGTGCATGGACCAGAACATAGGAGTCAAGATCAAGAGTGTCTATAGCAATAGAATCTAAGCACGTCGATTCAGAGACACCAAAATCTTCAGAGAGTAGCTCCTCCACCTCAACACAACTCAAGACAACAATTTCTGACTCAGGTGAAGCAATGGATTCAGTCATCACCTCCTCCACGACTTCTTCTTTACCAACAATCTTGACATCCTCAAGTAAGGACGTGGAATCCAAGCTAAGCACTGAAGAGGCTTCATCAATAGATTCTTCACCACATTCCTCTACATTGGCTATGTCGATTTCTGGTGGCGGACTAGTTAAGCGAGACGTCCATGTCCTTGAACCGGGAGGTGAGTCCCAATCCTAATATTCCAGAAACTTGTTGGTTATTTCACCCCAAGTGTGCAATGATCCTGCCGGCGGGATTGTAAGCCATTCTCAAGCGCTCCCTCTCAAGGCTCCCATAAATCCTCTTATACAAAGCTGCTCATGTGATAAAATAACCCCCTCCACATTCTCACGAGGTATTCTCAACACACCTTCCTCGAACGTGTCTAAGAACTCTCTTGGATCATCACCACTCGAAAATGTGGAAACAATGGAATAGTACGAAGGATCAAAGTCATAATCCTTGCAATCTTCATCCAATGTTATGCAAGGCCCTCGATGTTGCACATACCTTGTCAAAGAATCTCGTATACTCATCCTTACAAGGAACTAGTTTCTGCACATGAGGAAACAAGAAACCAAGGAGCAGAATCCACAAAAGAATAACAAAAAACTTGCAAGGAAAAATCCTCTAATCTAATAATATATACAAAGAGCGCAAGTACACACAATGTAACCAAGAACACCATGAGCACAAGCACGCAAGGTAACCAAGAGTAGATTAGATAAATTTGCTGAAAAAGATAGGGGGAAAGAAATGAGGTAAGAAAGTGAAGTTGCTGAGAGTAAACCCTAGAGCTTATTCTAGGAGTTGAATACTGAAAATACAAATAAGCTAAAGAGTACAAAGGAGTAAAAGTCCCCGGCAACGGCGCCAATTTGATGAACGAGATTGTCTGACTCGAACAATCAAATAAATTTATTTTAGTCAAAGGGCAACTCACAACTACACAAAACATGTAGTGCAGAGGTAAGATGACCTCGAGTGTCGATCTCTAGGGACTTAACTAGCTTTAACTACAATAACTATTATAAATTCAGAAAACAAATTCAACTTAGCTTAACTCAACAATATATAACGAGAGCTGGTGATAGTAATGCTCATTCTAAGCATAGGGTTCTAATTATGCATGAAACTGCAACACGTACTGCTTTAAAAGAAATTCGTGTTAACAAACACCAAAAGACAGATTTTAGACATGTATTTCGAAAGCTTTCTACATATACTAATACTTGGCTAAGGTTGTCAAGATTAGTTCAAGCAGTACTTGATAATTATAAATATTGAATCGATGACCTTGAATTGTCCTAGTGTTTCTAACACTTTTATACGAAAATATTTAGCTTAGTCGGATCAAAGAATCGAATAAAACAATTATACAAGTAAAAGATTCAGAAACTCAATCATGCACAATACGAACCCTAGCTATGAATTTACATACTATCACCAACTAGAAATTTAGCTACTCATATCAAACTAAAGATCAACAATAGCAATCATAGATGAAAACATAATTGAATTGAAAGATAGAGTATGAAAAAGGGTGAGATACAAAGTTACCACCGAGCGTTGTCAATCTCCGGTGAATTGCTAAACTCACAAGTTTCTAGAAAGGTGAGATCAAAAGATGTCCAAATCTCTACCATGGTGCTCCAAATTGCTAAGATAAAGTAGTTCTAAGTGAAAGAAAATTCAGAACAAGCTCTAGGGTTTATGTCTGCAAAATTATGATCTAAGATCTGAAAATTCGACTTATATATATAAAATATCGCTAAATTCCGGAATCTGAGAGGCGGTGCACCCCCCGTCCCAGGCGGTCCTCCTGTGGCTGGCAGTAAGTTCGCCAGTTTTTCCTCTAAGTCCGAACAGAGATTTCGGGCGCGTCCAAACTCGGATTGCCACGTAAGACCCACCGTTGGATAGCTCTTCGAGTTAGCTACGCTTAGGTTTTAACCTCATCCCAATCCAATACCGTATGATAGACTGGTGACCAAAATACTGAGACTATGCAAATGGAACTTCTAGATTTCACATCAAAGGCTCCAAAATCTTCATCCGAACTCCGAATGAACTACCGTTTCCGCCTCATACAAGATATCTAGAATCTTCCATGTTCTCCTTGGCCTTGGGAACGACTTTGAGCTCCGAAACTTGGTCTTTTGGCCTGGAAACACGTCCCGGTACTCCTTGACACACTACGGGTAATCTCGCTGCACCAAAACTTCAATTTTTCGCCATGATTCATATCCAAAAGTGCGATTTTCACCTAAATCCTGAAAATAACAAAGAAAATGGAAACTTGACACTATTCTAACAAATGCACTAAAATGCATACAAGAGGATAGCTAAATTGGTGAAAGAGAATCGAATGAAAGTGTAAAAAACACTGTCATCAATGATAGACATACAAAGAATCTGGATATTTCTCAATCTTCAGGAGTGAACAACATGGAAGTCTCCTCCCTTCCACCTACTAATGGTGAAACTCCAGTCGTTGAGTCCAAAGAGTTTCCCTCAGCAACCACTCAACCAGAAGTGTTTGAAGCTAAGGATTTGGGAATCAAGGTTGCTGGCCTTGACGAATCTGATGAAGAAGAAGATCTATATAACTTCTCAGCAAATGAAGAAGAAAAGACAAAGAAAGTTGAACCCACAAAGGTTGAAATTCCTCCACCATCTCGCTTAACTGATGAAGGAGATCCTGAGAGAAGTCGTTTGCTGAGAAATGATGATCAGTTCGCTACTGAAATCAAAGCTCATTCACTTACTCCCTCTCTAGTGCCGTTCCAAAACGTTGAGGAGTTTATTCCTAGAATAAAGGCACTAATGGTTGTTCACAAAGCATGCCAAGAAGAGGATGATGCCTTGCTTGCTGAGAGTCCGCTTGACATTGGCAAAATACTGACTACTGTGCTGAGACGCACTACTACACTTACCATAGCTCAGAAAGACATCAGTCTACACCACAAAAGCTATGAAGAAGATGTCAGTCAATCACTCTAGCTTGCTAAAAGTGCATTGAAAAAGGCTCAGGCTATTCTTGAAGAAAAACTCGAAAATGAGAGCAAACATGAGGAGAATCTGGCTTTTATTAAAGAAGAATTGTCTAAGCTAACCACTGTCAGTGATGATGTCGTTTTTCACCAATTAAATTTGTTTAAAAGCCTAAGAACACTTATCACTACACAAACTAGAGTGCAATGGCAAGTTGTCCCCGAGTGTCGTTCTCTCGGGACCTAACGTGGCTTTGCTTGAGGTTTTTGCTAGTAATTTCAGTCAACGAGTTCAAATGTTTATAGAATCGTTTTCTTTGAACAAAGCAACGAGAAATCAGATTGATGTAATCAAGTTTGGAAAATGGTTGGTGGTAGAAATCAAATACACATGCATGGGTTACGAATATGCTCACAAGTTCAGTGCGTAAAACCTTCGATCAAGTCTGCTAAGCAACTCGTCTAGGTAACTTTCAAGACACACATCATAAAAGACCACTATCAATACTTTAGAGGTGCTTGTCACTAACACCATTTATCTAGCATGCTGCAAATCTCTAACATACAATCCTATAGCTTTCATTCACCAAGAGTTTGTCACTATACTCAATTCGAATATATTTTATAGGCAACTAAGAATCATATGAAGGAATTTGCAGCAACATTGAATCACAATCTCATGTAAGCATAAACATAACCCATAGCATGCATATTCTACATTCTACCACCAACACAAAAGATTTAGCTACTCATATTCATCAACATAGACATCAATTCATATGAATAATAATCAGAATACATCATATCAAACTACAAGACAAGAGAGTGATACAAGTTACCACCAAAGCTGTCACTAATCGGTGGAAAGACAAGAAAACCTCTCCGTAGATGATTACAAAGGATGAATTCCAATCAAAATCTTGAATCCCAAGCTAAAATACAATGTAATCTGAGTTTTGGGGCTTAGGAGCTCTCCAAACCGAAGCTACAGTTCAAAAGATATTCAAAAAATGACTAAAGATCAGATCTAAGAAGGAAAATCCGAAAACGTAATCGCTGCCAAGCGGACCGCTTGGATAAGCCAAGCGGAGCGCTTGGCAAGCGAAGCGCTTTGGCACTCCAAGCGCTTTGCTTGGATTCTGTGCCGAAGCTCCTGGAAAATGAAGCGGAGCGCTTCACTATTCCAGGCGCTTAGCTTGGCTCCTGGGCAGATTTTTGTCTTCAAACTCAATCTTTTTGCCCTCGCACGTCCCTCCGGTGCCTTGGACTCATCCTTCTCGATGCTTATTGATGGTCAAACACTTACGAACAAGCCACGGAGATTGGGGAACTTCAACGGGGCCATCTTTTCCATCAAAAAGGCTCGTTTTTAGCTCCAAAAACGCCGTTTCGTACCTAAGTGCCTGAAAATGCAGAAAACACAAAACGTGACACTATTCTACAAAACTAACCAAAAAACAAGGCTAGAAGATAGCAAAAGAAGGTAAAAAAGACAAGATGAACGCGTCAAAAATACGTTCATCAAACTCCCCAAACCAAACCTTTGCTTGTCCTCAAGCAACAAACTATCCTAAATGCAACACAAAAGGAGTCTCATGCCAAGTAAAGTGAACTAATCTATTGAATCTACCAAATGCTTATGAACAAAACCAAATGAGCATGACATGCAAATAGGTTGAAGTATGCCTCGATTGCGAATATACACATTCTCAAGTGCACTTGGTTAAACAAAGGAGTCTCACGTAACATCTTCTACCTGGACCTGGTCAGTGACGACACAATGATGCATGTTATCATACTACAATTGCCCCGTGCTTATGAAACCGAGGGCTTACTACTGTTCACCAAGCGGGACTTTTCCTCAAGAGAGGGCGAACCAATACTGGCTCTCATCAAACGAAGGAGGGTTCGCTTAGAAAGATAACACTCCCCTATTCTACCCAGACTCTCAAGAATGAGCCTCTTTCAACCACTTCTTGAATAGCAAGACGAGGGTGGTCAAGAACAGGCCTTGGACAAAGGCGACACGAAACGAAAGATAGAATTTACAACTCGATAACTTCACAATAACAAATATTTACATGACACTTGACACTTTACTAGACTGCTTTTGGCTTGCAACGACCCTTCTTTTGCTTTTGGGTCTTATTCTTTATTTTCTTTCTTCTTTTTTTTTATTTTTTTTTTTTCTCTTTTTCTTTTTTCTTTTTTTTCTTCTTTTCTTTTTCTCTTTCTTTTTCTCTTTTTTTTTTTTATATAGGGGCAAGCAGCAGTACTAAGTGTCAAAAACACCTCCCCAAACCTATTCGAAAGAATAGGTTTGAGCACAAAGACGAAAAAGAAAACGGAAAGACTCTTTTACAAGGACACCTCCCCAAACCTATTCGAAAGAATAGGTTGGGACACAAAACAAAAGGAAAAAGAAAAGGGAAACTTTACAACGACTCAAAGACGGAAGACAAGATCAACGAAGCAACCCCCTCCCCAAACCTATTCGATAGAATAGGTTTAATACAAGGAATCGCACACCTCACACTACCTCCTTCCTAGGCATTTGGCAATCTCTAATCGAGGTGAAGAACTTGTCGCCTCTTACGTACATAATTACACGGGTTACAACCATAGACTCTAACATGCATCATTTTATAAGGCCATCGTGAACCGCAGCAGAAGAAACACCACTCAAGGTGATGTCGAGACTACTAAGCTTAACTAGTGCACATGCGAATGTGACAAACCAAGCGAGACAAGCCTCAAACTACTTGCAAAGTGTTGGTCCCTTTAAACAACAAGAAAAGACTAGATGGGTGGTGAATAGTCTTTTCAAACTTTCGTCGTTTAAAACATTCTCAGCAAGTACTTATTACTTTTCAGTAATGAGTTTGCTGATACTTAACTTTCTCAGCAAGCGTAAATTACTTTACAGTAGCTTGGTTTGCTGATACTTTAAATCAGAGAGCGGAAGTCTTTGATACAATAAGTGCTCTTTCAGTAAGTAAAGGTTTCAGCAAGTGAAGTGAGTGACTGTGTACAGACAGATATGATTTATTGAAAGCTAAATACAGTAAGTAAATCACACAAACACTTTTATAGTGGTATCTGAAAGTGGCGTAATCTCTCAACTAATCCACTTTGTCCTTTCTAGGACTGAATCCACTAAGATATGATTGAGGTTCCTTACAATCTCCTATCTAAAGCGATTCAACAGAAACCAAAGCACACTTGCTTTGTCTCCAACCTAAACTAGAGAACTCAACCTTGTTCTCCACCAAACTTGGTACTTTTAATCTGCAAAACTATGCTCGATTAAGTTCCCCCTGAATATCACGTCTGAAAGGGTGTATTTTCAGTTAGAGAGTTTTGGGGTGAGATGACTTAATTATAACTTATTCAGTTACAACAAGTAATCTAAGAAACACAACTTGGAATACTTTGCAGTAAACAAGTTTGATTGTTTCTGGTGTCAAGACTTGTTCTTGTTTAAAAGAAAGAACACTTAACTAATTTCTTAGCCGAGTTTGTTCTACTTCTTCACAAGTAGCTTTTTCAAGCTTTAAGTCTTGGAACGGATCAATGGCAGTAAGAGTGTTTGAAGGTTTGTGAGTTTTAAGCACAAGTGAGAGTTTGATCACGTTGTTGACACACTTCAACTCTTTGCCGGATGACCTCTATTTATAGTGCAAGTAAGGAGCCGTTTGAATTTCAAATCCTAAGGCTTTTGTTCCTTAACATGTCACTATCTTGCTTTTGTACTTTCAGCAGCGTCTTTTTTTGTCTTCTAGTCTTCATGTCCTTCGCGTGCATGCTTTGCATTAAATGCACATTTGAATAGAATTCAAACAGTAACATTGGAGCGCAAATTCACGTACATTCAGCAAGAGGTCACATATGTTCATCAGCAAGTGGTCAGTCTCAGTTTCAGCAAGCACAACCTACTCTGTCTTTCAGATTTTCACTTATGCAATGCTGTTGCTGTATTTTCCACTTTCTGAGCAACACGTGCCTTTGTAGATACCAGTCTTCAGCAATCTTCTAGTCTTTAGATCTTCAAATTCTTCAAGTCTTCAGATCTTCAAAAGTCTTCAAGATTCTGAGCGATTTCTATTTGCTTCAATAATTTGTTCGAAATAAACAAAGTATATCTTCAGCAAATGCTTCAATAGGTTATTTTCTTTTCAGAAAATAAGATACATCATAAGCTAAGCATCAATAAGTTATTTTCCTTTCAGAAAATAAAATACATCATACGCAAAAGAAATAACTTATCTAGCACCTAACTAAGTCATCAGCAAACGTTCCTCTTTTACAATGTCCTTAAAATTCTAAATTTCTATGGACCTTAAGAGTACTAGTTACTGGACTTTCCTTAATTTAGCATGGTTAATTGCTCATCAAAATTACAAGTTCCCTAACAAATTTCCCCCTTTTTGATGTTAGCAATCCATGGCTAAATTAATTGTTACCCTTTTAGAGGTTTCTGATGTTGAATAAATCAGTTGATTAATGCAAGCATACTTGAATAATTAAACAGTAAGCATAAGTAAATTGCATAATCAAAAACCAATAAGAGTCAAAAGTTTCATTGCTGATAGTTATCATTCAGAAGTTTACATGAAATAGCATAGATAACATAAACAGAATCAGCAAACAAAAACTTTAACAAAAACTATTGCAGGGACTTAAGCTCTTTCAGAGGATTTTCTCAAAATATCTCTTACACTCTTCTCAGCAAGTGCAGTAAATTCAACACAATCCTTTTCGTAGTTTTCCAGAAGCCTACGGACTTGTAGTTGAAGAATTCTTGCGTTTTTGCAGGTAGTATGATGATGCTTTTCAGCATTCATTTCCATGTAATTAATTACCCACAAATGCATGCCCGAATTGTTGGCATGGAGAAGCTGTGTATCTGAAATGCTTTTCGGATGAATCTTTCTTAGCCAGAGAAGATCTTCTTCTTGATCCTTAGCAGTGAGATAGAAGTACTCATAAGGAATCAATCCAAGTTTCTTCTTAGGTTTCTTTGTTACCTAATGCTTCAATAGGTTATTTTGCTTCAATAATTTGTTCGAAATAAACAAAGTATATCTTCAGCAAATGCTTCAATAGGTTATTTTCTTTTAAGAAAATAAGATACATCATAAGCTAAGCATCAATAAGTTATTTTCTTTTCAGAAAATAAAATACATCATACGCAAAAGAAATAACTTATCTAGCACCTAACTAAGTCATCAGCAAACGTTCCTCTTTTACAATGTCCTTAAAATTCTAAATTCCTATGGACCTTAAGAGTACTAGTTACTGGACTTTCCTTAATTTAGCATGGTTAATTGCTCATCAAAATTACAAGTTTCCTAACACAAAGTGATGCAACATATGATCAATGGTCATAAACACTTAGTCTACTCAATACAAAAGTTCAAAAGACTTGGCAATAAACTCCACACACAACAACGTGCAACAACTAATCTAAGGATGATATGCATGCAAAAATTTGAAAAAACACGACAAATCACATGAACTTAAGTAAAATCAGGCATGTACGAACCACACAAGCATATAGTACTGAAAATCCGATACCCCCTCCCAAAACCTAAACTTTTGCTCGTCCTCGAGCAAAGAAAAGTTGAATGAAAAGGAAACATTGGATTGAAAGTACACTTCCCTGAGATAAAGGTTCGTGTCCAATCTCCTATATATGAGTAGTACCTGAAAGGACTTAAGAAACATGTGAAAACGGGTGCGCAAAGGTGAGAAGAATGGAAAAAAAAACGAGGAAAATCTGGTTACAGCGTCCAGGCGGACCGCTTGGCGGTAGCCAAGTGGTTCGCTTGGCAAGCGGAGTGCTTGGGAGGCTCCAGGCGCTCCGCTTGAATTTCCAGGAAGTTGCAAAACATTCTGGAATTTCAAGCGGACCGCTTGGCCCTTCCAAGCGCTTCACTTGGCTCTGTTTCCAGATTTTCGATGTTTTTTCCTATCTTAATCACCTAAGGCACCAAGACAAAAACTAGACTAAACTAATCACGACAAAAGGCACACAGGCCACAACTACAAAAGCAAATAAAGAGTACAAGAGTCATAAGTCACAACATCATACAACCAAATCGAAATGGAAAGAGTTTCAACCAACAATAGTAAACAAGCCAAAATAACGATAATATACAAATACTACCGATAAATGTGGCCCCTGTCGGCTGGTGTCTCTAGGAGTAGGGGTCGTAGGGTGTGTTAGTAAAGGCATTCCCACTACCACCGGTCTGATCATAGAAAGGATACCCCGAAATTCGGCGAGCTAGGGCATCATGGCGGTTCATCATCTCCTCTTGGTGGGCTCTCTAACGCCTAGTGTCCT
Source organism: Plantago ovata (assembly GCA_028274465.1). NCBI lineage: Eukaryota > Viridiplantae > Streptophyta > Magnoliopsida > Lamiales > Plantaginaceae > Plantago > Plantago ovata. Next base: position 87,648,875 of record CM051455.1, on the reverse strand, counting down.
CTGCTCGAGCGGCTTCCCAACGCTGATCTACACGCCCCTGGTAATCATCCCAACGCTGCTCCTCCATCACACGGAAGTCCTCCCACCTCTTGACTTCGCGCTCCTCAAATCCCCGGAATTGCTCGGTAAGCTGGGTCGACTGAGTCTCCAACATGGTGGTTTGGAAGCTACCATACTGATCGACCAAGATCTGGTTGAACCCCGAGAAGTCGAAGCTTCCTTGTCCGACCGTAGGCGGAGGTGGAGGAGGTGTCACATGGCGCGTAACCCTTGGTTGTATGGGTTCTCCTTGCTGAGCGCACCAAGTCCCGTACATCTCATTGTACGTATCAATGTTGATGGATTTCTTCGGCTTCTTGTCCAGTACAAGGTCGGGAACTCCGGCCTCCTTGCACATGCCCGTGATCAATTTACCAAAGGCAAGCTACCGGTTTGCATTACGGCGGCGCTTGAATTCCTCAAAGATGACGATGCCAGGGGTGAGAGGCAAATTATGCAAGAGAGCATAGACTAGGACTCCGTAATAGGACTGAACCTCGGAATCATGTGTGCTTGGAATCAGATTGGCTTGAACAAACTTCAACATCATCCTTGCCTCGAATGTGAGATCGTTGTGGCGCAAAATCCGGGGTGGTTCATCAGGCAATTCAAAATCTTCCACGGTAATGCCATTCAGTACCTCCATGGGGTAATGATCAGACTCCCGGTCGTAGACATAGAGCTCCGCGGGATCAAATCTCTCGTTGGATGCAGGCTGGCGGTTTGGATCCCGCGCCAGTGGCCTATCCAATCGCATAATGAAGCTCGTGATGCTCAAAGGAGTAAACTCGACCCAAACACCGCGGACGGGAACCTCACCGGTCCGTTCATTGTAGTCCGTGAAGGCAATGTAGAAATCCTCCACTACTGCTTGGTCCCAATTTGGCATGACCTCGCCATAGTACTTCCAGCCTCGCTCAGTAATGAGCTTGTTGAGCTCTCTGGCACCATCCAACTCGGTCTCACCAGCCGTGAAGCGAATGCTCCTCTTAGAAATGTACGTGTGCTTGTGGGCATGGAAACTTGCCTCGAATTGCCTTGCCCTCCCCGATTGGCGATACTCACCGGGTGTGGCCGTTTGTTGGGCACTCGAGGTCCCTTCTCCCCTTGATCTCTTGGTTCTTCTTGATGCCATTGTACCTAGAATAATCTTATTAGATAACTTCAAGAGACAATGAGACTTAGACTTGACTCCTAGACTCCAATACTCACTCAAGTAATCTCATGGTGAGTTTGAAGGCTTGCTAAAGTTCATATGAACAAATCGAGAAGTTTTAACACTTCGTTACGATAAATCCATACGAATCTAAACCAAGCAAACAAACTCTCCAATAAAATTACCCAACCAATCCAACACATTCTCATGCAATCACAACATCACCATAATCATAACATAACTCAAATTCAAGGCTAACAATCATCAAACAATTACATAGCAAAAATTTGAATCATAACATAACTCAAATTTAAGGCTAACAATCATCAAACAATTACATAGCAAAAATTCGAGCACTAGAGTTCATCATAAATCAAGAGGAACAAAATTCGAATTTAGACATCACATCTAGTAAGAAACATGCTCAACAATCATCATCAAACTCTAATTCACCAATGCATAACACAATTGAAGCTAATTAAGATAAAATCCCAAATTCAAGAAAGTTAGGGTTCATGAGAGGTACCTTTGATTCCTTGTTATGGATGCTTCAAACGTGAAATTTGATTGGTTTAGATGATAGAGGGGGTGATGGGCTTTGTAAAATGCACAAGATTGCAAGAATTGGTGGAGAATTGAGATTTTTGGGGTGCTAAATCGGCAATGGAGGAAGAAAAACGAAGTGGGGAGCTTTGAAACACAAGTGCCCCGCTTAGCTTTCTTAAGGAAAGCCAAGCGAAGCGCTTGGGCGTCCCAAGCGAAGCGCTTGGCAAGCGGTCCGCTTGGGAACTCCCAAGCGCTCCACTTGAATTTCAAGTAAGAATTTTCATTCTTACTGGAAATTCAAGCGGACCGCTTGGGCGTGCCAAGCGCTCCGCTTGGATTTCCAGTAAGAATGGAATTCTTACTGGAAATCCAAGCAGACCGCTTGGGCTTTCCAAGCGGTTCGCTTGGGACCTGAAGCTCCCAAATTCATTTTTTTTCGACTTTTGCTAAATTTTCACCCCAAAAACCTTGTCTAATCAACGAAACAAAATTTTAAACGTGCTTCTAATCTATATGCAAGTACCTACAACCTCGGGTTGCCTCCCGAGAAGCGCCTTCGTTTAAAAGTCGTTGGCTCGACTCGTCTTAGCTCATGCGGGATCAATTTCGCATCGGGTACTAGACTTCCCCGTCCAAGTGCTCTTCAAAGCACCAAGTCCCTGCACATCTTGACGAACATAAAGAGGACCAAAGAATCCTACAAGTTCGTTAGTATCAACATAAGCACATGAATTAATTATGGCTCGCAACGTATGTTGCTTGCCATTTACCTCGAAGCTACATGTACGACGGTACATGTCTATCACCATATGTACTTTGTTGATGAAGTCTCTACCCAAAAGAACCACATCCTTCAGCTTTGCGGAGGATGTAGGCATGACGATGAAGTTCGTCTTGACCTCTACACCGGCGACTCTTACCACTAGATTCTCAATCACACCCAATGGCTTCTTCATAGACCCATCCGCCAATTTCACCATGCACTTCATTGGTCTTAAGCCAGACAAACCCGACTCTTCGTACACGTTCAAAGGTATGACATTCACACCCGCTTCCGTGTCTAGAGTTGCCACTATTCCATCCTTCTTACACGTTCTAGAATTGTGCGACCACTTTCTCTTCCACAACTACCTTAGGAGTTTCAAACTCCTCACTCACCTTGCAAGTTTCAGTTATCTTGCAACTTGGCACCTCAACTAGTGCATTGTCTCTCACAACCGTGATCTCTACGGGCAAATCAGTCACCACGGTTATGGCCATAGCCTTCTCCGTGTTTCCGGGAAACTTCCCTTGCTCTCTACTAGCCCCCCGATCTATCAACTCTTGCAACTTCTTATGGAGGTTGCTACTACTAGCCTCAAGCTTCTCAAACCGCTGATTGTTAGTAGATTCATTACGATAGTAATGCTCCATAAACTTATTTGTCTTCAACACAAGATCGTTGAGATAAGAAACAAGAGGTGAAGGGAGCACCCCTCCACCTTGTGGTCCCGAACTAGCAACCTGAGGTGGAGGTGTAGGATTAGAAGGCTGTGCTCCTTCATACCAATTGTTCCCATAGCTGAGACGACTTCTATCTTGATTAGGCCCATAGGCATTTTCATCCGGGTTGTGAAGATAACCACGATTGCCTTGATTATGGTCCCACCTCGGGGTCCACGGTTTTGTGGCCTCACATTGCCATATCCTTGCCCGTAATTCACATCTCCAACTACTTGCTCTCCCTCAGCAGCATACACTTCTTGACGGACATTGTTCGTGATATATTGCTCTCTAACAAATTCAGAACGGCATAAATAGGCCGGGTGCCCATAGTTCTTGCACACACCACAAACTTCCGTAGAAGGAGAAGGAACGCTTTGCCTCAAAGCTTGCTTCACTTCATGGGCGAACCCATCGAAGGCATTTTGTTCCACTACTACCTTGGCCTCACCTCTTTGCTCCTTTTGGAGCACACGAGCCCTCACATTCCGGTTTTGGGAATTCCGGTACATCATGTCCAACTTCACTTGAGCTTGAGAAGGAAGCAACTCCCCCATACTACCTCCACAAATACTATCCACTTGAGATTGAATCTCAGGATGTAAACCATTGTAAAAGAATTGGAGAAGCTGACCTTTATCATACCCGTTATGTGGGCATCGATGATGCAACCCCATGAATCGATCATAGGCCTCGTGGAAAGGCTCATCATACCTCTGCTCGAAGGAGCTAATTTGGCTCTTCATAGCCATTGTCTTGGAAGCGGGGTAGTAACGCTCCATGAACTTATCAAAGCAAAGATCCCATGTTGTCAAAGACCCGGCCTCCAAAGTATTAAGCCAAGCCTTTGCACGATCACCTAGCCCCATAGAAAAGACCTTCATGCGGAGATCGTCATCCGTAACACCAGCTCCTGGTCGCCCAAGATGGAGAACAAAATTCTCGAGCTCATTCAAGTACCCAATCACGTCCTCATTAGCCATCCCATAGAATTTGGGAAGTTGTTGGAACATGTGATTCTTGATCTCCAAGTTCCTGGTGGCATCATTGAGGACAATTGATGGTCCTATAGCCCCAACCGTATGCTTAGTAAGTGTACGTATGGGCCGCTCCGCCATTTCACCTTCCAAGTAAACAGATTCAAGAATTGGCTCCAAAAGATAAGAAGAAGACTCTTCCCGAATACCAGAAGTGGAAGCTCTAGATGCTACTCCTTCAAACTCGAGATTCAAATTCCTCCTTCTCCTTTGAAACAAACGATCGATCTCGTCTACAAAAGGTTCAATAATAGGTTCACCCGTTCGGGTTCTAGGCATGCACTCACCTGAAATACAAGATAGTGAGTATCTCAAGCAAAAAGAAACAAAAACAGAAATGAGACAAAGAAGAGATGTTGGCTGAAAAAAAACCAAAACAAAAACACCAACCAAAGGAGTTAAGTCCCCGGCAACGGCGCCAATTTGATGATGTCGTTTTTCACCAATTAAATTTGTTTAAAAGCCTAAGAACACTTATCACTACACAAACTAGAGTGCAATGGCAAGTTGTCCCTGAGTGTCGTTCTCTCGGGACCTAACGTGGCTTTGCTTGAGGTTTTTGCTAGTAATTTCAGTCAACGAGTTCAAATGTTTATAGAATCATTTTCTTTGAACAAAGCAACGAGAAATCAGATTGATGTAATCAAGTTTGGAAAATGGTTGGTGGTAGAAATCAAATACACATGCATGGGTTACGAATATGCTCACAAGTTCAGTGCGTAAAACCTTCGATCAAGTCTGCTAAGCAACTCGTCTAGGTAACTTTCAAGACACACATCATAAAAGACCACTATCAATACTTTAGAGGTGCTTGTCACTAACACCATTTATCTAGCATGCTGCAAATCTCTAACATACAATCCTATAGCTTTCATTGACCAAGAGTTTGTCACTATACTCAATTCAAATATATTTTATAGGCAACTAAGAATCATATGAAGGAATTTGCAGCAAGATTGAATCACAATCTCATGTAAGCATAAACATAACCCATAGCATGCATATTCTACATTCTACCACCAACACAAAAGATTTAGCTACTCATATTCATCAACATAGACATCAATTCATATGAATAATAATCAGAATACATCATATCAAACTACAAGACAAGAGAGAGATACAAGTTACCACCAAAGCTGTCACTAATCGGTGGAAAGCAAAGAAAACCTCTCCGTAGATGATTACAAAGGATGAATTCCAATCAAAATCTTGAATCCCAAGCTAAAATACAATGTAATCTTAGTTTTTTCTGAGTTTTGGGGCTTAGGAGCTCTCCAAAACGAAGCTACAGTTCAAAAGATATTCAAAAAATGACTGAAGATCAGATCTAAGAAGGAAAATCCGAAAACGTAATCGCTGCCAAGCGGACCTCTTGGAGAAGACAAGCGGAGCGCTTGGAAAGCGAAGCGCTTTGGCACTCCAAGCGGTTCGCTTGGCTTCTGTGCCGAAGCTCCTGGAAAATGAAGCGGAGCGCTTCACTATTCCAGGCGCTTAGCTTGGCTCCTGGGGAGATTTTTGTCTTCAAACTCAATCTTTTTGCCCTCGCACGGCCCTCGGGTGCCTTGGACTCATCCTTCTCGATGCTTATTGATGCTCAAACACTTACGAACAAGCCACGGAGATTGGGGAACTTCAACGGGGCCATCTTTTACATCAAAAATGCTCGTTTTTAGCTCCAAAAACGCCGTTTCGTACCTAAGTGCCTGAAAATGCAGAAAACACAAAACGTGACACTATTCTACCAAACTAACCAAAAAACAAGGCTAGAAGATAGCAAAAGAAGGTAAAAAAGACAAGATGAACGCGTCAAAAATACGTTCATCAGTCAGCAAGACATGATTCTTAAATACAACAGCCTAAGCACTCTTGCTGAAAATTGCAATGAGTTTATCTCTCCACACATCAGACCTATGATGCAATCCATGTCTAAGGGGGAAGGTAGAAAAAGAAAGTCTTCACACTACAAGGAGGTGCTCCGTCGCTAAATGATGCCGATCGGTCGCTAATAGCTAGCGACCGATCGGTGTTTTTAGCGACGGATAAAATCATCGTCGCTAAAATGTTAGTCGCTAGCGATTTAGCGACCGATGAGTTATCCGTCGCTAATTAGCAACGGATAAGGAGGTTGACTTTTAACAACCGATGACTTATCCGTCGCAAAAGGCCCCGGAAATCCAGCGACGGATTACTCATCCGTCGCTGGATCTCCGGAGATCTTAGCGACGGATAAGTTATCCGTCGCTGGAGCTCTGGAGCTCCTAGCGACGGATAAATTCATCGGTTGCTATATTCTTTTTTATTTTTTTAAATTTTTTAGATATAGTAATGAAAACCAAAATCAAATGCAACCTGTTCAATTCAGCAACATGTTACCGAAATTCTTATAGACCAAATAAACAAAAAAATAATCCAAAAAAATCATAATAAATGTACCAAAACCCTCCATACATATAATAATAATCATACGTACACAATACTAATCCAAAATAATATCATAGTTTACACAGTATTCATGTAGAAAATAGTAAATAGAGTCGAAAAGGATAGGGGATCATGGAGAGGTAGGTGGGTCCATCCCCAGCTTCGCATACAGCTCAACAAACATAGTACCATATTTAGCCTGTTGCGCAGCTAGCCTCTTCACCTCCTCATCCCTCTCCTGCAACTGAAGTAAGAGGGCCTGCTCTCGAGCGGAAGCTGCTGCTGAAGATGATGAAGATGTACTGGCACGGGAACGACGAGTCGGCCTCGAGTCCAATTCAGGGACGGCTGCTGCACTCCCCAATCCCAAGCGACGGCCCTTCTCGTCTAGAGGATTCACCTCGAGGAAAATGGCATTCATTTCCTCAACAGTGAGATCCTGATCACGAATCCTGGCCTCGTAGGCCGTCTGAAATTATAAATCAAGAGTATAAGGTGTTAGTTATGTTGTTAATTAGTTATGAAATCATCAGTATTTAATAAACACATGTATTGTTGAACTTACCGCAATTGATGTGGCCTCGTCACACAACCACTGTCCGTCCTTGGCCTTCTGAGATCTCGAGAACAAGGTGAATAGGAGACTCTCCTTATCCTTCAACTGAATGACACATGAAAGCATCATATACTTAGTTTGAAAGTTCGAAATGCAAGTAAATAACAAGTATAAGAATGATGAATTCACAAAGTTAATACACTTACCTTCTGCCTCACATGTGCTGTAGCGATCGACTCAGAGCCAAAACGGTGTGTCACCAGGGTACGGCTCCCATCATTCGGCTGCTTCTTCCTGTTCTCAGTGTTCTGGTCAGCCTGCGCCTGGACTCTCTCGTTAGCCCAATACACCTTCCACGCCTCCCAAATTTCATCTCCGGGCCAATCACCGGTACGTGGACGGTTATGTGTCCACAGTTTCTTCATGTTATGAACCATGCACTTGTAAAGGGCACTACCGTGAGAGTTGAAGCTCCACCAGAGATCCATCAACAATGCTTTCGGAAGGAAGAATTCTTTCTACACAATATCAAATAAACATCGAAACACATACGTTGGTGAATACTTAAAAACATTCAAGTATAGCAAGGAGAGCTAACATGTATCAAATATATAACAAGGGGAAACAACATCTATTCAAGTATATCGGTGACTAACATATCACCCAAGTTCAGTGGCTAACATACCACTCAAATATAGTGGCTACCATACCACTCATATTGTCCTATATTTCACTAAAACAATGGTGACTAACATATCACCCAAGTACAGTGGCTAACATACCACTCACACAAAGTGGCTAACATACCACTCACAACACAAAAAATTAGGTAACTAATGTACGATTATTAACTCACCCTCAGCTCCTCGAACAGCTCTCCCTTAATTTGGTCCGGGATGCAATGCCACTGGCTGCCACCCTCTTGCGGTGGGATCATCCTGTTCCGTATTATCCCACTGAGTACTTTAGCAGCGCGCTCCCCATACAACCTGTGAAGAACATGTAAGTCAATAGTGAGAACGTTAGTTTGGTATATATATATTAAAAGTTCGTAAATCAGTTAATGCCTAATACTTACTTCTCTCCCTTGGGGTAAAGGACAGGGCGACCATTCCATATAAGATCATCTTCCGGCCTTTGAAAGGGACAACCGTCATCTGGAACGTGGGCCCATGGGTCGTGGAGGGAGGAATGAGGAGTCGATCCCCTACTCGACCCAGGTGGAGTCCCAAAAACAGTAGGGGAGCCTTGCTGTGAGCCCTGCCCGGTGTCCTCTCCGTCGGTATCTGACCTCTGGGACTGCGGGGTCATGTATCGTGGCCTCCTGGGTCGTGGCATCTGCAATAAAAAGATCTGTGTTAGTACATACACAATTGAATATAAAACATGTAAAGTCATTAAGAGATAATGTAAGGAACGACGCTGGACATTTGGGTGGTCACGCCAGTAGGCCTGCCAATACTCATGAAGGGGAGCTGGCATCCATTCCGGAGGCGGAACTCCCAACAGCCAGTTGGCTTTCCAAGCCTGAAGTAGCATATCCCCCAACGTAGGAACTCACATCTAATAATAATCAACCTATTATATAAGATGTAAAATCAGAGATATAGTAAAGAACATTTTTTTATTATATGCCTAATAGATAAGTCTAAGCTAAGTCTAATCTAACTACCCAGTACTAATTCACGTACCCTCTATAATCTACTCTGGTTGTAAGTCAATGAAAACATCATCAAGCAGCTGAATAACTTCTACTGTAACCTGTACAGGTTTTCTAGCCTGACCATCGATATCTTCTTCTTCGTACGAGTTGTTAATTGACTCGTCCTTCTCCACATACTCAACTTTGGATTGAGCATTTATAGGTACAACAGCTAACCAATCGCCCTTATCCTTTTTCAAGGTAGGAAACTGAAGAAATACAGCTTGAAGTGCTTGACTTGCCAAGATAAATAGTTCGTACACTTTGTACTTCTTCTTATAGTTTATCTCCACCATATCATACTCCTCAAGCCTTCTGGTGCCTACATCAGTGGGATCATACCAATCAACATCAAACAACATTGTTCTTTTCAAAGGTACTCCGGGATATTCAAGGCGAACAATACGCCTAAGCTTCCCATAGTAATCGTAGACATCATCACCTATGTCTTTCCCCAAGACACGAACCCCACAATTAACTGTAGCATCGGTCGATCCACACTCACTACTGTTGAACCTAAGTCCATTTACAATGTAAGATGGGAAGGGGGAGTATCTTCTCCCAGGTCCACTTACTAGTGCTCTTAAGTAAGGACATGTTATTTTGTTGGCCGGGTTCTGTACATGCTCTTTGAACCATGTTGGAAATTCGGAGACTAGGGCCTCCCTAAGCATGTCCTCAATTGTGTCATCCGCCACTATAGGATTTTGCTCTACACAACGGGTGCTGAAGAAACTGCACATGATGCGTATATTTGGTTTAATACTACCATTTTCTCTAAAATAAGATTTTAATTCAATCGTAAAACGTAAGAAGGCAACTAACCTAGTAAACTTGACATGGAATGGCTTGAGCTCAGCATAATTCTGAAGGACATAGGAATGTGCAGCATTGTACTCCTTATCCGTCAGATATGCCACTTTTTCTTCACCATACGCCCTCCACGAAACCTTAAAGATTGATAGTGAAACTTTATGGTCCTCTTGCACTTGAAATGTGTCGGCATTTCTAGCTGGCCTAGATGTCTTCGAAGGGACCCCCAGTGTCAAAGAAATAGGAGCAAAAAGTTGCATTCTCTGCTCGAATGTATGCATTGGCAATCGAACCCTCAGGCTGAGCTTTGTTCTTCACATAATGCTTCAGCTTGCCTAAGTATCTGTTATAATATGTCTGTCATAATTAGATATACTATACAATTATGTGTCATATATGTTTGTAAATATGATACTAAAATATTTACCTCTCAAAGGGATACATCCAACGATACTGAACAGGTCCGGCTAGCAACGCCTCATCTGGTAGGTGAATGGGCAAGTGTTCCATGGAATCAAAGATGCTAGGTGGAAAGATACGCTCGAGCTTGCACAGAATCACCGGTATGTTAGCTTTCATCGTCTTCAACACTTCAACCTCAACAACCCGTGTGCATAGATTCTTGAAGAACAAGCTCAACTCGGTCAAGGCACTCCATACCGATCTATCTAAGAGCTGGCGAAATGCAATCGGGATGAGCCTCTCCATGAACACATGACAATCGTGGCTCTTCATCCCATACATCTTTGTCTTACTCGTGTTCACACACCGAGCAAATTTAGAAGCATAATTGTCGGGGAACTTCAACAACTTCACCCAATCAAAAAGTTCCGCTCTAGCCTCTTTGGACAAAGTGTATTTAGCCTTCGGCCACTTGCCATCAGCATTCTTGTTTGACAGTCCGGGCCTCCAGCATAGAATATCCAACTCTTCCCTGGACCTAACCGTGTCCTTTGTTTTGTTGGTAATTTCACAAATGGTGTTGAAGCAGTTCTCAAATACGTTCTTCTCAATATGCATGACATCCAAGATATGACGTATGCGAAGACTACTCCAATAAGGCAAATCCCATAGGATGCATCTCTTTTTCCATCCATACTCACTTTTGATATTCTCGTTATGTTGTTCCCACCCAACCTCAGTTACTTTCTTGTACCCCAAGCGTTCTATAATAGCAAATTGTTGTGCACTTGTTAGTTCTTTATGGGCCTTATTAACCACCACTTTGTTCTTAAGAAACTGAGTCTTGTTCTTTCTGAACGGGTGATCATCGTCTAGAAACCTGCGATGACAATCAAACCAAGATTCCTTTCGACTCTTCGGCAGATAGTGTGAATCAACATCATCCAGACAATGTGGAAATGCCTTGTATCCGGATGTTTTCCTTCCAAACAACATGGAGTACGCAGGGAAATCACTGATGGTCCAGAGTAGTGCTGCTCTCAAGGTAAAGTTCGTCTTTGTTGAGACATCGTATGCCGGGATACCATCCTCCCACAACTCTATAAGCTCCTTGATCAGTGGCTGCAAGAAGACATCTATCTTCTGTCCTGGATCATCCGGCCCTGGCACCAGCACGGTCAAGAACATGAACGGTTCTTACTTCTTTCAAACAGTCACCCGGAGGCAAGTTGTAAGGTGTAAGCATCACTGGCCAGCACGAATATTTCCGTTCACTCCCAAATGGGTTGAAACCATCAGTACTAAGTCCCAATCTTACATTTCTAGACTGGGCTGCAAACTGTGGATATTTCACATCAAACTCTTTCCATGTCGGCGAGTCTGATGGGTGACCCATCTTACCCTCTTGGTCATCCGCGACTACTCTCTCCTTGTGCCAACGCATCTTATCTGCACATGCATCTGATGCATACAACCTCTTCAGACGAGGACCTATAGGGAAGTACCACATTTTCTTGTGGGAGAGATTCTTCTTCTGTCGTTTCATTGCAGCGCCCTCCTTGTAACGACTATACCGGTCCTTCCCACAATGTTTACATTTCAAAAAACCTTCATCCTCCCCCCAATAGATCATACACATACCCGGGCAGCAATCTATTTTCTCCATAGGCAATCCCATCGCCTTCATCTTCTTCTGCGCTTGGTAATAGTTTGTTGGAACTAGGCTTCCTTCAGGCGCAATATCCGTGATCAAACTCAACCAATTGTTGCAGCTGTTTTCTGAATTCCCACCACCCTCCTTGTTGCTCATAATTCTAGACAAGCAGGACAATTCATTCATCCTGCACCCCGGGTAGAGTGGCATCTTGGACGCTTCCAACAAGTCAAAGAACTGTTGTGACTTAGCATTCGGAGGCTCCTCATTAACAACACCCTCCGTGAATTCTTGACCCGCAGCGTTATAGACCATCTCTTCCATCCGTTCCCCTGTGGCATCATCATGAGTACAGCCACCTGGTGTAGCACTACTCTCCTGCCTTTTCCTACGCTTCCCCGACAACATGGAATAATCCCCCAACAAACGAACTGCCTCACCATGATTATTCCACACCTCATATTTAGGGACAAAACCATTACGCTTCAAATGGTCTACAACCACCGTATAGGGTAAGTACTTACGGTTTCTACATTTCTTATGGTTGCAAGGACACTTCATCATCCCAGTACTCAAACACTCGGGTTTTGACAATGCAAATTCGACAAATGCATTGACCCCTTGTACAAACGTAGAAAAAGTATTCCATCTGCAATCCTACTGTACATCCAAGTACGATCGGGATTCATAATTGAATGCTAAACCTGGCCAATAGAAGTTTAGTACATTGCGGCGGCTAACGTATCTTTTCATCGATTATTCATTTTAATTATCAGTTTTTTACATTGCATTATATATACTCCTAATATTTTCTAATTTAAATTTACCTATGATCGAGTTATTTCCTTCATACTTACGTTTTTTTAAAACAATAATTACTTATATTTATCTATATTTTATACAATTTTCATTATAATAACTACTTACAATATACTATAATTACATATATTTATCTATACTTCCATTATAATTATACAATTTTCATTATTATAACTACTTACAATACACAATAATTTACTCATATTTCCATTATACTTATACAATTTCCAAATCTAATTAGTAATTAGTATATCCGAAACAAAACTACACTAATTGAACAAAACTAACTACGTAATCCAACTCAATTCAAATACCAAACGTAATCGAACTCAACTATAAAATACCCAATTCATTCCAAATCTATCAATTCACCAACTAAAACTTGTGCATCCCCCCTAATTTGAGCTACACAACATAATAGATACTAGTAGAATGCATACAATTCAATGAATTGAAAAAAAAAATGAAGAATACTAAAATTTAGACAAGTTAGGGTTCGAAATATATACATTTGATTGCGGAAGAAATGGGGAAATAATCACGCAATTGAATAGCTACACTTGTTCCTTGATGGAAGAGCTTCAAAATGACTATAAGATTGATTGAAATGGTGAAGAAATGAAGAAAATAGGGGAGGAGAGATTGGAGCCGCGAGAGAGAAATGTTGGTGGGTGTGTGTGTTCTGTCCGTCGTCTGCCGGTGAAGACGATGATGTTAGTAACAGTTAGCGACGGATGGCGAATCCGTCGCTATTTAGCGACCGATTAGCTCATCCGTCGCAACATATTATTTTATTTTAAATATAGCATAGCAACCGATGGAACCATCGGTCGCTAAGCATGTTGACCAGCAAAATAATAAAATAAAAATAAATTAAAAGGCCGCGACGGATGCGATCATCGGTCGCAAATGTAGCGACGGGTGGGTCCATCTGTCGCTAAATAGCGACCGATGGCTAATCCGTCGCTAAACCCCGTACGCTCTAAGGGTTTACGGTCGCGCTCTCCCACGATTTTTATTATCCGTCGCTAAAAGACCGATCGGTCGCTAATTTTAGCAACCGATCGATCCGTCGCTAAAAGTGGTTGCTAAAACCAGTATTTCTTGTAGTGTCAAGAGACAGATCAACCAATCCCTCTTCTGCTGAAGCGCCATTAATATGCTTGGTCCACCTCCCAGAGAACATCTTGCTGAAACAGGGCAAAGTTCTAAGAAAAAGTTGAAACAGATTCTGAGAGAAGTTCAGCAAATCCAAAAAGGAGAAGAATTTCTGCTGAAACTCAAGAATACTGTCACACTAAGAATCATCAAGATCTGAATGAAGATGATGATAATGATGATGACCAAACAATAGCTCAAGCAATAAGAGCTAAGCTTATTTCATCCTTAACTCCATCTGGCCAATCCAAACACTTCTATTTTGACTCCAGATCTTCAGCAAGAGATCAAGAAAATGCTAAGTCAAGAAGAAGAAGGCAAAGACAGGAAGAAAGAAGGCTTTCTAACATTGCAATTGGCACTGGCAATGATTATACAAAGACCATCAATGAGGAAACCACTCAGAATGTGATCAGAAACCTACATCGTTGTTGGATCATAAAGATGGAAGATCTTTTGGCCAATGATTTCTTTCCAACTGCTGTACTGAATCAAATGTACACTTGGATTGAATTAAAAGTTTCAAGAAAATAAAGGGATCCTCCTCCCTACCCAAGGAACATTGCTGCAAAATGGCGGAACTTAGAGATCTTGGTAAGAAGAACTTCCATCAGCAAGAAGATGAAGCAAGAGCCTGATTTAATCAAGCCGATGGATGTTTCTTACTATAGTGATCCTATAACCAAGAAGCCCAAAAAGAAGTATGGCTTGATTCCTTATGAGTACTTTTATCTCACTACTAAGGATCAAGAAGAAGACCTTCTCTCGTTAAGGAAGATTCATACCAACAAGGGTATTTTAGACATTTCTACATGCTAGCATTGGGGCATGCACTTGTGGGTAATTCAGTACAATGAAATGAAGGGTGAAAATCATCACTATACTGCCTGCAAGAATGCAAGGATTATTCAACTTGAAGTCCGTAAGCTACTTGAAGATTATGAGAAGGACTGTGTGGAATTCTCTGCTCTTGCTGAGAAGAGTGTAAGGGAGATTCTTAGAAAATCTTCTGCTGGAATAGCTTAGTCCCTTGTAAAAGCTTTGTTTTGTTTTGTTTGCTGATTACTTTAGTTATCTATGAGCTTTCTTGTAAACTTACTGAAAGATAACTATCAGCAATGAACGTTTTTACTCTTATTGGTTTTTTATTATGCAAACTACTTATGCTTACTGTTTTATTATTCGAGTATGCTTCTATTAATCAACTGATTTATTCAACATCAGAAACCTCTAAAAGGGTAACAATTAATTTAGTCATGGATTGCTAACATCAAAAAGGGGAAAATTTGTTAGGAAACTTGTAATTTTGATGAGCAATTAACCATGCTAAATTAAGGAAAGTCCAGTAACTAGTACTCTTAAGGTCCATAGGAATTTAGAATTTTAAGGACATTGTAAAAGAGGAACGTTTGTTGAAGACTTAGTGTAGGTACTAGTTAGGTGCTTTAGTTAGCTGATGATATACTTTGTTTTTACAAATAAACTATTGAAGCATTAGAACCGCTCAGAAACTTGAAGATTCGAAGACTGAAGACTTAAGAAGAATTCTGAGAAACGTATCTACAAAGGCACATATTACTCAGAAAGTGAGATTTTCAGCAACAGCTCGCATAAGTGAAAATCTATATGATAGAGTAGGTTGTGCTCGCTGAAACTGAGACTGACCACTTGCTGAAAAACATACGTGACCTCCTTGCTGAAAGTACTTGCATTTTGGCTCCAACGTTCACATTTGAATTCGATTCAAATGAACATTGATGAGAGTGTTTTTTACACTATCATTCGGGTCTTTTTCACCAATTTAGCTATCCTCTCGCATGCATTTTAGTGCATTTTGTTAGAATAGTGTCACGTTTCCATTTCTTTTGTTATTTTCAGGTTTTAGGTGAAAATCGCACTTTTGGATATAAATCATGGCGAAACAATGAAGTTTTGGTGCAACAAGGTCACTCGTGGTGTGTCAAGGAGTACCGGGACGAGTTTCCAGGCCAAAAGACCAAGTTTCGGAGCTCAAAACCATGCCCAAGGACAAGGAGAATATGAAATATTCGAGATATCTTGTATGAGGCGGAAACGGTAGTTCATTCGGAGTTCGGGTGAATATTTTGTAGCCTTTGAAGTGAAATCTGGAAATTCCATTTGCATAGTCTCAGTATTTTGGGAACCCGTCTTTCATACAATATTGGATTGGGATGAAGTTACAACCTACGCGTATCTAACTCGAAGAGCTATCCAATGGTGGATCTTACGTGCCCATCCGAGTTTGGACGCATCCGGAATCTCTTTTCGCACTTAGAGGAAAAACTGGCAAACTTGCTGCCCGTGCTAGGCGGACCGCCGCGTACCAGGCGGTCCGCCGGGGAGCTTCCGACAGCTATATATATAATTGTAAAGGTTGTGAATTTTCAAATCTTAGATCATTATTTTGCAGACTTAAACCCTAGAGCTTGTTCTGGGTATTTTTTCTCTTAGAACCATTGTTTCTTAGCGATTTTGGAGCTTTGAGTAGAGATTTGGACATCAATTGATCTCACCTTGCTAGATCTTTGTGAGTTTAGCAATTCACCGGAGATTGACAACCTTTGATGGTAACTTTGTATCTCACAATTTCTGCTATTTATCTTTCAATTCAAGTATGTTTTCTTATATGATTCCCATTGTTGTTTGTGATTTTGATATGAGTAGCTAAGCATCTAGTTGGTGATAGTATGTAAATTCGTAGCTAGGGTTCATATTATGCATGATTGAGTTTCTGAGTCTTTTACTTGTTTTATTGTTATATTCGAATCTTTGATCCGACTAAGCCAATATCTTCGTAGAAAAGTGTTAGAAACACTAGGACAATTCAAGATCATCGTTTTCAATATCTTCAATTACAAGTACTGGTGTACTGCTTGAACTAAGACTGACAACCTTAGCCAAGTATTAGTATAGATAGGAAGATTTCAAATTACACGTCTACAAATCTGTTTTTGGTGTTTGTTAATTCGAATTACTTTTAAAGCAGTACGAGTTGCACTTTCATGCATAATTAGAACTTGATGCTTAGAATGAGCATACTATCACCAGCTCTCTTCATATATTGTTAAGTGAAGCTAAGTCAAATTTGTTTTTCTGAATTTATATAGTTAGTTATTTAGTTAAAGCTAGTTTAGTCTCTAGAGATAGACACTCGAGGTCATCTTACCTCTGCACTACGTGTTTTCTGTAGTTGTGAGTTGCGCTTTGGCTAAAACAAATTTATTTGATTGTTCGAGTCTGAAAATCTCGTTCATCACATTTGCGCCGTTGCCGGGGACTATTACTCCTTTTTTACTTTTTAGCTTATTTATATTTTCAGAATTCAATTTCCAGGATAAGTGATCTTAGTTTGTCTAGTTTAGAAGTCGATTTCCAAATTTTGGTCAGAACTAACAGGACTGATTTTTGGTTGTGAGTTACACCTGTCACAGATATCCAGGTTTTGTGATGGCTCCCCCACTTTTGAAATCATGGGTTCAACCCAACCGGTAATGAATGAGAGGTCCAGCTATCGTCCTTTCTTCTACTACGCGTGATTTGGAGATTAAAAATCACATGTTCCAGCAGCTTCCGAAATTCTACGGGATGGCTAAGGAGGATGTTATGGGATTCTTGAACGACATTGAGAATTTCATTAACAATCTCCCAAGGCCTGGAGCAGGAATTACGGATGATGAGTTGCGCATGAAGGTTTTTGCTATGGGGCTCGGTGATAGAGCAAAAGCATGGTTGGGCACTCTGGAGGCCGGATCGCTCGATACCTGGGGGAAGGTGTTTTCTGCTTTTATGGAGAGATATTTTCCCCACACCTTGACTACCGCACTGAAGGCACAAATCCGCGGTTTCAAGCAAGATTATGATGAAACCATCTACACTGCTTTGGAGAGGTTCAAGGACCTCAAGAACAAGTGCCCACACCATGGGATGGATATCTCTGATCTAGTTCAACACTTCTACGATGGGCTCACCTATGAGAGCCAACAGATGGTAGATTTCCAATGCCGTGGAAATATTTGGGAGGAGACCGCCGAAGATGTGTGGGCGTGTTATGAAAGGCTTGCAAAGGGGTCTCAGTTCAAGAATCCAAGGGGCATGAACACGAACTGAAGTTCCAGCAAAATCCGAGGTGCAGTTGAATGGTGTGAATGGGGATAGGTTCGATGGCTTCGCCAATGAGATGAGGCAGGCTCTTAAGAGCTCGATGGGACAGGCTCTTTCCAATGAGGTTTGTAGGGTATGCAAGAACTATGGGCATGGAGCTCATATGTGTAGATCAGATTTAGCAAAAGAAGATGTTTACTGGGCAGACTATAGTAATCTCAACTACGTAATGATCATTGTGAAAACACTACTCCTAGATCCGAAGCACCTAAGTCCAAGTCAGCTGCTCTCTTGGAAAATCTGCAGAAGATGGTTGATAACACCCAAAGATGAAGAGGTATGAAGAAGACTCAGAGAAGACGAGGGGTAGGCTTGATCAATTGGAGGCAAGTACTAGGCTTTCTCACCAAAAGATGCAAGAGCTAATCGACCGTGGAGCGAGTAGGGAGCAAGGAAAGTTGCCCAGTAACACGGAGAAGTCGATGTCGATAACCTTGGTAGGAGACCTTCCTGTGGAGATCACCATAAAGAAGGCTGCTGAGTGCAAGTGTTGTGCACAAGGTGAGCCTCCTTTGGCCAAGGAGGAAGATAAGGGCCTGGAATTCGATGTGAGTGATGAGGAGAATGAAGATCCCAAACCAATCCCTGATAGCTTTGATGTTAAGGTTGGGATAGGTGGTCTCGATGATGTCCGTGCTACACTAGATACGAAAGCATTCTCTAATGTGCTCCCAATGAATCTGTTTGAGAATAGTGGCCTAGGAGAGCTAGAGAAACACAAGGCCATTGTGCAACTGGCAGATGGATCCTTTGTGAGGCCGGAAGGTGTTGTTCGGAATGTGCTAATGAGGATTGGTGGCACTTCTGTTTACACCAATTTCGTGGTGATGCCGGCATCGCGGTGTGGGATGAATGATCTGGTTCTTTTAGGAAGAGCTTTCTTGACCAAGGTGCGATCTATGATCGACACCTACAGGGGATCTTGCACAATTGAGGTAGATGGCAAGCAACATACGTTGCAAGACATTTATGACCATAAAATACATTTCATTGATTCTCACCCCATAAGCTTTTTTGGCCTTGCTGCATTTGTTCATTCTCATTCTCAGGTACTAGGTATGAGAAAGAGATCCATGAAGGGGAAGGCTAGTACCCGTCTGGAAAGGAACTAAGGAGCAAGAAGATGTCGAGTTAGAGACTAATAAACAATGGCGCTTTCCGGGAGGCAACCCGGAGTTTTTATTGCTTTCTTACATTACATGCACACATCGAACAATTTGTTTTTTGATATGTAGCTTGTAGTTTTCCCTTTTTTGAGTCTTTAGTTGTTGTTTCATTTGTGTTAGGGTATGTCTTTGGTGATAAGATAGGTGAAAAGTTGATATTTTTTGTATTCGGAGGTGATTAACTGGGAGCCAGGAGTCTGCAGCTCCTAGGCGGACTGCCCCACACGGGGCGGTGCGCCTGGGAGGGGCAGAACGCCCGGGCAATCCTGCACTCCCAGGCGGACCGCCCCTCACCCGGGGCGGTGCACGGGAAGGGCAGGGGCCTGGGCACCACAGGCGGACCGCCCCACAAGGGGCGGTGCGCCTGAGGGCGCCAGTGATCCGGGTGCCTAGATTTGACCTCGGACATCACGAATCACCCCGAATGCAACCATATTGACCCTTTTACCCTTTTTATCATCCGTCTTGGTTTCTCACAAGGTTCATTGAGTAATACTGGTTACAGGTACTCTTCCAGCTCTCACCCAATATCCACTTTCGGCGTTGAGGACGTACGACAAAGTTCAGGTTTGGGGGGGGGGGTTTATCTCTGGGTATTCCAATGACTTATATTTCTCATTTCAACTCGTTTTTCTTAGAATTTAGTTTGTTCGTATGCATTCATCCTTAGTCTAGTTGTGTGGAGTTTATTGCCAAATTTTTCGAACTTTTTTATTGTACAGACTAAGTGTTTGTGACCATTGCCCATACATTGCATCTCTATGGAATAGTTTGAAATTTGTCTCGCTTGGCTTGTCATATTTGTATGTGCACTAGTTAAACTTGGTAGTCTTGACATCACTATGTGGTGTTTTCTCTACTGCGGTTCGCGAAGGCCTTATAAAATGTTGCATGTTAGAGTCTTTGGTTGAATTCTCATGTAATTATGTACCTAAGAGGCAACAAGTCTTCACCTTGCTTTTTGAGATTGCTAAATGCCTAGGAAGGAGGTAGAGTGAGGTGTGTGATCCTTTGTTTGAAACCTATTCTAACGAATAGGTTTGGGGAGGGGTTTACCATTATTATGACTTGTTTTTCGTCTTGTTGAGTCATGTTGAGTTTGTTTTTATTTTTCTTGTGAGTTTGTGCTCCAACCTATTCTTTCGAATAGGTTTGGGGAGGTCGTTGTAGTGTCATTGTTATTTCCTTTCATTGTACTTCCATTGTGCTACTGCTGGCTATATAAAAAAAAAAAAAAAAAAAAAATTAAAAATTCCAGAATCTGGAAAAAGAAAAAAAAAATGATAAAAAGAATAAGACCCAAAAAAAATAAAAGAAGGATCCAAGCAAGCCAAAAAGCAGTTTTAGCAAAGTATTGCATTATTTTTCAGCTTTTGAAGTAGTTCGTAATCGAGTTGTAAATTCTTCCTTGTGTTCTCGTGTCGCCTAGTCCAAGACTTGTTCTAGACCACCCTCATCCTGCCATTCAGGAAGTGGTGAAGAGTTTTTCTTTAAGAGTCGGGTAGAATAGGGGAATGTTATCTTTTAGGGAACCCTCGTTCGTTTGATGAGAGCCAGTATTGGTTCGACCTCTCTTGAGGGAAAGTCTCACTTGGTGAACAGTAGTAAGCCCTCAGTTTCATAGGCACGGGGCAACCATTTGTATTTTAATGTGCATCATTACGTCGTCATTGAATAGGTCCAGGTAGAGAATGTTACGAGAGACACTCTTGTTTAACAAAGTGCATATGTGAATGTGTATAGGTTCAATCGAGACATTTTTCAACCTACTTCCATGTTATGATTTGTATGGTCTTTGTTCGTAAGCATTTGGTAGATACAATCGATTAGTTCTTCTTGTTTGGCATGAGACTCCTCTTTGTGTTACATGTAGGTTGCATAGAGTCTAGCTAGTTGCTTGAGGATAAGAAAATGTTCGGTTTGGGGAGTTTGATGACAGTGTTTTTTACACTATCATTCGGGTCTTTTTCACCAATTTAGCTATCCTCTTGCATGCATTTTAGTGCATTTTGTTAGAAAAGTGTCATGTTTCCATTTCTTTTGTTACTTTCAGGTTTTAGGTGAAAATCTCACTTTTGGATATAAATCATGGCGAAACAATGAAGTTTTGGTGCAACGAGATCACCCGTGGTGTGTCAAGGATTACCGGAACGAGTTTCCAGGCCAAAAGACCAAGTTTCGCAGATCAAAACCGTTCCCAAGGCCAAGGAGAACATGAAAGATTTGAGATATCTTGTATGAGGCGGAAACGGTAGTTCATTCGGAGTTCGGGTGAAGATTTTTGGAGCCTTTGAAGTGAAATCTGGAAGTTCTATTTGCATAGTCTCCGTATTTTTTGCAGCCGTCTTTCATACGATATTGGTTTTGGATGCGGTTACAATCTACGCGTAGCTAACTCGAATTGCTATCCAACGGTGGGTCTTATGTACCATTCCGAGTTCGGACGCGCCCGGAATCTCTGTTCGAACTTAGAGGAAAAACTGGCAAACTTGCTGCCCGTGCCAGGCGGTCCGCTGGGGAGCTTCCGACAGCTATATATATAATTGCAAAGGTTGCAAATTTTCATATCTTAGATCATTATTTTGTAGACTTAAACCCTAGAGCTTGTTCTGGGTATTTTTTCTCTTAGAACCATTGTTTCTTAGCGATTTTGGAGCTTTGAGTAGAGATTTGGACATCAATTGATCTCACCTTGCTAGATCTTTGTGAGTTTAGCAATTCACCGAAGATTGACAACCTTTGGTGGTAACTTTGTATCTCACAATTTCTGTTATTTATCTTTCAGTTCAACTATGTTTTCTTATATGATTGTCATTGTTGTTTGTGATTTTGATATGAGTAGCTAAGCATCTAGTTGGTGATAGTTTGTAAATTCGTAGCTAGGGTTCATATTATGCATGATTGAGTTTCTGAGTCTTTTACTTGTTTTATTGTTATATTTGAATCTTTGATCCGACTAAGCCAATATCTTCGTAGAAAAGTGTTAGAAACACTAGGACAATTCAAGACCATCGTTTTCAATATCTTCAATTACAAGTACTGCTTGAACTAAGACTGACAACCTTAGCCAAGTATTAGTATAGATAGGAAGCTTTCAAAATACACGTCTACAAATCTATTTTTGGTGTTCGTTAATTCGAATTACTTTTAAAGTAGTACGAGTTGCACTTTGATGCATAATTAGAACTTGATGCTTAGAATGAGCATACTATCACTAGCTCTCTTCATATATTGTTAACTGAAGCTAAGTCAAATTTGTTTTCTGAATTTATATAGTTAGTTATTTAGCTAAAGCTAGTTTAGTCCCTAGAGATCGACAATCGAGGTCATCTTTCCTCTACACTACGTGTTTTGTGTAGTTGTGAGTTGCCCTTTGGCTATAACAAATTTATTTGATTGTTCGAGTCTGACATTCTCGTTCATCAAACATTAAATGCAAAGTAGGCACGCGAAGAACATGAATACCAGAAGACAAATGAAGGACGCTGCTGAAAGTACAAAAGCAAGATAGTGACATCTTAAGGTGCAAAGCCTTAGAATTTGAAATTCAAACGGCTCCCTTGATTCACTATAAATAGAGGTCATCTGGCAAAGAGTTGAAGTGTGTCAACAACGTGATCAAATTCTCACTTGTTCTTAAACACTCAATCTTCCATACTCTTTACTGCCTTTTGATCCGTTCCAAGACTTAAGCTTGAAACAAAAGCTACTTGTGAAGAAGTAGAACATTCACGGCTAAGAAATTAGCTTAGTGTTCTTTCTTTTGAACAAGAACAAGTCTCGACACCAGAAACAACTTAATTGGCTTACTGAAAAGTATTACCAGTTGTGTTTCTTTAGGTAACTTGTTATAGCTGAAAAAGTTATATTCAATTCATCTCATCCAAAATATCTCTAACTGATAAACACCGTTTTTCAGGCGTGAAATTTAGGGGGAATTAATCAAGCATTGTGTTGCTGATTATAAGTCTCATGTTTGGTGGAGAACAAGGTTACAGTTCTCTAGTTAGGTTGGAAACGAAGCAAGTGTGCTTTGGTTTCTGAAGAATCATTATAGATAGGATTTGTAAGGAACCTCAATCTTAATCTTAGTGGATTCAGACCTAGAAATGACAAAGTGGATTAGTTGAGA
Organism: Plantago ovata; assembly: GCA_028274465.1. Classification (NCBI taxonomy): domain Eukaryota; kingdom Viridiplantae; phylum Streptophyta; class Magnoliopsida; order Lamiales; family Plantaginaceae; genus Plantago; species Plantago ovata. The sequence continues at coordinate 87,625,607 of CM051455.1, read as the reverse complement.
GATTACGCCACTCTCAGATACCACTATAAAAGTGTTTGTGTGATTTACTTTACCGCATTTAGTTTTCAGCAACCTATACTTATTGTACACTGTCACTCTGCTCACTTGCTGAAACTAGCACTCTCTGAAAAGCACTTATTGTATAAAGTCTTCCGCACTCTGTTTTTAAAGTACCGGTAAACTCGTTACTGAAAAGTAACAAGTACTTGCTAAGAAAGTTAAGTACCAGCAAACTCATTACTGAAAAGTAATAAGCACTCGCTGAGAAAGTTTTTAAACGACGAAAGTTTGAAAAGACTATTCAACCCCCCCCCCCCCCCAGTCTTTTCTTGTTGTTTAAAGGGACCACCAAACATTGACACTGTGTTTAATAAACACAACGCTTAACACCACAGTTACTACTCCAACAATTACATTTACAACACAACCTTTCACCAGATCTTGAGAATGTAACTCCTCACGCCAGAAGCTATGCATTCCAGTTTCAACTTAACGTTTCACCAAGAGGTGCAATAGTCCAGTGGTAATTTATCCAGCTCTCAATTGAAAGGTCTTGAATTTGACACCTTTTGGTGAAAATATTATCGACTTGTCATTGTTACACGTTTTTAACTATTCTACCCTTTTCCAAGAGTGCTCATACAAATAACCCCATAACAAAATATTACATTTAATATTTTCCTCCTTCATTCTTAATTTTAGCTACTTCCAACTTCTAGTCTTTCATAACTAGCACAACAACCAACACAATTCAAGCATTAATTACTCTTTCACAAAGGAATTTTAGTAACAAATATTCAACTGACTTGTAATATTTTAGTACATTATTCACGTTCACCAAAACACCATTTCCAACGTGTGAGGCACATCTCTTGGTTAATAGTGCATAGTCATAGACAGATTAACCATGATTTGGCTAAAACTTCAACAATCCCAACATGAAAGAGCTCACATACTTGGTGCTCCAGCCTGAATTCTCGGTGGGAACATTATTACATCGCCCGAGATAGCTTTGGTGTTTGAATCATCCCTAGTAGAATACCATCGGATTTACTTTCCACCCGGTGAACGTGATGTGTTGAACCAGGCGTAAACAAAGATATTGATATCAACACAATAATGCCCCCTTATTGTTTCGTTCCGCCTTAGTCTGTTTGTTAAAGGCCATGTACGCACTTGTATTCTTAATTGTTTCATTGAGCGGCCATACTCCACAAGTAGGTGATCTTGTTCTAATAGAATTCTGCCTCACAATTCACAATGCTCCACTCGGAAGCTAAGAATTTCTTTAGACATCACTAAGAGTTCATGTACTCAACCTCCACCTAAGCGCTTTGATCATCTCGAAGTACCAAACTTCACGAGGTGATCCACCGGTCATTCAAAATTTTTTTTTCCACATTGAACCAACTTATTGGGATCTTTAGGCAGTATGGTCGGATTACTACCGCAAATTCCCTTTCGGTAATTGCTGCCAAAGACCAGTTACCCACATAATTGCACTCAAACGACCATATCGCTCTATGCGATCAGTTCGGTCAATTTCCGCCTAATTCGTCAGGAAGGGGTATGATGGTTTGTCCATATTTACGCTCAATGCCATGTCGTTAAGATGAAGGGTGAGACTCACGCGAGCGTTAAACAGCTAGTGAAGTGATTATATTCAAACATAATCCGCAATTCAAATTCCAACAGAACAGATTCTCAAATTTTCCGATTCGGACCTTTTTTTTCTTGATATTCACGGTTTTTGCTCGATTAGGATCATCCTGGTTACCGTGTTTGATATGGTACGCTTTAATGTACTTTGTTTGTAACACCCCTGTATTTTGAGTCGAATAGTTAAATTTAAGTTTATTATTTATGATACCAAATTGAGGGTTAGAGATCTAGAGATGTGACAAATGATATGAACCACATGACATATTAGTATATCAAGAGGTGATGATTTATTATAGATTCAAGTTGGGAGTGCAGAAATAGATACTACTCCATCCGATCTTTACCAAATTACCTTAGTCACTAGCTTGCTCTTTCATCTTCCAACACGTGCACCAATCAACCAAAAGCTTGGTTCCTAAGTTTCTCTCAGAGCACTCTCTCTGTGTCACAATTGAAGCAGCAGTAGCTATCCCTTCCATTAATCAAACCAAATCATCAGTAAATTATCCCATATTTCACCCGTTTAATTTTCTCTTGTAATCATCTTTTCCTTCTCATCATAAAACCATAGTAGAGATCATATGAACTGTACCAAACTACCAAAGTTGAATCTCAAATTTCAGATCAAAGAAAGAACGAACACAAGTTGATGATGAAGTGAGCGGTTCGGTTGCGTCGACGTCGAGTAGTAGAGTATTAGTATAGTAAGATGCAATAGAATATAACTAGTAGCTAGACGGTGGCAGGGTACGAGGTGCCTAGTGTCGAGATTCGGGATCGAGGATCATATGATGACGCCGGGATAACAGGGTGATCGATGGTATGGTGGAGATAGCGATGATCAGAGCTTTCCATGAGATGAAACCAGACGCGCCCTTGTGGGATAACAGGAAGCCATTATGGTGATCAAGGGCCGAGGGGCCGTGCGTCGTGAGCAGCATACGGATGGTAGTCTTTTTGAAGCTTTATGTTGATTAATCTCTAACTTAATTATGTATGGTTGACCTTAACTTAACATATGTGTTCATGAGATCGAAGACATGAACATAGGTTTATTGGACAAATCATTATTAAGGAAAAGGGGGAGCTATTACATGGATTTAATTACTGATGAGGATAAAATCGGCTCAAGGACTATCCCGTCATCTCTTTTCCACGGAAGCGGATGGAAGGAATCTTTTTTCCACGGAAGCGGATGGAAGGAGTAAATTGGAGTGACCGGGACAAATAGCTGCAAAATGAGGGGAAGATTGACGGGAGAAATCTGGGATCAGCCTACCTCAGTCAGGCGGATCTACAATTCAATGTTATGGGGAGATAATATGACTCGAAAAATCTAGTATGGAAAAGAGAATAAATGCATGCAATAAATGAGGGTGTATTTATAGGATACGCAGTAGGGCCCTCACGCTTTCTCCTGCTTGAGTGTTGTCTACAAGTTGTAACCTTCGAGGACTTCAATGTTTTTCGACCCCTTGGGCATGATAAGGGGACCCATAACTCGCGGTGGGCACTGTCATTCGAATGCACCAAGATGTTCGAGTCCATAAGCGGTGTTCGATAGACAAAGAGGCGTCTGTTCTCTAGGTACCGTTCGAATGTAAGCTCAGATGTTCGGCTTGGCCTAGTTACAAGTTATTCCCACATCAATTACCATACTCAAGTAGATAAATATTTACTATGATTGGTTCATACACACAGATATATATAGATTGGAAAGATCTAGTTGATGGACTTAGGTTATATGTTTAGTTTGTACTGTCCAAAGTCATGTTACCATTCTTTTGATAGGAAATAATTAGCAACATTATTTATCTGATCAATTAAGAATGATCAGTTAAACTATATCAACAATATTATCAATGAAAGAATTTATATTTGAAACATGAAAATCATCTAAATTGCACCTGGTTGTGAAATAACTTTATTGTACAAGGAGATTGAAGTGTACAAGAATCACATATGTAGTTAATTACTTCAAATATAGAGTGATCAATTAATGCCAGAATGCATGGGTAGTACTACAACTCAATTAAAATATATAGTTTATAGAGTGTAGTTATGTCTTAAGTCTCTCAACAACTTACCAGAGCTTACAAGTTTGTACCTGTTTTCTTTTTATTTCGTAATAAAATTTTTGCCGTTTCCAAAAAAAAACCAGAGCTTACAAGTATAGCGTGTTGTTGTAAAATATTAATAAAAATATTTATATTGCTAGGCACGAAGTATAGAGAGCTGCATGTGGAGATGTGCTGATCTGATTGATAATTTCACCGAATTTAGGTAAGGATTCTAGCCTTTCATTCTTACTAGTTCACATTTCGACGGGTATATTTAATTATATATAGATGAATTAAACTTGATAGGAGAGAATACATATGTAAAATAAAAAAGATTAAGTCTAGTAATTTTATGAGTATTAGAATAAGTGTTTAATGCACATACTTCCTCATCCATCTCAAAATGGTTCCACCGTTTAATTTTGCACACAAAAAATAAAGGAAAAAAAAAATATTGAATTATATTGGGGTTTAATTTTACTTTATCAAGGTATGTAGCTAAACCTCGCAAAGGGGTTGATCGGATCGGATGATTTCGGGTGATTGAGTTTGTTTCGGATGATTTCGGATCGAGTCTGATTGGATCGGATTTGGGTGTCTTCGGATTTCATATTTTTATCGGATTCAGATGTTATTCGGATTATAAATTTCAAAACATTTCGGAGCGGGTCAATTTTAGGTCGGGCCAATTCAGACTGAGTGGTGATTGAATATTTAAACGCAAAGTTACTTTTATAATGAAAATATATGAAATATTACAACTTTAAAATCTTAATTATAAGTTAATTATAAGTGAAATGTATATTTTAAATGAAAATAATTATGTATTCCCTATAAACTTAATTTGGATCATTTCAGATTGAAAGAGTTCGGGTTACATTTAATTCGAATCGGATGAATTTTGAATTGAATTTATTCGGGAGATTTCGGATTAAAAAAAATTGGGTGCTTTCAGATCGTATTTCGGATGGTTGGCCACAAGTTTTCAGGTGAGACTTCAGGTTTCGGGTCGGATCAGATTTCGGATTCGGATAGCTTTTTTCAGGTCCATGGGGTTAGTGGAGGAAATATAAAATTATTATATACATGTCTAAAGATGGCAAATAAATAAAATGGTACAACTCTAATGGGACGCCAAAAAATGGTTCAAGTACTCTGAGATGGAAGGAGTATGTTATTTTCTTTCACATAAGTGAACTTACAAACCATCACACCGTGTAAACCCTCGTATTCATGTAATAGACTTCAAATCATAAAAGTCAAATTAATCTTCACATAGTGCAACATGTTCAAACTCATAATGCATAGTCAATTCTCTTTCCATTATGCACCTAATGTCACATGCTCAAACCCATAAAGTATATACCACAAATTTTCTAGCCATAGTGCTACATGCTCAAACTCAGAAGGCATACATAATAAATGTGCTTCCCGTGGGAACACTTAATGCAACAGACTCAAATTTAGGAAATATAGACCAGGTCACTTTCTGTTAGGCACCTAGTACAATAGGCTTAAACGTAGAAGACATACATGATAAATGTGCTACTCGTGGGAACACCTAATGCAACAGACTCAAAATTTAGAAAATATAGATCAAGTCACTTTCTGTTAGCTAGGCACCTAGTACAATAGGTTTAAACTCAGAAGTTATACATAATAAATGTGCTCCCCGTGGAAACACCTAATGCAACATACTCAAATTTAGAAAATATTGATCAGGTCACTTTCTGTTAGGCACCTAGTACAATAGAGTTAAACTCAGAAGGCATACATAATAAATGTGCTCCCCGTGGGAATATCTAATGCAACAGGCTCAAACTTCGAAAATATAGATCAAGTCACTTCATTTTAGGCACCTAGTACAACTGGGTTAGACTTAGAAGACATACACAATAAATGTGCTCCCCGACGAAACACCTAATGCAACAGATTCGAACATCGAAAATATAGATCAGGTCACTTGATGTTGGGCACCTAGTATAACATGTTTAAACTCAAAAATCATAGATCACAAATTCGCACTCATAGACTTGGTCAATTTTGTGGTGGTGGACTTTGGTTATTTTAGTGTCATGTTTGAACTGTAGCTGGTTCTGCCTCATATGTTTGAAAAGGTATCCTCCTCGTCATATTTTAAACGAAATGATGAAAAAATATCTTTTGATACACCCCAAACAATCCCGTGTTGGAGAACTAATATAAATTACTAAATTCCGTTCCTCCCCAACAACTTAAGCTTTTGGGAGAGTTGAAATTCTATCATGTTATCAGAGCCATCTCGCTCAAGCCCACCTGGGTTCGAATCTTCCCGGAGACAAACTCCGCCCCATATTAAATTTCCACTCGAATGGCCTCCCAAAGAGGTTGAAATCGACCACGAGTACGGGGGAGTGTTGGAGAATTAATATAAATGACTAGATTCCGTTCCTCCCCAACAGCTTAAGCTTTTGGGAGAGTTGGAATTCTATCACCCCGTACATGCCTATAGAAGACACCGATTTGTGTCTTTTATTTTTGGTGTGTTATTAGAATATTTAAGAAATTTGGTGCAGGTTGCGACTTAGAGTAGACATGAAATTATACTTGGGGAAATGAATGATAGATTAATATGAAGAAGAGCCAGGAGAGATTAGAAGATTTATTAGTGTCCATTAGGTGTAATAACTACTCCAATCGGGAATTGACTATATTAACGTATATTAGCAATAGATACATCGAGAATTGTAAAATATTCACAGCCTCCATTAATTTGTCTAGATTCTTGTACAGCACCAGAGAATAGATAGTCATTGATTACAAAGCCCCAGAAGGTTGCCTTGTGTAACCAATAAGGACAAATATTTTACTTCATTTATTATATATGAGAGCAATATAATACTTCTATAATGTTTAATGTTTAAAAATTACTACATATCAATATCAACAATGTATCATAAGTCATAACCAAGAATGAAGTAATTAAAAAACTCACACTTAGCTATAAGCAGATGATAAGTTCAAAAACTCAAGCATCATATTCATTCCATTTGCGACTAAAACAAATACTGGAGAAGAGATTAGAAAAAGGCGACTGTCTTTTGATACAACGAAACAAAACACCTGCTATACATGGTAATTCCCATCCAAAATATCAATTTTGAGTTTTGGTCACTCCACCACCCCTTCAAAATGGCAACTGAATCCGCCAAGCTTAGCCACCATACGTTCTTCCCTGTCCTTTGCTACCAAACCTATGCCAATAGATTTGCTATTTTGATTTTTGAAGTCCATTCCACAGGAAAAAAAGAAATTAACTCCAAAATAAAATAACCAAGAACCAATAAAGATGGACTTTATTAAAAATAAAATCCAAGAATCTCAGGAAAACGCTTTAAATGTAATGCTCATTGGTGGTTATTTTTGCAAGTCTATGGTACTTGCAAACAAAAAGTGCAATTTGTGAGAGTCGATAGAGATCGAGGGAAAGAAAAGAGAGGAAAGAATAGAACAGAACCGGAACGAACCTAAAAATGATGATAGATGTCAGCTTATGTGTTTGTTGGTTTTTAAGTCATTATTGTATATAGCAGAAATTGTTTTTCTCTGTTCCATAAATCTGAAAGTTAATAAGCAACCATGACCAATTCTAACCAATGAGTCCCCATATTTCAGAAACATACATAAATAAATGGCCATGCTTCAGGCATAGTAAAATTAGAAGAACTTTAAACCACCATCATCGATAAAAGCTTCTTGATCTTCCTATTACAGTTTCTATTAACTGATACTACGTACTTAATAAACGAAATTAATTTACTATTCGTTACCTACCTGAATTTCGCAAGATCAGCTCCGACAACATAATTGAAGCACCCTCATGTGCGTATTGTTTTTGCAAACACATTACTATTCCCTTGGGTCTCCACTCTATGCCATTTCTTTATTAGATAGTATATCAAATGCTACTTATGTTTTTGCTGCAATCAACTCGACTTCATCTTGATGCAATTGCTGCAATCTACTTATGTCATCAGTAGATTGTTAATGAATTGGAGAGAATTCAGAAATCACAACGATCTCAACGAATCATAAGATAGAACTACAAACGCTGATTGAACATAAAAGCAGCTATAAAGACCAAAAATTACATGTGAGATAGTGGACGAAACGAAAAGGACTTTCACAGAGTTGTAAAACCACCAGAAGCTGATGCCAGAAAAAAAAACACTGCTGGCAAGGTAAACAATATTCATAGTACTTTTTAGCCGAAACACATTTCGAAAAATGATGATGTAATCAAAAGATATGCAGATGATAATCCTAAAAAAAAAAACACTTGTCTACGGCTAAAACAAAATCAAGTCCCTAAACCATATTACCTCTTTGCATCACATTGAACCGAGTGATTCGTCGCTAAACCCGCAATCAAACATCCATCTTTGTGAGTTCTGCTTACGTAAAATGAACCTATATACTCAAATCTTAATTATAATTTAGAGTTCTTATTCAGACTGAGGGGGAAGGTGGAGTGATAGAATTTCAACTCTCCTAAAACCTTAAGCTGTTGGGGAGGAACGGAATCTAGTCATTTATATTAATTCTCCGATACTCCCCCGCGCTCGTGGCCGATTTCAACCTCTTTGGGAGGCCATTCGAGTGGAAATTTAATATGGGGCGGAGTTTGTCACCGGGGAGATTCGAACCCAGGTGGACGTGAGCGCTCTGATACATGATAGAAATCCAACTCTCCAAAAAGCTTAAGCTGTTGGGGAGGAACGGAATCTAGTGATTTATATTAATTCTTCAACATAGAGGAATAGGGAGTGACAAAATAGATTTGGGCCGCCATTGGCATTTAAAATTTCTTGAATAGTAAATTGAACTTTAAAAAGATAATAGATAAATGATGATTAATTGAAGGTGTGGATCTTGAGAACAAATTAAAAGTTACTACTTTAGAGATGAGTGAGAGGCAGCAGACGTAAGTAAGTCTATATGTGCTTATTTAATCCTTGGTAACAAATATTTTATCCTTGGTTTTACGTTTATCTTAAGTACAATAGTAATATAGAATAGTGTGCTTAAATATTAGGCTTGGAACTATATTAAATAAATACAAAAATCTATTAAATTGACACATAGAATTGGATTAGGTTTGGATGGAATAAATGAATATGATTGAATAAACGATGTAGGTATGGAGGACTCCCCTTTAAAGAATAATATAGATAACGTTTGGGCATCCGGCCCTGAGGAAAATGGACATTTATCTTCGCTATGATATGTGCTATTCATTGTTAATGTGTCGTATGCCATTCGATACATTTCTTGATCATACTTATGTTGTTGTTTGCTAGTGCATTCAATAGACCTTATGATATCATTAGTTGTTGATCATCAATTTGACTCCTTTACCCTTGACTTCGTTTATCTCTTCTTTCACTTGTAAGAGCATCTCAATTCCCTTTCATACATCTCTATCATTAATCTCATCATTTTGTAATTCTTCTTCTTAACCTTTTGCCTATTGATTTCTAAACCGAGTACTCTTATATCAAATACTTTCTCACCAGTTCCATCTTTAACTATTTTCCTCTCTTGTTTCCTTTCTCTTATACTTTCTTCTACCATTTATACTCTATAACTTTCTTGTAACCATTTCCTTCAACAATTTCTCATTTGACCACTCTATCAACTTTCACTCTCCTTTTGGATTCTTCTTATTATCTCTTATCTCTGTGATATATGTATGGTCCATTGGTCTTAATGTACGGTCATACGTTGCCTTTGTTTCCTATTACCGGTCATGTTGAAATGACCACGCTATTTCTTTTTCTATCATCTCGCATGCTTGCAATCTTCTACTCGAATCATTACTCATGTTCCAGTTATTGATGAGCAATCATTCTATTGTTGTATCTTTCTGATCTGTTTGACTTACCTGATTTGAGTTCAGGTTCTGTTTATCTGAAACCATTTGTATATCGCGTTGCAATGTTGTTCTCTTTCCAAAGATGATACATAGTATTATGAATTATGAACACTATCAGTTATCTATTTGTGAATCGGGCCCTAGACTGTCATGGGTGGCTACCAGGCGGGATGGACGGACGGTTAAGGTCATCTTCAGCAAATCTTCGCCAGACTCTAGATACAACCAGTTGTTGGTGTATTCGGTGATCTGGTATGACATGAACCTCGGCATGCTTGTTTTTTGTTCTTTTACGAGGTCGCGCCTCGATGGAGTTATAAGGTTGTCATTCTATACGGGAGTTTTATGGTTGGTATCTGATATCCAAGCTCGTATCATCATCTTATTTCACATTGAAAGTTCTTTGTTGTATTCCGTTCTTGCAATTCATTTCATATTCGAGATTCAATATTGTTGTCCCCTCTCATACTTTACTAAGTCATCAAAGACTTACTCCTTTCCTTTATTCTGTCCATATTTTCTCAGGTGTACTCTTTTAGGTGAGTTGACATTCTCTTTAAGAGGAACTCAGGATAATTGTTTGATGCCAACTTTATGGAGATCAATCTCTTCTTTGATAAACATCGAGGATTGATGGCGCCCACATCCAGGTTAAAAGAATGTTATCTTATTTTGGTAAGCAACATGGATTTTAAAATTATGGATTTTTATTTTGGTCCGTTCGTGTAATTTTCTACCAAAGCTGATATGGCTCTGGAAGGAAGGTTGCACGCGGGTGGCGTTGAGGTAGGGAGCAGGATGCTTCCTGGCGGGGCGTCACATTGTTTATCTTCATTCACATAGGTAAGTGAATGATCCTCAAGGGGTGTGCTTATGATTTTGTACTCGTATTTTACCTAATCTGTTACCGTAATGCGCTGCAGATGATGAAGATGATGAAGGTACATTTTTCTGTAATGTACTTTGTTTATCCAGCTTGTTCAGTTCAAAATCCGGCATGTGTTTTCTGATTTCAGTATTCTCTTCGTTAACATATGTAAGTGAACGGGTATGTTTATGATTTCATACTCGTTTTTTACCTAATCTGTTACATTAATGCGCTGCAGATGATGAAGATTATGAAAGTCTATACTTAGCGATGCAGATGATGAAGATTATGAAAGTCTGTACTTAGAAATAGAGATTCCTTTTCTAGGTATATTTTTTTGTATGTGTATGAGATATTTTGAAGTGCTGAAGTGATTGGCAGAATCAAATGTGATTGCATTTCCGATAGTTAGATCAGAAAAATAATGAACACAATTTTGATGATTAATGTACTAAAAAATGTCTTTTTGATTTTGTTGCAATAGAGAATTTTTGCCCCTCATGGAGTGTATGCTGATGTTCCAATATGGTGATAAACAGGTTAAACCTGTTCTAATCAGCAATGATTCTAGATATGATGAGATTATAGTGTCCGTTTACACTAGTTTTAATTATTTAAGAGGCAGTGATAGGATGTTCAAGTATGATATTGGTCCATATGCAAATGTGGATTTGAATTTCTCTAGTGATTATACATGTTTGATATATCATATTAAAGTCTATCAGGCTGCTACGCTGAATGTCATTGTTTCAGTCAGGAAATCTGCTATCTCTTCTAGTAGTGAAGCAAAACAAGTCACTAATGGCAGAAAAACGAATGGAGTTAGGTCAGCCGAGCACCCTTGTTCTTCATCATCAAGTGTCAATAATATTATTGCTGATGAAACAATCCCAGAGTTTGATTGTTCCCCTATAGAGAAAGATTGCAATTTGATAAGTGATGGGTGGGTAAGTAAGGTAACTCATGTCGATCAACAATTTGCTGGTGGGTATGCTCATTTCCGTGCTGAGTTAGTAAAACATGCTGCTGGCTGTGGATTCAAGTTTGTGTTTAACAAAAATAGCCCCCAAGGTATAAGTGTGTATTGTGCCAACAGAGATGTGTGTGGTTGCCCCTGGCGGGTTAGTGGAACGGCAAATGGGTTCCGTGCAACAAAAGGTGTTTTTGTAATCAAGCATGGTCAATTCAATCATTATTGCCAGCACTTGATGGGTAAGGCTGACCTTCATAGGTTGTCACCAAAGGTGTTATCTTCACTTGTTATTGAATCAGTAAAGAATAACAAAACTATTTCTTGCGAGGTAGTCTGAAATACATTGAAAGATGGGTATGGTCTTCATATGAAATATAACAAAGCATGTCGTTCTCTACAGAGTACCAAGGATCAGTTGTTTGGTGTGTATTCAAAATCTTTTAATGAGCGTAATTGGCACGGTCTTGCTGCCCAGAAAACAAATCCTGGCACTATCTATGACTTACAGTGTGATGCAGAGACAAAACGGTTTATGCGCTTTTTCATCACATTCAAAGCCAGCCTTGATGGATTCAACCAGTGTAGACCTATGCTATTTGTTGACGCAACTTCATGAAAAGGTCGTTTCAGGGGACAACTTTTAACAGCTATTGCTAAGGATGGTAACAATGGTATGAAACTAACAACATCTTTCACTCTGCACCAGGGTACATAAATTTTTGTACCAAGGATAGTACTTTCTTTTTTTGTACCAAGGATATTACTTTCTTGTCTGTACAGACTGCACGCAGCTCATGTGTTGTTTCATTTTATCTTTGTGAAGCTCTATACCCAGTGGCTTTTGCAATAGTCAATGCTGAGACGATTGACCATTGGAAAGATTTCATACGTACGAAAACTAGTCAATGAAATATCATAACATATCTTATACTATTCTTGTAAGTATACTGATATCTTAATATACATGTAAGCTGAAAGATGATGTCATCCATGATAAACAAATTATTTGTTTCTTAGACCGACATATTGATATAATGAGAGCGTTCCCAGCATTATATGATAAACTTGTCCATTTTTTCTGTCTAGTACACCCATATACAAACCTCAAAACATACTTTCGAGGGTGGTAAAATGAATTCTGAAGGAAAATGGTTGCGTTGTTCAAGTTATGCGCTTATGCACCCACCAAATCATTGTATGCACATCATTTAAAAGAATTCAAACATGCAGGTGGTGCACTTGCATGCAAGTTCTTGGAGAATATTCCTCCAGGGCAGTTGCTTATTCTACAAACATAGTTCGGTTTGGTGAGATGGCATCGAATGCTGCTGAATCATTCAACAGTGTAATCAAAGTTGCAAGATCCCTACAACTTAAAGTCATGGTTGACTCGATAAGACAACTGTTGATGGAGTGGGCAGTAGAAAGAAGTGAGGCAGCAAGTAAGTGGACAGGTGCGCTTTGTCCTTCTAAGGAACAATCATGGAATATAGGTTATCACACAAGTTTAAGGTGGACTGTGCGTATGTCACGTGATGGGAAATATCAAGTTGACTCTGATACAACTCATACTGTCAATATCAATGCTCATACATGCTCTTGTTTTTCCTGGAAGCAGCTTGGATTTCCATGTTCACATGCCATAAGGGTTATATCATCATCCCTCCCATCAATAGTTGGCATCGTTGATCCATGTTTCTTCTATGCTACATACAAAGTTGTTTACTCTGAAGTCATCAACCCTATCCCAACATCAATGAGGGGAGAGGCGATGAGGTTGCTTGGAGATGTTGACAAGATATGTGCACCTATATCAAAAGTTACAGCAGCAGACCCAAACGCAAGCGGATTCCATCATATGGTAAGGTTCCCATGAAAAACGTTAAGCCATTTACTTGCCCAGACTGCCACAAGATCGGTCGCCATGATGTACTCACCTACGGTGCAAGTGTCATAGAAGATGTTGCTCTATTACATAAGCAGTTTCAAGGATCAGAATGACCAATGCTATTTTCATGGCATTTTTTTGGATGTGTTGTTATTTTGGAACTTAAGCAGTTCTACCTAGTCTCTAATGAACTTCTGCACCGATGATATTTGCTATTTGAAATTAATACATAAATGCATTTGGTTTATTACTGACAACACAAGGTAGGTGTAAGAATATCAGATATTAATGCCAATATACGTGAAAATTCAACAAAATAGATAGCGGTGACTGATGGAAACATACAAAAGCAGTCACACTAATCCTGTCAGATATTAGACAAATTCTTAATAAATACATACAGTACGTGATAGCACAACAATATTAACTTTAAAACCAGTACACAATGGCGACTGCCAATGCCATAACGACCATACGCCAGGTACAAACACGTGTTGCTTGTTGCACCGCCTGCTTATATCATTCCATAGAAGTATGCATGCTTGACATTTCCATTGCCATGTCTTCTATAACCAGATCATGCTTCTCTAAAGCCTCTGTCAGTTCTGCATTTTCTATCTGCTGACGCTTGAGTTCTTCATTTCTATCCTCCAACTTCTCAAGTAAGATCGAACATTCTGCTTCAACAAACAATCGCTCAATCTCATCAGACTCTATTTTCTGTCGTCGAGTTTTGTTATCTTGAACCTCATGCTCAACTTTAGAGTTAACTTTCTCTCGAGTACGCTCTTCTCATTGTGCAATTTCATCAACTGCTCTTCGACTTTTCCCAGTTTTACTTGCACCTCAGCATTAAACACCTCTTTTTTCTCAAGTAGTGCTTTATATCGCAATATCTCATCATCCAAACACATTTCCTCTACCTATGATTTTACCAGTGCAGTTTCTAGATCGTCTAGCAACTTCATTATAACTTCCCTACCACCAACTTCATAGTTTGACTCCCATGCTTAAAGAAGTACCCCCAATATCATCTGATTTTCTCCATTTTTTCTGACAAATTGGTGAGCACTTGTGACCATTTGCCTATTCAAACAGATGTGTCGTGCCAAGATTTAAACGCTTTTTCAGAATTTATAATTTCTTCACCCAGACAGAACAAATAGTAATGAAAGATATTTTCTTCACATAGTTTATAAGAATATTTCTGAATTTATATAAATAACTATAATCAACAGTTCAATCTGAATAGCAAACACAAACCTGGTTCATGATTTTGGCACTTCCAGAATTTAATGTTGTAGTGCTCATCCGTCATTGATGTAAACTCCAGTAGCAGCCCAACACAGTGGCATCTCGGCAGAGGAACGGAAAAAGACATGTTTGCGTTTCTAGGGTTTAATGTTTCGTCCTATTTTTATGTATACCCACCTTTAGCCCATGTACTGTCTTATTATATATATTTTTGTATTATATTCACATGATCTGTACCTTGGTACAAGTTGGTACATGTACCATAAATCTTAGTTCTTATGCAAGGCATTCCATATTTCATTGAGTAACTGCACGATTGAATTCAACAAGGCAATGGTTGCGCTGCCAAGCATTCCATATTTCATTTACATATGAAGTAATTAAATACAACTACGCATATTTCTCTACACACATACTTATTCGCTCTCACTATCCCATTTGGCGTACTTCTCGTCAATCGCTGATTGAAGAGGACGCTTTATCCACCCACATATCCTGCACAACAATCCATATTCAGGAGACCAAACTGGAATATGTTCACACTTTTTGTCTAATTCCAATGACGAAGCTATTGATGACTGTTGGTCCCTTTAAACAACAAGAAAAGACTAGAGGGGGCGGGGGGTTAATAGTCTTTTCAAACTTTCGTCGTTTAAAAACTTTCTCAGCAAGAGCTTATTACTTTTCAGTAATGAGTTTGCTGATACTTAACTTTCTCAGCAAGAACAAGTTACTTTTCAGTAACGAGTTTTACTGGTAATTTAAAAACAGAGTGCGGAACTCTTTATACAATAAGTGCTTTTCAGTAAGTGCTAGTTTCAGCAAGTGAGCAGAGTGACAATGTACAGATAGATAAGCTTGCTGAAAACTAAATGCAGTAAAGTAAATCACACAAACACTTTTATAGTGGTATCTGAGAGTGGCGTAATCTCTCAACTAATCCACTTTGTCCTTTCTAGGACTCAATCCACTAAGATAAGTTTGAGGTTCTTTACAAAACCTATCTAGAATGATTCTTCAGAAACCAAAGCACACTTTCTTCGTTTCCAACCTAACTAGAGAACGAAACCTTGTTCTCCACCAACTTGGGACTTCTAATCAACAACACTATGCTTGATTAATTTCCCCTGAAATTCACGCCTGAAAAAGGGTGTTTATCAGTTAGAGAGGCTTGGGATGAGATGTCTTGAGTATAACTTATTCAGCTATAGCAAGTAATCTAAGAAACAAAACTTGGAATACTTTGCAGTAAACAAGTTAAGTTGTTTCTGGTGTCAAGACTTGTTCTTGTTCGAAAGAAAGAACACTTAACTAATTTCTTAGCCGTGAATGTTCTACTTCTTCACAAGTAGCTTTTTAAAGATTATATTTTAGAAATATAATAGAGTTTGATTTGAAAGGATATGTTAATTTAGAATTAATATATGCACATGGGCAAAATCTACTTGGAGTTTGAATTGCCTTAGAACTATAAGTGGGTCCCAAAATCGGGAACCACCTATTACCCTTGGGACGCGCGCGCGCACAGATGGAGTAGGGGAAGGAGTTCGACTCCTTCCTCTGTTAGAAGTCCAAGGGATAAGTTAGATTTTCCTGATTGAGTTCTAACTTGATTGGGAGTGAATCTAGACTTGAATTGGTTTCCTAGTGCGATTATAATTAGATTCTTATTCATTTATGAAGTCTAATTGATTATTCATTAGGCTTCTATTGACTATTATATATAGTAGACTATTAGAGAGCTTTTGACATATAGTTCAACACACAGACATACAGTTAGTCTACCAGTTTTCATAGAGAAAATAAAAGCTCTCCCCTACCTCCACACTAGCCACCCGCGCACCACCCCTCACCGGAGGAAAACCGCCGCCCACATCTCCTTGGCCACACAAAGAATATCCTAGCATTCTTTCCGATAAGTTGTTCATCCCTCGATACCAAGGTTGAGGTTCAAGGAGCTGGAAACTAACTTTTATTGTCTTGTAGATAATCAAAGTATTGCAGATATCTTCGACTTCGACGAAGGAGAAGATACACCGGACTATTACGAAGACTTGGTACCTGTGCTTGCTTTTGGAGTATTGTAAGTCTTCTAATTGACGTGTTTAATATATATGCTATATACATAATCAATTAACCTGCATGTTTAGAAAATTTTTGAAATTCCGCTGCGTACCCTAAGGGTAACTCTGACCGTATTTTCTTACAGGGTTCATATTGTGCATGATTGAGTTTCTGAGTCTTTTACTTGTTTAATTGTTTTATTCGATTCTTTGATCCGACTAAGCCAAATATCTTTGTATAAAAGTGTTAGAAACACTAGGACAATTCAAGATCATCGATTCATTAATTATAATTATCAAGTACTGCTTGAACTAAGTCTGACAACCTTAGCCAAGTATTAGTATAGATAGGAAGCTTTCAAAATACACTGTATACAAATCTGTCTTTTGGTGTTTGTTAATTCAAATTACTTTTAAAGGAGTACATGTTGCACTTTCATACATAATTAGAACCCGATGCTTAGAATGAGCATACTATCACCAGCTCTCATTATATATTGTTAAGTTAAGCTAAGTCAAATTTATTTTCTAAATTTATAATAGTTATGTAGTTAAAGCTAGTTAAGTCCCTAGAGATCGACACTCGAGGTCATCTTACCTCTGCACTACGTGTTTTGTGTAGTTGTTAGTTTCCCTTTGGCTTTCAAACAAATTTATTTATTGTTCGAGTCTGACAATCTCGTTCATCAAATTGGCGCCGTTGCCGGGGAAATGGGACTTTAACTCCTTTTTACTCTTTAGCTTATTTATATTTTTAGCATCCAATTTCCAGGATAAGTGATCTTAGTTTGTCTAGTTTAGAAGTTGAATTTCAAATTTTGGTCAGAACTAACAGCACTGATATTTTGTTGTGAGTTACTCCTGTCACAGATATCCAGGTATGACGTCCATGAGGGCTCGCATGACGCCCCAATTTTTGCAGGTTAAGAGAGGATCGGCTATATACTTGGAGAATGAGTTAACTGGGTATGAGGCGACAAGTTCCGTGGTAAGGAACATACCAAGGTTTGAGGAAGCAGTAGGGATGAATCCATTGAGTTTCATTCGATCCTACGAGGAGGAAATATCCCGAATTCCGGCGAAGGGGCTTACAGAGGACCAAGTATGCAGGAAGTTATTTTGTTTCGCCTTGGGGTATGAGCCAAGGCTTTGGATGGCAAGGTTAGCACCAGGATCGCTTAAGACTTGGGACCAAGTAGTAGAGGAGTTCTTGGCATGATTTATGCCTTACCAAGAGACAATGGCCTTACGAGGAAGGATTGAACACTTCAAGCAAGAGAAAATGAGCGGTATTGTGACACCTATGATCGTTTTGAGAAGTATAAACGAGAGTGCCCTCCTTGCTTGTGTAATGTTTGGTGCTTTTTGTGTGTGTTTGAGTGTGTTTTTTTGAGTTTGGGGACAATTAACTCGGAGCCAAGGCTCTGCCGCTCCCAGGCGGACCGCCCCTCACACGGGGCGGTGCGCCCGGGAGAGGCAGAATGCCTGGGCGCCTCTGCCGCTCCCTGGCGGACCACCCCTCACACGGGGCGGTGCGCCCGGGAAAGGCAGAAGCCTGGGCGCCCCTTGGCACCCTAGGCGGACCGCCCCACACATGGGGCGGTGCGCTTGTGGGCACCAGAGCTCCGGGTGTCCAGATCTTCGTTCGGACACCCGTTTTGTCCCCGTATGCAAACATATTGATCTTTTTACCCTTTTTATCATCCGTTTTGGTTTCTCACGAGTTTCATTGAGTAATACAGGTTACAGATACTCTTCCAGCTCTCACCCAATATCCACTTTCGATGTTCGGGACGTACGACGAAGTTCAGGTTAGTGGGGGATCTCTGGGTATTCCAATGACTTATATTTCGCATTTCAACTCGCGAAAGCCTTTGTTTGCACGTGTACCGCTTTCTTAGGATTTAGATTGTTCGTATGCATTCATCCTTAGTCTAGTTTTGCATAATGTTGTGTGGAGTTTATTGCCAAATTTTTGAACTTTTTTATTGTGAAGACTAAGTGTTTTTTACCATTGACCATACATTGCATCTCTATGGAATAGTTTGAGGTTTGTCTCGCTTGGCTTGTCATATTCGTATGTGCACTAGTTAAACTTGGTAGTCTCGACATCACTATGTGGTGTTTTCTCTACTGCGGTTCGCAAAGGCCTTATAAAATATTGCATGTTAGAGTCTTTGGTTGTATTCTCGTGTAATTATGTACCTAAGAGGCAACAAGTCTTCACCTTGCTTTTGAGATTGCTAAATGCCTAGGAAGGAGGTAGAGTGAGGTGTGTGATCCTTTGTTTGAAACCTATTCTAACGAATAGGTGATGAATGTGTATTTTACACTTTCATTTGAGTCTTTTTCACCTATTTTAGCTATCCTCTATGTTAATTTATCTATATTTTAGTGCATTATATTAGAATAGTGTCACGTTTCCCTTTAGTTTTTATTTTACAGGTTTTGGTTGAAAACCGAGGTTTTCCGGGCAATTATATTGAAGTAGTCAAGGAACTGGTGTTCCAGAAGCCTAATTGGAGTATCTGAAAGATTCCGGATAGGATTTGAAGTTTAGGGGTCGAGTCTGAAGGCTAAAAGGTCACTAGAAGGCAGAAACCGAGTCCGAAAAGGGGAAAAAATCCAAAAACGCATGAAAAACGCGTAAAGGGCCGAAATTTACTCCCGGGCGAGTCGCCCGAGACGTGGGGCGAATCGCCCCACACCAGGCGAATCGCCCGGTGTGTGGGGCCCTTCGCCCCACACAATTCGAATACCTATATATAGTTGCTCAGTTTTCTCCGTTTTTCATACTTTTCCAGACCTTTTCTCTCACCTTTCTCTGTAGTTTTAGGTAGGAATTCTCCAGAGCCTGTTCTGGGGGTTCTTAGCTTAGGAGATACTTTTTCTTAGCAGTTTGGAGCTTGTAAGATCGCGATTCTTCGGAGATTGACAACCTTCAGTAACATTGTATCTTACAGTTTTTCTATTTATATTTATATATCTTTCATCATGTTTTCATTCATTCGTAATATGATTTCTGTTGATTGCATGACAACTATGAGTAGCTAAACATCTCGTTGGTGATAGTATGTGATTTCTTAGCGAAGGGTTAATAATTATGCTAATGGCTATATCGCGCATTATACCTAGAGTTATTGCTTTATTTCTTTGATCTATCTAAATCTCTATCTTCGTAGTGTTGAATAATTACGGAACACAATTGGACAATTCATTGATCTTTGATCTATCTAAATCTATATCTTCGTAGTGTTGAATAATTACAACTGGACAATTCATTGATCAAAGATCTCTATGCAAAACCGGGGAATTTATGCATGACTATTAACCTGCTATGCTTTGAATGACCATACTATCACCAATCTTCATTATCTGTTAAGAAAAACCTTTGCTAAGTCGTCTGCTGTTTTATATTCTCAAGTTAGATTAGATAAAGCTAGTTATAGTCCTTAGAGATCGACACTCGAGGTTATTTTGCTGCTACACTACGATTTTCGTTGTAGTTGTGAATTGCCTTTGGCTAAATACAAATTTATTTAATTAAGTTGGAACCCGACAATCCAACGTTCATCAATAGGTTTGGGGAGGGGTTACCATTGTTATGACTTGTTTTTCGTAGAGTCAAGTCGTGTTGAGTTTGTTTTTCTTCTTCTTTGTGAGTTTGTGCTCCAACCTATTCTTTCGATTAGGTTTGGGGAGGTGGTTGTAGAGTCGTTGTTATTTCCTTTCATTGTGCTACTGCTGGCTATATAATAAAAATAGAAGAAAAATCGAAAATTCCAGAAATCTAGAAAAAGAAAAACACGATCGACAGAGTCTACAACCAAAGAAGGCGACTACTTCAAGGGCGTGAACTAGAGGAAATAGAGGATACCGATTTCTCTGAATCTCTACACAGTCTTTTCAAGGAAATCGACGGAATGGCAGAAGCTAGACCACTGAAAGCATGGGTTCAACCCTCCAAGGATCGTATGAGGGGACCGGCGATTGTTCTTTCGTCTGCAACTCGAGATCTGGAAATCAAGAACCACGCATTCCAACAACTTCCGAGGTTCTATGGCTTAGCAAGGGAAGATGTGATGGGGTACTTGCACGATATCGATGATTTTGTCAACCAACTCCCACGACCCGGAGCTGAAATAACAACTGATGAGTTGAGGAAGAAGGTTTTTGCTATGGGGCTTGGCGACAGAGCCAAGTCGTGGTTGAGTTCTCTACCGGCGGGCTCGCTGGACACTTGGGAGAAGGTTTTTTCAGCTTTCATGGAAAAATACTTGGCTCACACCTTGACTACAGCGCTAAAGGCGCAAATCACTGGATTCAAACAGGACTATGATGAGACCATCTACACCGCGTTTGAGAGGTTCCAAGACCTCATGAACAAGTTCCCTCACCATGGTTTTGAGCTTTCTGATCTAGTCCAACACTTCTACAATGCACTAACCTTCAAGAACCAACAAGTGGTGGACTTCCAATGCCGTGGCAATATTTGGAAGGAAACCGCGGAAGCCGTCGGGGCAGTTTTCGAAAGGCTTGCTAAGGGATCGCAGTTCAAGGACCCAAGGGAAATGGTTAGGAGACGTGGACCTGAAGCTCCACCTACTCAAGAAGCCCCTATGTATAGGGGGAATGGGGATCAATTCGAGTGCTTTACCAACGAATTGAAACAAGTCCTCAAGAGCGCCACTGGAACAATTGTTTCGAACGAAGTTTGCCGAATATGCAAGAACTATGGGCATGGGGCTCATATGTGTAGATCGGAGCTTGCATATGATGATGGCAACTGGGCTCAAGGAAGCGAAGAGGAAGCCTTTGCTACGGAGTTTGGTACTCAAGAAGCTAACTACGGACAAGATGGTAGTAATCCTCGAGGTGGATTTTGGAGAAGAGGGTTATGAAACAATCAAGGATATGCACTGGCTAGCCAAACTCATGGTGTGAAATCCTCGGATAAATCTCAAGGATAATATGGTACGGGGTATGTTATGTATTACTATTTCATATGGTTGAGCATAGACCTAGATTTCTTAACATTACGTTTATTAACTGTGCTTCTAACAGTAGCCGGAATCGTAGGTTTATGTTATCACTTAATCAATTTTGAAAGAAAAACAAAATAAAATAAAATACTAATAATAAAATATATATACTAAAATAATAAACATAAATACGAACAATGAACTAATGAAGACTTAAATTTTTATGCTCGGGAACGAAAGTTGGAAGAGAAGAAGTCAATGTTAATGCAAAATTTATCCTATGATCAATTGTCAACTTATAAATGTACACATTTATAAGGAAATTGAGCAACCAAAAGTAAACTCACTAACAACATGAACTAGTCCACTAACACATGAAAAGGTTGACTAGAGTCCACCCCACCCCAAATAAATAGGGGTCTTCTCTCATTCTTCACTCCACACTCCTCACTTTACTAAAAAAAGAAAAGAGAGAAGACAAAAAGTCTTCTCCTTTCACCCAAAGCTCTCGGCACATAGGATTTCTCCATTTCACTCCAATCTCCTATCTATAGTCAAGGAAAATCCAACAAGAAGCAAAGCTTCACAAATCAAGGAGCACAAGATCAACTTTCCATCTAGGAGGAAGAATCTCAAGAAAAGAACAAACATCAATCAAAAAAAAAAAAAAAAGAAAGAAAACAAGGTGGGTAAAATCTCTATTCACCTCTTAAAACTCTACAAGCTTCATTCTAATAACATGCATGTAAAAATCAAAGCTATTAACTACTTTCTTTGCTTAATTCTTAAACTTAAACTTGGTTTTGAGTACATGCATGAATAGACCTAGGTCTCTTAAACACTCTTGATCATGTTTTCTTTCAAATTTTAATTTTGATTACATGCATGTGTAGATCTAGGCCTCTTAAACATTCTTGTTCAAGATTTACTCTAAAAGTTAATTTTGATTACATGCATGTATAGATCTAGATTTCTTGACCTCTTTTATCTAAGTTTTATACTAAAATATAAATTTATTTGTATGCATGTGAAGATCTTGTTAATCTTGACCTCATATGCTTAAAATTGGTGTCACTCTTGAATCACTTTTACTTAAAGACTCTACAAAGATATAGGTTTGAATTCATGCATGTGTAGATCTTGAAATTCTTGACTCGTTAGACTCAAAGGTTTTCTTTAGAAGTGTATAAACTAGTCTAGAGGTTATAAGGTAGTCAAGAATTTAATTGCATGTGTAAAATTGAGGTTGAAATGGTAAAAATTGGAAGTGTCATAATTTCCGTAGCTAAATGGTACTGTCTAGTGAAAATTCTACCAAAAATAGTAACGTTAGGTATTTCTTAACACCAATTTTTCTGTGTCAAATAGACACGTATAGGAAGACCTGAAACTTGAAATTTCTGTAAAATAGCTATTAATTAATTAACTGAAAATAGTACAAGTTCACGGTTCTGGAAGGGGTCTAGATTAGAGGAGTTCCACCATTTCTACAGTTTCAGGGGGTAAATGTATTTCAACTGAACTTAAATTTTTGTTTGTACTAAATCTATGTGTTAGTTAACGTTTGGAACTGGAACTAGAATTTTTCATTATCATGAATATTTTATGAATTGTTTGATTTCATTGCTGCCTGCTGGAGTGTTGAGTTTGTAAAAATGATTATGCTTAGCTCAATAGGTATTATTAGGCCTAAAAGTAGTCATTGGGAAGCCAATAGGTCACCCTATATCAATAAAATAAGAACCTTAGTTTACAATACTTTAATCACTCTGAAATGATTTATTTGTTAAGTAATAAACTGCTGTCCCAAAAGAGTTTGTAACCTACCACCATATTTGATAATTAAAAATCAACGTACTTGACTCAAAATCATCGTTTGAACTTATTAAAAAATATTATACTATAATTTGCAAGAAGTTATAGCATAAGGGTGAAAAATAACCCTTATGAACTTCTAAGCACGAACGTGTTATGAGTTCATTCTATGAACCAAACTGTTCGGAAACCTAAAGAAACAAGTGAAATGAAATTAGAAGCTTAATTTATGAAAACTTAGAACATACGAAACCATATAGGAGGGTGGCAACCTCGATAAAAAGAGATCCCACAAAAATCGAGGGCGGCAACCTCGTTAAAAAGAGATCCCCACTTTATCGAGGGCGGCAACCTCGTTAAAAAGAGATCCCCACTATATATCCCGAGGGCGGCAACCTCGCTAAAAAGAGATCCCGACCAAACTGAGGGTGGCAACCTCGTTAAAAAGAGATCCCCACTATGTCGAGGGCGGCAACCTCGTTAAAAAGAGATCCCCATTGACCGAGGGTAACAACCTCGTTTCAAAAGAGATCTTCCACTAACATTAAAATAATAATATTTCAAAGAGTTTAATTTAAGCATGGAAACTTATTTATCAAAATAGTGGCAAATCTGTTATAAGAAAAATTAAGTTTTATTTTAGTCACATTCTTGGAAGAAATGTTTAGTATTATCTTTTTGTTTGTATTATTTTTTTTCTAAAAAGAAAAATCCCACCCCTTGAACCCACTGAGCTCGTTTGGCTCATCCCTCTTTTCTTAAAAATATTACAGATGCAAATGTTTTCGAAAGGATCAGTGATGTTTCAACTGAAGATGTCCAAAAAGGAGAAGATCGCTGAAGAAGAAAGGAAGTTTTGTCAATAAAGAAATATTTCTACTAGTCTAGAACTTTTGGGTGTGTTCAAATTAGTACTTTTGTGTAATATTAAAACTTAAGAGTCTGTAATAACTATAGACGAAAATGTTTTATCCGGTTTGTAATCCTTAATGAAGTTATGACATTGGGATGAATGTTTAATTGAGTATTGCATGCATGTCTAACACCACAATCAGTTGGGGTGTTACATATGGCCCTAACCAAGACCGTAGTAGGCTTAACTATGGTAATGATCACTGCGAAAACCCCGCTCCAAAAGAGAAATCGAAGTCGAAGTCGGCTCAACTGATGGAGAACTTGCAAAAGATGGTTGATCACACCCAAAGTTTTCTCAAACGTTATGAAGAAGATTCTGAGAAGACTAGGGCGAGGCTTGATCGACTGGAAGAGAGCACTAGGCTTGCTCATCAAAAGATGCAAGAGTTGATCGACCGAGGAGCAAGTAGGGAGCAAGGCAAGCTGCCTAGCAACACTGAGAAGTCGATGTCCATTACCTTGGTGGGTGATCTACCTGTCGAAATCACCATCAAGAAGGTTGCTAAGTGCGAGTGTTGCAAGAAGGAAGAACCTCCACTAGCCAAGGAAGAAGAGAAGGACCTTGGTTCTGACGAGAGTGAAGAGGAGCAAGAGGATCCCGAGCCACTACCTCAAAGTTTCGATGTTAAGGTCGGGATTGGTGAACTTGAAGATGTCCGTGCTACACTAGACACGGGATCCTACTCTAATGTGCTCCCAATGAATGTGTTCGAGAAGAGTAGCCTTGGAAAACTATTTGAGCATAAGGCTATTGTGCAACTGGCGGATGGATCCTTTGTGAGACCCGAAGGCGTTGTGAAGAATGTATTGGTTAACATTGGTGAAGCATCTGTGTACACCAATTTTGTAGTTATGCCGGCGTCTACACCTGGGATGGGGGATGTCGTTCTCTTGGGGCGAACGTTCTTGACTAAACTACGCTCTGTGATAGACATCTACTGAATGACTTGCACCATTGAGGTGGATGGCAAGCGACATATGTTGCGAGCCATATCTGACCCACCTGATCGCTTCAATGCTTCTCACACTGTTAACTACTGTGGTTTTGCTGTCTATGTTCATTCTTATTTACAGGTTCGTGGCATGAGGAGAAGATCCATGAAGGGGAGGTCTAGTACCCTCAATAAGAAGAGCTAGGTGCAACCAGGAGTCGAGTCAAAGCCTTTAAACAATGGCGCTATCCGGGAGGCAACACGAAGTTTTTATCCCTTTTTTACCGCTTTAGTGCATGCATTCATACTTGAAGAATTTGTTTTTCATATGTGAATTTGTTCGTCTCTGTGTCGTATGTGCTTATGTTATGTTTGAGTGAGCTTTTTCGAGTGGTTTTATGAGTAAAATGGTTTCGGGGATTAAAAACCGGGTTTTCTTTCGAAAGTTTCGTCTCCCCGTGCGGGGCGACTCGCCCCACGCCCGGGGCGACTCGCCCCGCGTTTCTGCAGGGAGAAAAAACAGGGGTCTCCCCCCCATTTCTCTCATTTTTCTTCATCTCCTTCATCTTACTCAAAAAAATTCCCCAATTTTAAAAATATCTTCAATCCTTCATAACTTCTTCATTATTCCATCAATATGTGTGTTCTTTAGCTTCAATCGAAGCCCGTTACGTGTTCTTTCTTTTCATCCGAACAAATTTCTTCCTAGTTCATTCAATCTTCGGATTTGAGGTAATCTCACATGAACCCTAATTTTTCAAATTTGGTTTTTTTTTTATTTATGCTTCAATTAAGCTTGTATGATGTATGGGTTGATGATTTGTGTGATTAGAAACGTTATTCACTATCAATTGCATGTTCAATTAGGCTTGGTTTGTTGGTTTGAGATTTTTGCTATTAGATGACTATATCTTGTTAGGCAATGTATCTTTTACTTTCATTCCATGTTTAAACTTGTGTTTGTTGATATGATAATGATGGGTGTAATGGTAGAATGCATTATTGATGAAGTTGAGGATTTATGATGTTAGATTTTTGTTACTATGGTATGAATTGAGCCTTATAATTCAAGGCATTTGTTGTCTAGCAAGAGCATAATGTGATATGTGATTGTAGTAGTTACATTGATATGTTGCATGATGAAGTATCTAGACTAGACATTGGGTTTTTGAGGAATTCGATTGTTGTAGATATCGCTCGTTTGTTCGCGCGTACATTTGCATATGCATAAGTCTGTTTTGTGTCATACAAGATACTAATTGTTGTTTGTATGAATCATGGCTCCAAGAGGATCAAGGAAAGCTGGCTCGAGCAAGAAGGGAAAGGGGGTAGCATCAAGCTCCCAACCTTCTCACGACATGTACGAGTTGTCTCTAGTTGCGATAGATGTCCGACAAAGGCTCGGAGCGGAGCTAGCCCAAGGTGGGAGATCGATCATACCAGACAGGCGGATAGATATTCCGGATGAGGTAGCTCAAACGGCAGGGTACAGGACGCTCTCCCGATTGTCGAGAAAAAGGAATTGGGTTTGGTATACTTCAAACAGATTCAAGGGGTACGACATGAGCCTCCTCCAAGAGTTCCACGCTGGATTCACTGATCTCGAGGAGAAGGGGGGAGTACTAGTTCGAGGCCTAATTGTACCATGGACGCCAGAAACAATTTCTTCATTCCTCAATTTTGGGCAACGGGAGTTCACAGGGAGCAACCATGCCTACGAATATTCAAGGGCCTCTAGGGGGATAGGAAGTCACATTACGGAGGTGATCTGCAACAGGGAGTACAGGTATCCAGAAACCGGAGTACAACCTGCACAGATCCGTCAGAGTGACCTTAGCATCGAGGGTAAGGTGTTGATGAAATTCTGCATCTTCAACTTGATCCCTAGAAAGAATGACACTTGGATACAACCAAATTACGTCGAGCTCCTCTACTGCTTGATAGGCAAGCATCGAATCGATATCGGTCACATCATGTATGAGGAGTATGAGCGCCACTGGGAAAAGAAGAAGAAGCCCTTCATCTTTCCGAGCTTCATCACTGCCTACTGCAAATATTACGGGGTCGAGGACATTGATGAGGGGGATTGCGAGGTCGCTGCCCTTTCACCCTCGACTATTGATGTACAGCTTGCTAGGTATCAAATGAAGAACCCCACGGCTGCCGCTGCTGATGTGGAAGCACCCTTCCGACCGTCCGATTCGGATAATGAAAATGACTATGAGGATGCTATGGAAGCTGATGATGGCCGAGCCCCTATCCCGGATATTCCCTTTGTCCATAGGGAACCACATGCACCGCCTCGAGAACCACATGGGTCTAGAGGTATTGACTTCTCTGAATTCCGGGCCTACCTCGACGACCGTTTCAGTAGAGTTGATGCTAGTGCTGCAGCCTTGACCACTTCTGTCCAAGGACTGCGACAAGACCTCGACGGGCACATTGCCCAGCGCAACCGCGATTGAGAGATATTTGAGGAGCATCACCGTGAGGATGGGCAAGCAAGGTGGGAGCAACAACAGCTCATTCAGCAGCAACATGAGGCTCTACAGCGGTCCAATGATCTTCTGTCTAACATGTGGAGGGACTATTATGGGGATTACAATCCCGATAACTAGTCTTTTCACATGTCCACTCTCAGCCAACCGAGGCCAAAAAGTTCGGTAACATCTAGTATCACTTCTTATTACTCATTCTATTTTGCTAGGGACTAGCTTAAGTATCATAAGGGGATGGGATGTGAACCACGATGTTAAGTATTGTTTGGCTTTGTGTTGATTGGTATCTTGTTTTTGTTTGCATTTGCGTTTGCACGTTTACTGCTTTCTTAGTTTTTAGGTTGCATTCACTACATTCATCCTAGGATAGTCTTGCATGTTTTATATGGAGTTTATTGCCAAATTTTTTGAACTTTTATATTGGGTTGATCAACTAATTATGCCATCAATCATATGCTCCATCTCTATGAATTTGTTTGAGGTTTTTCTCGCTTGGCTTGTCACATTTATGTATTGCACTTAGTTAAGCTTGGTAGTCTCGACATCACTTAGTGGTGTTTTCTCTACTGCGGTTCACGAAGGCCTTTATAATAGGATGATGTATGTTAGGGTCTTATAGTTGTTTTCCCGAGTAATTATGTACCTAAGAGGCAACAAGTCTTCACCTTGCTTTGAGATTGCTAAATGCCTAGAAAGGAGGTAGTGTCAGGTTGTGTGATCCTTTGTTTGTAACCTGTTCTTCCGAATAGGTTTGGGGAGGGGGTTACACCATCATTAGACTTGTTTTTCGTTTTTCATTTTTAGTGTTGTGAGTTTATTTTTCCTTTTTCGTAAATTTTATACTCCAACCTATTCTTTCGAATAGGTTTGGGGAAGTCGTTTGTCATTTCTATTTCTTTTTCGTCGTGCTACTGCTGGCTAAAAAAATCGAAAAAAAGAAGAAAAGAAAAATTCCAGAAAAAAAAGAAAAAAACTGGAAAAGCAAAAAAAAGAAGAAAAAAAGAAAACACACCAAAAAAGCAAAGAAGGGTCCAAAAAAAGAGAAAGCCAAATAGCAGTTTAGCAAAGTGTTGTGTCTCATTTTCCAATTCTTGTAATGTTCGTAATCGTGTTGTAATTTTTTGTCTTTTATTTTTGAGTGTCATCTGTTCTAGACCACCCTCGTCCTGCCATTCAGGAAGTGGTGAATAGCTTAAGACTTTGCTTGAAAGATGGGTAAAATAGGGGAGTGTTATCTTTTATAGGGAACCCTCCTTCGTTTGATGAGAGCCAGTATTGGTTCGACCTCTTTGAGGAAAAGTCTTAACTTGGTGAACAGTAAGTCCTCAGTTTCATAGGCACGGGACAACCATTCGTATCTTAACATGTTTCATTACGTCGTCACTGGCTAGGTCCAGGTAGAGAATGTTACGAGAGACTCCCTTGTTTAACAAAGTGCATATGTGAATGTGTATAGTCTCAATCAAGACATTTTTCAACCTACTTCCGTGTTATGATTTGTATGGTCTTTGTTCATAAGCATTTGGTAGATACAATAGATTAGTTCTTCTTGTTTGGCATGAGACTCCTCTTTGTGTTGCATGTAGGTTGCATAGAGTCTAGCTAGTTGCTTTAGGACAAGCAAAGGTTCGGTTTGGGGAGTTTGATGACAGTGTTTTTTACACTATCATTCGGGTCTTTTTCACCAATTTAGCTATCCTCTTGCATGCATTTTAGTGCATTTTGTTTGAATAGTGTCACGTTTCCATTTTCTTTGTTATTTTCAGGATTTAGGTGAAATTCGCACTTTTGGATATGGATCATGGCGAAACAATGAAGTTTTGGTGCAACGAGATCACCCGTGGTGTGTCAAGGAGTACCGGGATGAGTTTCCAGGCCAAAAGACCAAGTTTCGGAGTTCAAAACCGTGCCCAAGGCCAAACATCGAATATTTGGAGGAAGAAGAGCACGGACAACTTTCTGCCCGTGCCAGGCGCACCGCCTGGTGCCAGGCGGTCCGCTTGGGAGCGTCCGACAGTCAACTATATATATTTGTATAGTTGCGAATTTTCATATCTTAGATCATAATTTTTCAGACATAAACCCTAGAGCTTGTTCTGAGTATTTTTTCTCTTAGAACTACTTTATCTTAGCAATTTGGAGCACCAAGGTAGAATTCAGACATCTTTTGATCTCAGCTTGCTAGAAACTTGTGAGTTTAGCCATTCACCGGAGATTGACAACCCTCGGTGGTAACTTTGTATCTCACCTTTTTCAATACTCTATCTTTCAATTCAATGATGTTTTCATATATGATCGCTTGTGTTGATTTAGATTTTGATATGAATAGCTAATTTTCTAGTTGGTGATAGTATGTAAATTCGTAGCTAGGGTTCATATTGTGCATGGATGATTTTCTGAGTCTTTTACTTGTTTAATTGATTTATTCAATTCTTTGATCCGACTAAGCCATATATATTCGTATGACAGTGTTAGAAACACTAGAACAATTCAAGATCATCGATCCAATAATTATAATTATCAAGTACTGCTTGAACTAAGACTGACAACCTTAGCCAAGTATTAGTATAGATAGGAAGCTTTCAAAATATACGTCTACAAATCTGTCTTTTGGTATTTGTTAATTCGAATTACTTTTAAAGCAGTACGAGTTGCACTTTCATGCACAATTAGAACCCGATGCTTAGAATGAGCATACTATCACCAACTCTCATTATATATTGTTAAGTCAAGCATTGTTAAATTTGTTTTCTGAATCTATATATTAGTTATTTAGTTAAGGCTAGTTAAGTCCCTAGAGATTGACAATCGAGGTCATCTTACCTCTGCACTACGTGTTTTGTGTAGTTGTGAGTTGCCCTTTGGCTTTCAAACAAATTTATTTGATTGTTCGAATCTGATAATCTCGTTCATCACATACCCCCATACTCTAAACCCTAAGTCCTAAACCCCATACACCATTCCCTACACCTCTTAACGTAAGCCAAACCCTGAACCGTCAACCAATATTATAGCTTCACGATATATATAAATTGTCGAAGTCAATTGAGCGTATAGTATATAATGACATACTAATTTATATAATAGTAACTTATATTATACATTTGACATTATACTACATTTAATAACTAGGCGATTAGTATTGTAATATGATGAATCCATAACTTCTCAATATGCCAAATAAAATGTCTGCCATCTACATGACAACCATATTATACACTTCGCATATGGTTATATGTTATCATTACTGTGGTAATTAAGGCATAATATTAGGTGTGGTGTATCTGTCGAAGCTAAATAATTGGAACCAAATGACCTTTTCGCTCGAGCACAACTATGTTGATGAAGGCAGAGTATTTGGTGTTGGTGCATTTGTTGAAGCCAATGATCACGAAGCCAGAGTATTTGGTGATCGTGCCTGCTGGTGGTATGTCAATTGCCAGAGAAGAGTATTTGGTGATCGTACAGTTATTGGTTGATAATCTCTCTTAATATCAGGGCATGTGCCGTAAATATTGATGGTTTTGCTTAGATCTTTATCCCGAATTAGCCGAATATTTACCGCATTGATGTGCTCGAGCGAAGAGGTCGTTCGGTTGCAATTATTTGGGGAAAACGTCTCTGTCACAGCGACAACGAGTAATATGGATATGGGCCTAGGTCCTAGACCATGGGTGTATAGCATATAATTATATACTAATTTATATTATAACCACTCATATGTAATCACTAGGTGGTTACTATTGTAATATGATGAAATGATGCATTCTCATTATAATGGTGTGTTGGTGTATGACAACTAAAATGTCTACCATATACTGTAATGAACTAATATAGATGAATAATGGAATTGGAAATCAAAATAGAAGTTTATACAGCCTTTGAAATGGTTTGAATGGAAATTACAACTGAAATAGAAACTAAGCAATGAAGATTAGCCGCAGACAGAGCTCCAGGAAACCTGAGATTGATGATAATTAAAAGTTAGAGATATTTTTCTTGTAGAAGGGGCTATTTAGAATTCTATGAATTGAGACATACCTCAATTCACTCCTGTGGTTGCTGCTGCTCTTTCTCCCTTTTGTAAGTCTGCAGGTAGCTCAATTGCCAGCTCACCAAGTAGGCGTGTCCACAGTTAAACATCCAGATAAAAACAAAATAGAGAAACTAACCAACAAAGCAAAATAGAATTAAAGTGCTGTAGAAACATTATGGATCAACAAGTAACTAGACCATGATTCCTTGGGCCTGTTATGACTACACTCTTGGGCCGGATATGACAATACTCCCTCCTCAAAATTGCCTTGTCCTCAAGGCAAAGGAAAATCCGGAAACTGAGCAGAAAATGATGCAGAACGTTCCCATGTAGCTGCTTCGGGTGGCAAGTTGCTCCAATGCACAAGAACTTCAGAGACCGGTTTGTTTCTGGCTGAGATGGTACGCTGGTCCAAGATGGCAATAGGATAAACCAGTGGCGTACCTTCTGAGTTAACATCAGGCAGTATGGTGAGAGGAGTATATTTATTCTTGATCATCTTTTTGAGGAGCGAGACATGGAAGACATCATGCATCTTGGTAGTAGAAGGCAGTTGGAGACGATACGCAACAGGCCCAATTCGTTCCAATACCTGAAATGGACCGTAGTACTTAATGGATAACTTGGTCTGCCGTTTGAGCATGGTGTTTCCAACTTTAAATGGTTGCATCTTGAGATAAACAAAGTCACCCACAGCAAACTCTCTTTCAGAACGGCGTTGATCGGCATAGATCTTCATGCGTTCTTGAGCTACCTCCAAATTTCGTTTAAGAATCTGAATCATTTGTTGGCGCCCTTGAATGGTTTGCTGGACTGCAGTATTGTTGCTCTGCAAATATGGTCCCAATGACAAGTGAGGAGGTTCATAACCATAGAGTGCCTTGAAGGGAGAGGTCTGCAATGAATGGTGATAACAGGTGTTATACCACCATTCGGCTAAGGGTAGCCAGTAGCTCCACCTTTTCTGGTGGTCATGAATGAGACAACGTAGATATGTTTCAATGCACCTGTTCACCCGCTCCGTTTGGCCGTCAGTTTGTGGATGGTGAGCCGTGCTCATCCTCAACTTGGTCCCCATAAGGCTGAAAAATTCCTTCCAGAATTGACTCTGGAAAACAACATCCCTGTCGGATAGAATAACTTCTGGGACACCATGCAACTTATGTATATGGTCCATGTATAACTCGGATAGATACTCAGCTGTATAAGGATGTTTAATGGCCAAGAAGTGACTGTATTTCGTGAGACGGTCAACAATAACCCAAATAACCTTTTTACCGTCAGACATCGGTAAACCTTCAATAAAATCCATCGAAACATGAGTCCAAGGCAATGAAGGAATCTCCAACGGCTGCAGCATGCCAGGGTACAATACGTTCTCGTCCTTGCATTTTTTGCAAATGTCACAACTTAGTATAAACTGCTCCAAATCAGATTTCATGCCCTTCCAATAAAATATTTGTTTAGCTTTCATGTAACTGGAATGAATTCCTGAGTGTCCGCCCACCGCCGAACTGTGTATAGCCTCAATAATTTTCAGCCTGATGCCACTGTTATTTCCCACAAGAATACAGCCCTTGTAACGGATGATGCCATCGATCAAAGTATAATCACTGGTTTGGCCTTTCTGCAATAATAGCCCAGCCTTGATGTCTTTCACAAAAGCATCATTATCATAACTTAACTCGATTTCTTCTACCCAACTGGGCCTAATGTGAGTAATTAAAAGGCACTGCCCATCGTCTACTTCCTCTTGCTTGTCGTTGTCACCTTCCAATTGATATTCAAACTTGCGGGAAAGTGCATCCGCTACCACATTGGCCTTGCCTTGTTTATATTCGATGGTAAAGTCGAATCCCATAAGCTTATACAACCATTTTTGTTGTAAAGCATTCACAATCTTCTGCTCTTTTAAGTACTTGAGGCTTATATGGTCCGTCTTGATAATGAATCGTGTCCCAATCAAGTAACTGGACCATTTCCCGACCGCGGTCATGATAGCAAGAAGCTCCTTCTCATAGGTAGAGAGTGATTGATTCTTGGGGCATAGAGCTTGGCTAAAATATGCTATTGGTCTCCCGCGTTGCATTAGCACCGCACCGATTCCTGTTTGGCTTGCGTCAGTTTCCAGTACAAAAGGTTCGTCGAAACTTGGAAGAGCTAAAATTGGTGCTTCGACCAATCGTTGTTTCAGTTGTTGAAAAGACTGTTCTGCCTCGTCAGACCATTTGAAAGCACCTTTCCGAGTCAAATCTGTCAGAGGCTTGGCGATCACTCCATAGTTTGCTGCAAAGCGACGATAGTAGCCCGTGAATCCCAAAAATCCACGAAGGGCTTTGAGTGACTTAGGAGTTGGCCAGTCGAGCATAACTTGAATTTTCTGTGGGTCAGTCGAAACTCCCTCTTGGCTGATCACATATCCCAAATACTCTACTTGTTTCATGGCAAACCCACACTTGGAACGTTTTGCATATAACTCATGCTGCCTCATTAAGTCAAAAACCATAGCCAAGTGTTTGCAATGGTCCCTTTCATCTTTACTGTACACCAATATATCATCGAAAAACACCAAAACACATTTTCTCAATAGCTTGGAAAATACCTCATTCATCAATTTCTGGAAGGTAGCAGGGGCGTTGGTAAGCCCGAATGGCATCACATTGAACTCGTATTGCCCATTATGAGTTACAAAAGAAGTTTTGTACTTATCTTCATCCCGAATTCGTACCTGGAAATAACCTTGCCTAAGGTCCAACTTGGAAAAAATAACGGCTCCATGTAACTCTGACAGGAGGTCTTCTATAACTGGGATGGGAAATTTGTCCTTAATTGTCAAGTCATTAAGCTTCCGGTAATCGACGCACATCCGCCAAGTGCCATCCTTCTTCTTAACAAGGATTACAGGGGAAGAAAAGGGACTAGAACTGTTAGCCACAAGGCCTTGGTCAATCATTTCTTTCACAAGCCTTTCTACCTCATTCTTAAGTGTATGTGAGTATCGATATGGTCTCTGTTGCACGGGCAATGCTGATTCCTTCAAGTTGATACTGTGCTGTATAGCACGAATGGGTGGCAACGTTTTTGGTTCTCCAAAAACATCCTGATATTCCTCCAGAAGTTGCTGAATATGGCTAGGAACAGAATCTAGGATTGAAACGGCAGTAATCTGAAAGAGTTGAGTAACCCATTCCTGCGTGTTCTTATTTAAGAGCCGTTTAATTCCCCGTCCACTCATCAGATTAAGAGATATTTCATTAGACTCACCTCTGAGTTGCACTCGCTTGTCCTTCTTGGTGACTTCTAAACAATTCTTCTTCAGATGGAAGGTGATTGGATCATACTTCCACATCCAATCACACCCCAAAATAACATCGCAGCCACCCAAAGGAATTAAACGCAAATCAGCTTCAAACTGTTGTCCTTGTGAACTCCATTGAAAACTCTTGCAAATCTCCTTACTCACAGTTCGTTCACCATTAGCAACGGTTATAACCCATGGTGGAGTCCCTTCGATGGAACATTGCAGCTCTTGGGCAGTTGATTGATTGAGATAACTGTGTGTACTCCCACTATCAACGAGGATGGATAATCTCTTTTTCCCAACATCCCCCCTAATTTTCATAGAGTTGCTAGCAGATTTACTTCCAAGCAAGGCATGAAGGCTTATCTCGCCATCGGATGGTAAGTCTTCCATTCGTAAGTCATCATCCTCTTCACTCACAATCTCTTCCTCGTAAGCCAGAACAATTTGAAACAGTTTCGCACATTTATGGCCAAAGGAGTACTTCTCGTTGCAATTAAAACATAGACCCTTTTCTCTCCGAGAGTCGTATTCCGCCTTAGACAGTTTCTTCAACGGTAAGACAGTACTTCCCTTATTAGACACAGCAGTACTATTTGTTCCATAGTTTCCCAAACTTCTGCCAGTATGAGGTGCAACAGCCACAGATTTAACAGGTACTTTTCCTCTTTTTCCCCACACATCTAAAGTACTTTCTAGCAGTTTGGCTTGGCTCATTGCAGCTGGTAAATTCCTAGGCCTGAACAATTGTACCGGCACCCTAACCTCTTCCTTTAACCCCTTTATAAAACATGAGACAAAAAATTCTTCTGACATTAGAGGATGTTTAGCCCGTACCAACGATTTTAACTCCTCAAACTGTTCAATGTATCCTGCAACATCAGTCTTCTGTTCTAACTGAGTAAACTCAATGACTACATCCTCATGCCCAACCATCAAAAACCTCTCCAGAATCATGTTACAGAACTTATCCCAATTAATATGGTTTTTACCCTCCACATACTCGAAAAACCATAAATCAGCTTGATCCCGAAAATAATACGAAGCATGAATCACTTTATTAAATTCATCCAGAGGGTTCACTTGGTAATACCTGTTGGCTCGTCTGATCCATGTCCGTGGGTTCTCCCCGTCAAATTCAGGAAACTCTAACCGATGAGCTGGCATCTCTGGTTGACTAAACATTGAATACCCAGAGCGCTTGAATGAGTACTCTAATCCTTTCTCCTTGTTAGGCCCTTCGAGATTGACTGGAGGTTCATGTGGGGTTCGCAGATGAGGAGGTATGTATGTTTCCTGCTTCTTTTCTTCCTCGTCCTCTGCCCCATCCTTCTGCGTTTGTTTCAAAAGCAAAGCCAGCTGTTCCTTGAGCTCGATCATTGAAGAATCCATCGAACCCACCTTCTCATACAGAGTATCCATCTTCATACTCATCCCATCGATCTCAGCGTCGTGTTTCGCTTGTTGAGCAAATAGATCCTTCATCCTTGTTTCATGATTACTAGCACCCATGGTGAATAGATCAAAAATTCACCGTAACCTGTCTCTGGATACCAATTGTAATGAACTAATATAGATGAATAATGGAATTGGAAATCAAAACAGAAGTTTATACAGCCTTTGAAATGGTTTGAATGGAAATTACAACTGAAATAGAAACTAAGCAATGAAGATTAGCCGCAGACAGAGCTCCAGGAAACCTGAGATTGATGATAATTAAAAGTTAGAGATATTTTTCTTGTAGAAGGGGCTATTTAGAATTCTATGAATTGAGACATACCTCAATTCACTCCTGTGGTTGCTGCTGCTCTTTCTCCCTTTTGTAAGTCTGCAGGTAGCTCAATTGCCAGCTCACCAAGTAGGCGTGTCCACAGTTAAACATCCAGATAAAAACAAAATAGAGAAACTAACCAACAAAGCAAAATAGAATTAAAGTGCTGTAGAAACATTATGGATCAACAAGTAACTAGACCATGATTCCTTGGGCCTGTTATGACTACACTCTTGGGCCGGATATGACATATACATGACATCCATATTATACACTTGATAATTGAGTATAAATCTATCAATTACAGTTTAGACGATACATAGTTGTACGACTATGATATTCCATGAGTTAAGTCTAAACAATAGTATGCACAGATCTTATATATATTCTGTACTTGGGATCAGGCAGTTTTAAACTTATAAGTACATCATTAGGAATCTAGTACTCCTATAATTCCGAACAACACAATATATCACAAAAACAGATAAAATGAATGACAATGAAGATTCCGCATATATGCAGATCATGATAACCCCTGAAAGTGAGAGAACTCTGGTAAATTACTTAAATATCCAGATCAATCGTTAACAATGAACCTCTTTAGTCATATTGAATTATTGCGTTAGGGTTTCAGTTCTATAGATTTACGCCCCTTTATTTCGTTATGTATATGTTATTAACACATTACAGATGTTTCCTTTAAAGGTTTTGGTGGGTGTCCAATTTCCATCACTGCAGATCGATAATTTGGCTGTCAGTTTAAAGTTGCATATATATAATTCATCATTTTTTTGTCAAACTGTGTTGTTTCCAGTTAATACCGCAGAGTTGCAACGAACGTTACATGAGCCCCTTACCAAGGCATGTAACTCTATCACTCCT
Organism: Plantago ovata; assembly: GCA_028274465.1. Lineage (NCBI taxonomy): Eukaryota > Viridiplantae > Streptophyta > Magnoliopsida > Lamiales > Plantaginaceae > Plantago > Plantago ovata. Next base: position 87,587,793 of record CM051455.1, on the reverse strand, counting down.
TGACAACATCCTCTGGGTTGTTGAATGGTTTACTCCCATTGTCGCGCTCTATTTGGTGAGGGATGGAAAGAGTTCATGACCAACTATGATTCAATACATTATCATGAACCTTTATAATCTCAATTTTATCAGAATAAGGTATCAGACTGACAGTGTCTATATTTTCTTCCTAACTCAATTTCTGATCTTCCGTTCAGAAAGTCACCCCCAATATATATGCATATTTACACACGAGACTAGATCTTTTATTGATCTTTCCTACACTTAACTTTATTCACCAGTAGTTCAATTCTATCCACATCAACATGGCTTCCTCATCTTCAACCACCAATGATGTTATAGCAGATAATTTGTCCAGATCTGTGTACCATCGTTCTCAAAGAATCTGATTAGTTAATTCTTATTACTCATATCTGTTTCTAGTTAGTGTCATTTGTATAAGTTGACTACTCCTATTTACAACTTGCATACATGATATTTTATATCTTCTTCAACACATGAATTGCCACAAAAATTTGTTGCACGGTATAGACATGTAATTCCAGAAACGATAATTCTAATAGGATCTGATCAGATTCACTGGGAAGTTGATGTATTGTCATATGGTTCCGAACTTATGTTTGGTAACGGCTGGTCAGTTTTTAAGAATGCATACTGCACTGAAGTGTTCGTGGTTATGCATTTTGTCTATGATGGTAGCCACACATTTGCAGTTACTATATTTTCTCATGGTAGCATTGCAAAGAAGGCAACTATACTAAGAAAAAATTTTCAATGCATGGGTAAAAAGCCAATGCCCAATAGAAGAAAGCTTAATCACAACCTTTCCTGCATCTCAGGTTGATTCAGATGATTTAATGAAAGCATACTGTGTTGTCGCAAACTTGATTGACTCTTCGCTACTTCCCTAAGTATTTATTATTGCCAAGCTTTCAGATGGATAATAAATATTAAGTATGTACTAAAATTATCTTCATTGATAAATAAAACAGCTATCCAACATAATCACTTTGATCACCCCACACTGCTGTTTTCACTGGTCTAGGTATAGATTGTTTTACTAATGTATAAGTTTATATTATATTTGTCTGTTAGCGCAACGTGTTTAACTTAATTACATATCATATTACAGATGGCATTCGAATGAAATTTGTTGTTAACGTCTCGGCTAGTCGATGTTATCCAGACAGGCAGCTCATTACCATTAACGACTCCTTCGGTAATCTTATCACACCCTCTCACATTTTATTTTATTATATAAGTAGTCTACATATTTATAGTTTGAATTTAATTACAGTTTATAGACAAGGTTCAGAGGCATACTTCCTTTCCGAAGGAACTGCAATTCATCAGAATGTGACAGTTGATGGAGGAAATCACTGTTTCATCACTCTAGTTGATGACTCTTTCATGCCCCCGTACACTTTGGTATTATACTACTGCAGTTAAACATTATCAAAATCTGCTAAAATTTAAAATTGTATTCAAATTCAACATTTCTTCCCATATATAGGTATTGCCTTCTAAGTTCTGCAAGAAGCAGTTAGTCTAAGGACAAATTATACGATACCTTAAGCTTGGTCTTGGTCTTATTCCATACCGTGTGGGTTGTACAATATAAGTGGACAAGAATATCGGCTTCATTCACAATGGATTGGAATATTATCTGCACGCTGTCAAGCTTAAGACCGGAGATACACTAGTGAGTCAGCAAAGTCCACATCTTACAGACAACTGGAATGTTGATTTGTACCGTGCAACTTAGATAATATGTAACAAGCTGCAACATTTTGTACAAACAATTAACTATCTTTTGAATGGGGGTAAACAATGTGTGCCTTTGCACTTCTTCACATTTGTTTGCCACACATAAGTCATGCTTCCAACGTTCTCGAATTTTTACGATCGTCATCTATTTTCTATCATGTTGTATCATAATAATCTTCAGATGTTAAATCATAGGTATCTGTCTAGATACCAAAACAAAAGATCCTCCAAACAGTTTGCTACCAACACCGATTTCCTAACATATTAAGTCATACCAGTTATTCAATTAAACATCAATATGCATCATAATACATGTACAAAAATAGATTTCACTAAATTTGTCATTTATATAAAGATCTTCTACACATAAAATAACTAACCACATTCTTCACAATTTTCTGTACCACTGAACAGATAGTCCAGTCTAGGTGGGAAATGAAAACAAATTCAAATCTATTTTCTGAAATATCTACACATGTTTTGTGGTCCACAACAGTGTACTATATAAGCTAATACTAGGTTTTATCTACTTTCCATTTCTCATCTGTACCCACAGTGTTCTCCAGATGTGTCTCCTTTCACTAAAAAAATGGCCTCTCCAGCTAAGGCAACAATTGGATTGCCGACCAACAAGAGCAAAAGGCATGGTAATCGTGGGAAGACTGCACTTGGACCATATCATCCTCTGGCTGTTGTTCCAAGTTTTTTGAAAAGAATCACCAATTTGGAAGAGAAGCATATGGTAGTAACTCCTACCAACTTATTTATCATGTCTGGTTTTCAAATATCCCGTCAATTATCAACGTCATTAAAATCATTGCTTTGGATAAAGTGATGTCCTTATTTAGGTACACTTCTTTAGTATTTATCTCAAATACTTTAGCATCGTTAATAAATTGTAAATCTGTTACTTTTACCGTTGGTTGATATCAGGATCATCAACTATTATACAATTACATGCTTTCATGTTCAGCTTTCATCTTATATATGAATATATATAACGTATGAACCACTGTGAATACTATGTCCAATTGTTAGAAAACTGTACCTCGGAACATATATTTACTTATTGATGAACTGGAATTTGTCAGATTCAATTGATCAAATAAATTTGTTTTTAGTCAAAGGCAATTCACAACTACAACGAAAACCGTAGTGAAGCAGTAAAATAACCTCGAGTGTCGATCTCTAAGGACTATAACTAGCTTTATCTAATTTAACTTAAACTATAAACTCAACAGACGACTTAGCACAGATTTTCTTATCAAGATAATGGAAGTTAGTGATAGTATGATCATTCAAAGCATAGCAGGTTAATAATCATGCATGAAGTACCCGATCGTTTTGCATAGAAATCTAAGATCATGAATTGTCCAATGTGTTCCGTTCAATTCAACACTATGAAGATAGAGGGCTTAGATAGATCAAAGAAATAAAGCAATAACTCAAAGTCTGATTCGCATTACCGCCATAATGCATAATTAATAACCCTCGCTAAGAAATCACATACTATCACCAACGATAGATTTAGCTACTCATAGATGTCATGCAATCAACAGAAATCAAGGAAAGATTGAATGAAAACATGTTGAAAGATATAAATATAAATAGAAAAATCGTGATATACAATGTTACCGACGAAGGTTGTCAATCTCCGAAGAATCGCGATCTCACAAGCTCCAAATTGATAAGAAAAATTGTCTCCTATGCTATGAACTCCCAGAACAGGCTCTGGAGAATTCCTATCTAAAACTAATGAGAAAGGTATGAAAAACGGTATGAGAAAGTATGAAAAAACGTAGAGAAACTGCAACTATATATAGGAGTTCGGAACGTGTGGGGCGAGTCGCCCCAGACACCGGGCGAACCGCCCCACATCCCGGGCGAACCGCCCGGGAGCTCCAGTCGGCGAGGAACGCGTTTTTGGATTTCTTTTCCTTTCCGGACTTGGTTTTTGCCTTCTAGTGATCTTTAAGCCTTGAAACTCGACCCCTAGACTTCAAATCCCATCCAGAATCTTCTAGATACTCCAAAAATGTCCTCGGAACACCGATTCTTCGTTCTCTTCAATATAATTGCCCGAAAAACACGATTTTCACCTAAAATCTGAAAAATGCAAACTAAAGGGAAACATGACACTATTCTAATAAAATGCACTATAATATAGCTAAATTAACATAGAGGATAGCTAAATTGGTGGAAAACGACTCGAATAAAGGTGTAAAATACACGTTCATCAAACTCCCCAAACCGAACCTTTGCTTGTCCTCAAGCAACTAAGCTAGACTCTAATGCAAAAAACAATGCAACACAAAAAATGGAGTCTCATGCCAAATGAAATGAACTAATCTATTGAATCTATCAAAAACTCATGAAAAAAAACCATACGAATCATAACATGGATATTGGTTGAAGAATGCCTCGATTGACTCATACACAATCACATATGCACTTATGTCAAACAAGATAGTCTCTCGTAACATTCTCTACCTGGACCTAGTCAGTGACGACGTAATGAAACATGTTTAAATACGAATGGTTGTCCCGTGCCTATGAAACTGAGGACTTACTACTGTCCACCAAGTTAAGACTTTTCCTCAAAGAGGTCGAACCAATACTGGCTCTCATCAAACGAATGAGGGTTCCCTAAAAAAGATAACACTCCCCTATTCTACCCATCTCTCAATCAAAGCCTTAAACTATTCACCACTTCCTGAATGGCAGAACGAAGGTGGTCTAGAACAGATGACACTCAAACAAACAAAAGACAAAAATTACAACTCGATTACGAACATTACAAGAATTGAAAAACGAGACAAACATTTTGCTAAACTGCTTTTTGGCTCTTTTTGGACTCTTCCTTGCTTTTTTGGGATCTTTCTTTCTTTTTTTTTCATTTTTTCTTTTCCAATTTTTTTTTCTTTTTTCTGGAATTTTTCTTTTTTCTTTTTTTTGATTTTCTTTTTTTAGCCAGCAGTAGCACAACGAAAAAGAAATTACAATGACACACAAACGACCTCCCCAAACCTATTCGAAAGAATAGGTTGGAGTACAAACTTCACGAAAAAAGGAAAATAAACTCACAACACACTCTCAAAATCGAAAAACAAGTCTAATGATAGCGTAACCCCCTCCCCAAACCTATTCGAAAGATTAGGTTGCAAACAAAGGATCACACAATCTCACACTACCTCCTTCCTAGGCATTTAGCAATCTCAAAGATAGGTGAAGACTTGTTGCCTCTTAGGTACATAATTACTCGAGAAAACAACCATAAGATCCTAACATGCATCATCCTATTATAAAGGCCTTCGTGAACCACAGTAGAGAAAACACCACTAAGTGATGTCGAGACTACCAAGCTTAACTAAGTGCAACATAAATGTGACAAGCCAAGCGAGAAAAACCTCAAACAAATTCATAGAGATGAAGCATATGATTAATGTCATAACTAGTTAATCTACCCAATAAAAAAGTTCAAAAAATTTGGCAATAAACTCCACACAAAAACATGCAAAACTATACTAGGATGAATGTAGTGTATGCAACTAAATACTAAGAAAGCGGTAAACGTGCAAATGCAAACAAAACACAAGATATCATACTCAACATCATAAAGTCAAACGATACTTAACATCATGGTTCACATCCCATCCCCCTCATGAAACTTAAGCTAGTCCCTAGCAAAAGAGAATGAGTAAATAAAATGTGATACTAGATGTTACCGAATGGTTTGGCCTCGGTCGGCTGAGTATACCAGAATGGACTTGTGGAAAAGACTAATTATTGGGATCGTAATCCCCATAATAGTCCCTCTACATGTCAGACAGGAGATCATTGGACTGCTGGTAGAGCCTCCTGTTGCTGGCGGATGAGTTGTTGCTGCTCCCTCATTATCTCTCTCTCATTCCGGCGATGCTCCTCAATTATTTCCCAATCGCGGTTGCGTTGGGCAATGTGTCCATCAAGATTATGTTGCAACCCTTGGACAGAAGTGGTCAAGGCTGCAACACTAGCATCAACTCAACCGAAACGGTCATCGAAGTAGCCCCGGAAATCAGAGAAGTCAATACCTCTAGGCCCTTGTGGCGCTCGAGGCGGTGCATGCGGTGCTCTACGGACAGAAGGGATATCCGGAATAGGGACTCGGCCATCGTCAGTTTCCATAGCATCCTCATCCTCCTCATCATCATTATCATCGTCAGAATCAGTCTGTTGGAGGGAAGCTTCAACATCAGCAGCAGCAGCCGTGGGGTTCATCATACGATACCTACTCAGTTGCACATCAATAGTTAAAGGGGAAAGAGCAGCGACCTCACAATCCCCCTCATCAATGTCCTCGACCCCGTGATATTTGCAATATGCTGTGATGAAGCTCGGAAAAATGAAGGGCTTCTTCTTCTTCTCCCAATGCCGCTCATATTCTGCGTACATGATCTGACCGATGTCAATACGATGCTTGCCCAACAAGCAGTAGAGGAGCTCAGCATAATTCGGATGTATCCACGTGTCATTCATCCTAGGGATCAAGTTGGAAATGCAGAATTTCATAACCACCTTAGCCTCGATACTAAGGTCACTCTGATGGATCCGTCCAGGTTGTGCCCCGGTATCTAGATACACATATTCCCTGTTGCAGATCACATCTGTGATGTCATTTCCAATTCCCCTAGTGGCCCTCGAATACATGTAGGAATGGTTACTTCCGGTGAACTCCCGTTCCCCAAAATGGATAAATGCAGAAATTGAGGTCGGCGTCCATGGCACAATTACGCCTCTAACGAGTACCCCCTCCTTTTCTTCAAGATCTGTGTACCCCGCATAGAACTCATGGAGGAGGCTCGGATCATACCCCTTGAATCGGTTGGAAGTAAACCAACCCCAATTCCGCTTTCTTGCCAAATGGGAGAGCACCCTGTAACCTGGCCTGTTATCAAGTCCGTCTGGAATTTCTATCCTCCTATCCGGAATAGTTGATCGCCCCCCTTGAGCAAGCTCTACCTGGAGCCTCTGACGGACGTAATTGCAGCAAGAGACAACTCGAATAACTCATGGGAAGGTTGGGAGCTTGAAGCTTCCCCCTTACCCTTCTTGCTCTTAGACGAGCCAGCTTTCTTCTTGTCTCGTGGAGGCATGGTTCCTACAAACAACAATTAGTATCTTGTACGACACAAAACAGATTTATGCATATGCAAATGCAAGAGCGATAAAAAAGCGATAAAAACTCCGGGTTGCCTCCCGGATAGCGCCATTGTTTATAGTGTTTGACTCGACTTCTTCTTGCATCTCAGCTCTTCTTTTTGAGGGTACTAGACTTCCCCTTCATGTATCTTATCCTCATGCCACGAACCTGTGAATGAGAATAAACATAGACAACAAGACCAAAGTAGTTAACGGTGTGAGAAGCATTGAAGTGAATATTTGGATCAGATATGGCTCGCAACACATGTCGCTTGCCATCCACCTCAATGGTGCAAGTTCTTCGGTAGATGTCTATCACGGAGCGTAGTTTAGTCAAGAACGTTCGCCCCAAGAGAACAACATCCCCCATCCCAGGTGTAGACGCCGGCATAACTACAAAGTTGGTGTACACAGAAGCTTCACCAATCTTAACCAATACGTTCTTCACAACGCCTTCGGATCTCACAAAGGATCCATCCGCCAATTGCACAATAGCCTTATGCTCAGATAGTTTTCCAAGGCTACTCTTCTCAAACACATTCATTGGGAGCACATTAGAGTAAGATCCCGTATCTAGTGTAGCACGAACATCTTCAAGTTCATCAATCCCGTCCTTAACATCGAAACTCTGAGGGATTGGCTCGGGATCCTCTTGCTCCTCATCACTCTCATCAGAACCAAGGTCCTTCTCTTCTTCCTTGGCTAGTGGGGTTTCTTCATCCTTGCAACGCTCACATTTAGCAACCTTCTTGATGGTGATTTCAACAGGAAGATCACCCACCAAGGTAATGGACATTGACTTCTCAGTGTTGCTAGGCAACTTCCCTTGCTCCCTACTTCCTCCACGGTCAATCAACTCTTGCATCTTTTGATGGGCAAGCCTAGTGCTCTCTTCCAAACGATCAAGCCTCGCCCTAGTCTTCTCAGAATCTTCTTCATAACGCTTAAGAAAACTTTGGGTGTGATCAACAATTTTTTGCAAGTTTTCCATGAGTAGAGCTGTCTTCGACTTCGGTTGCTCTTTGGGAGCGGGATTTTCGCAGTGATCATTACCATAGCTAAGCCTACTACGGTCTTGGTTAGGGCCATAAGTTTGGCTAGCCGGTGCATATCCTTGATTGTTCCGGAACCCTATTCTCCAAAATCCACCTCGAGGATTCCTACCATCTTGTCCGTAGCTAGCTTCTTGATTACCAAATTCCGTAGCAAAAGCTTCCTCTTCGCCTCCTTGAACCCAATTGCCATCATCATATGCAACTCCGATCTACACATATGAGCTCCATGCCCATAGTTCTTGCATATTCGGCGAACTTCATTCGACACAGATGTTCCAGTGGCACTCTTGAGGACTTGTTTCAACTCATTGGTAAAGCACTCGAATCGATCCCATTCCCCCCATACATAGGAGCCTCCTGAGTAGGTGGAGCTTCAGGTCCATGTCTCCTAACCATTTCTCTTGGATCCTTGAATTGCGAACCCTTAGCAAGCCTTTCGAAAACCGCCCAGATGACTTCCGCGGTTTCCTCCCAAATATTGCCACGGCATTGGAAATCCACCACTTGTTTGTTCTCAAAGGTTAGTCCAATGTAGAAGTGTTGGACAAGATCCGAAAGCTCAAAACCATGGTGAGGGCACTTGTTCATGAGGTCTTGGAACCTCTCAAACGCGGTGTAGATGGTCTCATCATAGTCTTGTTTGAACCCAGTGATTTGCGCCTTAAGCGCGGCAGTCAAGGTGTGGGGAAAGTATTTCTCCATGAATGCTGAAAAAACTTTTTCCCCAGTGTCAAGCGAACCCGCCGGTAAAGAACTCAACTATGACTTGGCCCTATCGCCAAGCCCCATAGCAAAAACCTTCATTCTCAACTCATCCGTTGTTATTTCAGCTCCGGGTCATGGGAGTTCGTTGACGAAGTCATCGATATCGTGCAAGTACCCCATCACATCTTCCCTTGCTAAGCCATAGAACCTCGGAAGTTGTTGGAACGCGTGGTATTTTATTTCCAAATCTCGAGTTGCAGGCGAAAGAACAATCGCCGGTCCCCTCATACGATCCTTGGTGGGTTGAACTCATGCTTTCAGTGGTCTAGCTTCTGCCATTCCGACGATTTCCTTAAAAAGACTGTGTAGAGATTCAGAGAAATCGGTATCCTCTATTTTCTCTAGTTCACGTCGTCGACGTAGTCGCCTTCTTTGGTGGTAGACTCTGTCGATTTCAACGATTGGTTCAGCAAGCGGTGTTCCCCTAGATCGTGTACTTCGCATACACTATCTGCAACAAGCTAAGAAAGGAGTATCAGAGAGATCAAATAAAAGAAAACTACTAACTAGGAATTGAATGCTGAAACTATATAAAAGCTAAACAGAAAAAAGGAGTATAGTCCCCGGCAACGGCGCCAATTTGATGAACTGGAATTTGTCAGATTCAATTGATCAAATAAATTCGTTTTTAGCCAAAGGCAATTCACAACTACAACGAAAACCGTAGTGTAGCTATAAAATAACCTCGAGTGTCGATCTCTAAGGACTATAACTAGCTTGGGACTTTCTATTCTCAGGTTGGCTTCGTACCGACCTAAACGTAGGTCTTATTATATATTTCATTCTAATTATTAAATTTTGATAAAATATATAAATGTGCAGTTATACCCCTACTTTCAAAAAATTCATTTAAATAATTTAAATAAGTTCTTACTATTTTATAAGTATTAAAATTAAAAATAAAAATTAACTTTAACTAAAATTAAAATTAATCAATATATATCAAATTAATTTCAACAACAATTCAATGGATATTCGTTTTCCATAATCTAATTGCACAAGCTATCAACATTTGTAGAGGACAATAACAAAAGCTTATTTTTTTTAGCTACGAAGTATATTATTTAGAAGTGTTCGATAGTTTATGTATCATTAAAATGGATAAATTAATTATGATCAATTAACTTTGATTTGTGATTAATATTAATTAATAAGGTTTACGAGTATATGTAATCATATAAATTGAATTAAGGGCATTATAGTTAATTTGAATTTTTGTGGTGATTTTTAATGTTAAAGAAAATTAATTATAATCCATCGTACCAAAAATGACTTTGAACCGAAATGAATGGATGAGATTAAATTAAGCACCACATGGCAACTATTGAATGAAGACATGAGTTTAGGTTGGTACGGAGCCGACCTGAGAATAGAAAGCCCCAACTAGCTTTATCTAATTTAACTTAAACTATAAACTCAACAGACGACTTAGCACATATTTTCTTATCAAGATAATGGAAGTTAGTGATAGTATGATCATTCAAAGTATAGCAGGTTAATAATCATGCATGAAGTACCCGATCGTTTTGCACAGAAATCTAAGATCATGAATTGTCCAATGTGTTCCATTCAATTCAACACTACGAAGATAGAGGGCTTAGATAGATCAAAGAAATAAAACAATAACTCAAAGTCTGATTCGCATTACCGCCATCATGCATAATTAATAACCCCCGCTAAGAAATCACATACTATCACCAACGATAGATTTAGCTACTCATAGATGTCATGCAATCAACAGAAATCAAAGCAAGATTGAATGAAAACATGTTGAAAGATATAAATATAAATAGAAAAATCGTGAGATACAATGTCACTGACGAAGATTGTCAATCTCCGAAGAATCGCGATCTCACAAGCTCCAAATTGATAAGAAAAATTGTCTCCTATGCTAAGAACTCCCATAACAGGCTCTGGAGAATTCCTATCTAAAACTAATGAGAAAGGTATGAAAAAAGGTCTGAGAAAGAATGAAAAAACGTAGAGAAAATGCAACTATATATAGGAGTTCGGAACGTGTGGGGCGAGTCGCCCCAGACACCGGGCGAACCGCCCCACATCCCGGGCGAACCGCCCGGGAGCTCCAGTCGGTGAGGAACGCGTTTTTGATGCGTTTTTGGATTTCTTTTTCTTTTCGGACTCGGTTTTTGCCTTCTAGTAACCTTTAAGCCTTGAAACTCGACCCCTAGACTTCAAATCCCATCCGGAATTTTCTAGATACTCCAAAAATGTCCTCGGAACACCAATTCTTCGTTCTCTTCAATATAATTGCCCGGAAAATACGTTTTTCACCTAAAATCTGAAAAATGCAAACTAAAGGGAAACGTGACACTATTCTAATAAAATGCACTATAATATAGCTAAATTAACATAGAGGATAGCTAAATTGGTAAAAAAAGACTCGAATGAAGGTGTAAAATACACGTTCATCACTTATTAACTGTATAATTCGATTCATGGTTTTATTAACTGTAGCTACTGCCTGGTGCTTTCATCCAAACCCACTATGAGAGTGAGATACCAGTGAAAATATATGTAGTTGCTGAAGATGGCTATGCATGGAAATGCAAGGTCAAAATTGTCAAAGGGAGAACCTATCTCGCTGATGGTTGGGTAACTTTCAGAAATCATGCTGGTGTCAAAATTCAAGACACATTGATGTTTTCGTATGGAAAATTCAACATCCTATATGTTTCCCTGTTTGACTGTAATGAGCTATTACGAAACATTTCAACTGAGTCAATAGCTGAGGCTCAAAATCCTGTTGTTAACACCACAGTCCCTGCACCACCTAAATCACCTTCTCCTGTAGCAGCTATTGCAGAACTTATTACACCATCAGCTCCCCATCTCCTCACAATTGGTAATACCCCACTCTCTCCGTGTAACCTCGTTCGCATCAGTGCTCCAACAAAGAGAAGTGTAAACTCGAAGCCAAAGAAAGGTTAGGTGAGTTCCAACATATAAAAGTTTCCATTGACTCCCGTTAATGAATAATACTGAAAAAATATCCTTTTCAGGTATTGTTCGCATTGCAAGGCAAGGAGTTGACATTTTCCCAAGAATACTAACGTATTCTGATCCTGAACTATCTACCAAACAGCCAGTCCCTCCAACCTTGGAACCTGCTACTGTTGATGCAACCATGAAGCCTCAGTCTGACCTAGGTTATCTACTCTATCAAATTAATTATAAATCTTATTGTTGAAAAGATAAACTAATACATGTTAATGTGTTGCAGGTGATAGAGAGAGGAAGAGAGGACGTAATACATGTACTGATGCTGCTAATTCTACGTCTGACCATAAGCAGATACAAAACAAAACAATGAAACCGTTTCAGGCCGGAATAACATTTGTTCACAAAGGTGACAACTCTATCTGAAATACATGTTCATATTAATTACACATTCTTACGAACACCTTGTGTAACTTTAACAGGTTTCTTAGTTGAAAGTTCTGCCCAAGCTCTTGGTCTACCTAAACCAAAAGGCGAAAATGGTACATACGTATAATTATTTTACTTATTGGTTGTTGACAACTACCTCATATAACATACAATTAATCACATAGCTTTCGCTTGATTGACAGAGCCTATTCCATCAAACTTGCCTCCTGTTTCATATGATCCAACTAGGCGTGACATCTCAATCCCTGCAACCAGATATCTTGTGCTTCATCTCTGGTCAATGGTTCAAGGCGTGGAAGAGTACGATTTTGAGATACTCATAAGTAATATGTCAACACTCTCAATAAGTATATTATCGGTTATGTTTTGATCTGATAGGCTTATTCAATTTTACAGCCAATCAACTTGTCATTTGCACACAGTAACCTACATTCAGGAATGAGTTAGATGAACTTCACTCTTGATGTTGTTTGCAAATGGAAAATTGTTGTCAATGTATACAAAGAAGCCGCGTATCTGAGCTACGGTTGGAAAGAGTTTGCTGCTGCACAGAAACTTGAAAGAGGAGACTCATTTGTCATTGTCAGGGATCCACGCGTCAGCTATGGCTGGAAAGTCACCATAATAAGAATGTTGTATTTGCTCCCTCACCAACTTGCTCTGATGTTTAGTCTGTAATCATTATCTTTTGTCAAGCCGCGATATTGATAAGCTGCCCCTTAGAGTATAATCTATGGGACATCTATTCAATTTTGCAAAGATGTAATATCTTAACTTTGCCATCGGCCTTTCATATGCTCTTGTAGCTTTGTATGACTGATTGGATCAAGTAACTCTTTAACGATCTATTTGGTCGATTAACTATTTTACGATTTATTTTCAACCTGTTATTGAGTTCCTAAGTACTTAATACTGACTAGTATCTGGTCTGATTATATGTTCGTAATGTTATCTCGTGTTACAATGATATGTCCCGACTACAACTATACTGCGATACTTCTGATCCTCCGACCAGTTACATGTGATATTAGAAGATGTACTATTGATGTATTATTGTCAGCATATTCAAGTATTCCTGAACTTCTATACATCCTCTAGTGGATGTATTATTATCAACATATTCAAGTATTCCTGAACTTCTGTACTCCGGTACAGATGCAGTCTTCTGTTCCTTTTTTTTTGTTGTTTTTTTGTTACTTGTTTTTGTACTCTGGTACAGATATACTTGTAAGAAAATACGGTCAGAGTTACCCCTAGGGTACGCAGCGGAATTTCAAAAAATTTCTTAACATACAGGTTAATTGATTATGTATATGCCATATATATGTAAACACGTCAATTAGAAGACTAACCTTACTTCCAAAGCAGCTTCCAAGTCTTCGTAATAATCCGGTGTATCTTCTCCTTCGTCGAAGTCGAAGATATCTGCAATACTCTGATTATGTGCAAGACAATAAGAGTTAGTTTCCAGCTCCTAGAACCTCAACCTTGGTATCCACGGATGAAGAGCCTATCAGAAGAATGCTAGGATATTCTTTGTGCGACCAAGAAGACAGGGCGGCGATTTTCCTCCGGCAAGAGGGTGGCGCGCCCGTGTGGCTTATAGAGGAGGGGAGAGCTTTTATTTTCTCTAAGAAAACTGGGTAGTGAACTGTGTGTAAAACTATGTCCAAAGCTTTCTAATAGTCTACTATATATAGTAGTCAATAGAAGCCTAAAGCATAAGCAATTAGACTTCGTAAAGGAATAAGAATCTAATTCTTATCGCACTAGGAAACAAATATCAAGTCTAGATTCATTCCCAATCAAATTAAAACTCAATCAGGAAAATCTAACTTATCCCTTGGACTTCTAACAGAGGAAGGAGTCGAACTCCTTCCCTTACTCCAAGTAGATTTTGCTCATGTGCATATGTTAATTCTAAATTAACATATCCTTTCAAATCAAACCTCTATTATATTTTTAAAATATAATCTTCGTATTTACATAAAATACAATTAATTAGTCAATTCAATTAATAATTCCAAATCATTAATTGAGCCACTAAATATTATAGTTAATACCAAATCAATTGTAATCCATCAATCATAATTAATTCCAAATTAATTGCGATTCCATCTTCAAGGATATTCTGATAAGCTGAATCACCACATAGTGTGACCCATAGGGCCTCATTGTATTAAGCAAGTCCTAGACTAGGCAAAATGGAATTCCTAAACGGTTCCATTTGCAATATCAATACATGAGGACGTTTGAGAGGTTTCTCAAAGCAAACCCTTTAGTTGCGAAGTCTGTTGCGCTCAACGCGGCGATGGTAACGTCCCTTCACCTGACTGACTCGAATGCATCTAGGATCGATGATGTGTCCATCCCAATAATACATCCACGGGCGTCTCAGGGAGTTGCTTGGTTACTAAGATATACTTATGACCATCATAATATATCGATGCACTGGCCAGTGACTTTACCAACACAACTATGAAGACTACGAGCAGTACTCTCCTGTGCTACACATGAGAGATGAATCCTTCATAGAAACACTTATCATCCCAATTTGTATGTAGCCATAATTCTGGATCGTGTCTTAGGTCAACTGCTTATTCAGAGCTGACATCGACGGGTCCACCAAGGATATGGGGCAACAAATGTGATGATAAAGTCCTGTAAGTCCAAAGGACGACTAGCATCACTTCGACAACTTACCTGTTCCCATAGACACTTCGGTGTAGAGTATACATCGATGGGAGTGTCCGGTGGGTACTTCCATTGTTCGGTAATCTCCATCGAACAACTATGCGCAGTTATGGGAATGTTTCTTGATTGTCAAACAATTCGTTCCGTGGTCGTGGGATCGGCTCACACTTGCTCCAACAAGTATAACCTCCACGCATAC
Organism: Plantago ovata; assembly: GCA_028274465.1. Taxonomy (NCBI): domain Eukaryota; kingdom Viridiplantae; phylum Streptophyta; class Magnoliopsida; order Lamiales; family Plantaginaceae; genus Plantago; species Plantago ovata. Next base: position 87,572,724 of record CM051455.1, on the reverse strand, counting down.
TAGTCTCATCTGGTTCATTCAGACCCCTACACCCGAGATGAACCTCGACTAGGGAGAGTTTGGGATAGATGATAACTCACATAGCTCCCACTATCTGTGTGATCGGTCATCTATCCGAGGGGACATGTTTAATATCAATACAGACAGAAATAGACATATGACATGATGCATGCTTGGTGTAATATAAATATGAAAGCGATACTCAATAGTAAAACAACAAACATATATTATATTATGTTGACCTGTGTAATAGTACATATATGTCCTCTATAAGGGCTGCATGCCCTTAATAAGGACTGTCTTTAGGACATATACACTATCAATCTCCCACTTGGACTAGAGCCTGTCACCTTTATGCCTAATACCCAGATTAGCATAATGTGTTAAGTGGACTTCCACTGATAAGACCTTGGTGAAAGGATCTGCCACGTTGTCCGTGGTAGAGACACGTTCTATACTAACTTCTCCTCTATCAATAATCTCACGTATAACGTGATATTTTTTAAGTACATGTTTGTTCTTGTTTGTAGATCTAGGCTCCCTAGCTTGAGAGACGGCGCCCGTATTGTCACAATAAATCGTTATTGGACTAGGAGCAGGAACAACCCTCAATTCCTTCAAGAACTCTGAAATCCAGATAGCTTCTTTCGATGCTTCTGATGCAGCAATGTACTCGGCTTTTGTGGATGAGTCAGCAACTGTGGCTTGCTTAGAACTCTCCCAACATATAGCTCCTCCGTTCAATTTGAATACATATCCTGTCTGTGACTTAAAGTCATCAGGATCTGATTCAAATCCAGCGTCGACATACCCAGACATCTTTAATTCTGGTTCTCCACCAAACACAAAGAACATCTCTTTAGTCCGTCGAAGGTACTTAAGAATGTTCTCTACAGCAGTCCAGTGAGGTACTCCTGGATTCTGTTGGTGTCGACAAGTGACACTAAACGCATATGCCACATCGGGCCTTGTGCAATTCATTGCATACATTATAGACCCTACTGCCGAAGCATAGGTCACACGACTCATTGCATTTCTTTTTTCATCAGTTTTAGGACCATCCTTAACTGATAAGACAATCCCATGCCTAGCTAGGAGAAAGCCTCTCTTTGAGTCATCCATCTTATAACGCTTCAGTATTTTGTCGATGTAGGTGGACTGTGTCAATCCTAACATCCTCTTGGATCTATCTCTAAAGATCTTGATCCCTAGGATGTAGTTCGCTTCACCCAAGTCCTTCATCGAGAAGGTACTTGATAACCAAACTTTAGTCTCTTCTAGCATAGAGACATTGTTTCCCATGATCAAAATGTCATCAACATAAATGATCATGAAAACGACTCCCTTATCGATGTGCCTAGCGTAGACACAGGGATCTTCCTTGCTTCTGATGAAGTCAAACGATTTGACAGCTTCATCAAAGCGGATATTCCAGCTCCTTGACGCTTGCTTTATCCCATAGATGGATCTTTGTAATTTGCATACAACATTTGGCCTGGTTTTACTAATAAAACCTTTCGGTTGTACCATATAGACCTCTTCCTCAAGATTGCCATTGAGGAAGGCAGTCTTTACATCCATCTGCCAAATCTCATAATCCTAGTAGGCAGCTATCGCAAGTAGAATTCGAATGGACTTCAATTTTGCTACCGGTGAAAAGGTTTCATCGTAATCGATGGCATACCTTTGCGTGTAGCCTTTCGCCACAAGCCTAGCTTTGTGCATTTGTACCTTGCCATCGGCATCTGTCTTTCGTTTAAAGACCCATTTGCACCCAATAGGTCTAACCCCTTGGGGCAAGTCTACCATGTTCCAAACTTGGTTCTGGTACATGGAGTCCATTGCCAATTCCATGGCCTCTTGCCATTTGTCTGAGTCAATATCAATTATTGCCTCTTTGTAGGTCTCGGGATCTTCCCAATCTGATAAGCCGACATCAAGTTCACTGATGTCTTCTATCATAAGGCTTTGCTTCTGAGGTCCTTTTAGGATCCTCTTCGACCTACGGAGCTCGACTGGTTCTGGTGCTTTTATTTTCTGGCTTCCTGTAACACGAACATTATCAGTGGGTACTGATGCAGCTGGTCGCGCCCCGCGACCCTGTTCCCTTGCGGGAGGCTGCTCTTGTGCAACTTGTTGCACAGGTTGGTTGACAACGGGTTCTATTGGCGTGGTTTCAACTGTTGATCTAATCACAGGACTCCCACTGACTATGACATGCCTAGCAAGTGTCATATCATTACCCTTCTCTGCTTCGAAAGCTCCCACTGAACTTGAGTCCAAATCAGAAGATTTAGAGAACTCATGTTCGCGCGTGTCAAAGTCTTGAATTTCTTCAAGTTCTATCATGTCATCTAACCTCTCTTCTTCGAGGTATTCAGCTTCTAAAAACTTGACGTTTCTAGATACGATCACCTTGTGATCTTCAGCATGATAGAATTCATAGCCTCTCGTCTAACGAGGATAGCCTATGAAATATACTTTGACACCCTTGGCATCTAACTTATCAGTGAGCATCAGTTTGACTATCGAAGGACAGCCCCAAGGTCTAAAATATCCTAGTGAGGGCTTCTTTCCCTTCCATAACTCATAAGGAGTTTTCTCCACTGATTTAGATGGTACACGGTTCAGAATGTAGATTGCAGTTTGTAGTGCATATCCCCACAGATATTTTGGAAGAGTCGAGAATCCAATCATTGATCTTACCATGTCTAACAGGGTTCGATTCCTCCTCTCAGACAAACCATTTAACTGTGGTGTTCCAGGAGGAGTCCATTGCGATTGAATTCCATTTTCATCAAGTAGTCGATAAATTCTTCACTAAGGTATTCACCTCCTCTGTAACGCCCTGTTTTTTTTATTTTATTTGTTTATTATTTTATTATTTAATTATTTTAAATTAATTAATTACCTATGTAATTTATTTTAATCGGTAATTATTTAATTTCTTTCCCGCGTGATAGCTTTCGACTTTGGAGAATCCACGTAGTAGTAATTCGTCTCGTTTCATCCTTGGACTAGGTCGCAATCTGGCCTTGCATTTCTCTTAGTCCATTTCGTGCTAGCCTACTTGTTGGCCCAATATCTTGGCCGTCTCACGGCCCATCAGCTTACTCAACCCTAACCCTAATCCGTTACCCATCTTCATTCCTCATTACCGTCAAAACAAAGAAGAGAGAAAGAAAGAACGAAAGAAAGAAAGAGAAGAATAGAAAGAGTTGTTGCTGCTTCCTTCCACCGCCGTTCCGTCTCCGTTCGTCACCCGCCGCCCGACCGAGCTCCGTGCTACACCAAGCCGTGCTGTCCCGATCCCGCCGCCGCCGCGCCGTTAGACCAAGTCAAGCCGCCGCGCCGATTCGTTTCGATCCGCCGCGCCCGTTTTCATCAGAGTGCCGCGCCGCCTCCGCCGTGTTCTGATTCGCGCGCCGCCCGGCTCTGATTCGCGTGCGCCGCCCGTTCCGTTCCCATGTCGATTCAGCCGCGCCGCCAGTCCCAAGCTCCGTTCGGATCCCGAATACTTTCGTTAAGCACCATACGGTTCTGTCCTGTTTTGTGTTTGTTAGATTCAAATCTCAATTGAGATTTTTTTTCGAATTCTTAGTGTTAGTTGTTTTTTATTCGTTTCAGTGTCGTTCCGTCTCGTTCCGGTACTGTTCCGCCCCGCTTCACCGTCGATTCTGTTCTGCTCCACTCGAATCGCTCAACTCCGATTCCATCTCCCTTGCACTGTCCCATTTCGGTTTCATTCCAGTCGGTGAGTTGGCTCGGCTCTGTTTTTGCAAATTCCAATTCGAACCTTGAATTGAATCACGATTTTGATTCTGTTGTTTCCATATTGATTCGCAGCCTACTCCTTATCCCTGTTCCTTCGAAGGTAAATTCGAATCCTCTTGTTTTCGTTTTTCAATTATTTTCTTTATGACAATTCTACCCCTGCTACACTTTGACTTCGATTATGTTTGAGAACCGGGACTTAAAGATAGTTTTGGATTGGATTTGTTGTTGTTTGTGGAACTGTTGACCTTGACCCTACTACTGGTGACCAAATCTGGACAGTTTGACCCTGTTGTTGACTGACCTTGACCATTCGTATGTTAACCGAAACTGGACTGTTTGACTTTGAAAAAAAACTGAATTGGACCTCAGTAACTTAATTTGAACCTTGTGGACTGTTTTGGTTTGACTAGTACCTGTGAGGACCGTTTTGATAATTCTAGAAATTTTAAAGGACCTTTTTACAATTATGTTTTGACCTATGTTGACTGACAGTGTACTAGTTTAAGAGTTTTTTGGAGTTTTGTCGACTGTTATATGTGTTTAAACTTGTTGGGCTTGTTTGTACTTTTCGAAATTAAAAGAGGACTTTTCTGCAAATCCTAATTTGAGGGTAAATTGGTATTTTCTCTTGACCTCGACTGTTTGGAGATGGTTGGAGTTTTTGGTGAACTGTTTTGTTGATTCGGAAACTTGTGAGTTTGTTGAGTAATTTCTTAAACCTAAAGAAGTTTTCTGCATTTGTTTTACGAAGGTCAAAATGGTAATTTTACTGTTGAGGGTATTCTGGTAATTTTGTAATCTGATTTTAAATTGTTTTCTAAAATCTAGTAAGTTATTAGTTCCTGTTTTGGTGAATGGAGTAATGATTTACCTTCTAGCTTAGTTGGTTAAGGGTTGTGTGACTAACTTAGAGGTCTCGAGTTCGAGCCCCTCCTCTGCCACTTCTTTACCGACATTTTTATTTTGATTCGTTTAGCTTTTGTTCGACTTCTAGTTCGTAACTAGATACTTTCTCTTTAGGTTCTTCGTTGTTCGATAACTCTTAAGCTCACTGCTCGTTGGAGACTTTTGCTTGCAAGTTGAGGTGAGTATTCACCCCTAAACTTATCTATTTGCGAAAAACTGGAAGGCTATGTGACTATCTGTATCTATTACTATATTCTGTTAAACCGTATACTTCCACGTAAAAGTAACTAAGTCCTAAGTATGACTATTTACTTTCTTTGTTTACTGCTACTCTGTTCTGGATTAACTTTTTTGCAGGAACACTTCTCGGTGTTTGATTGTTAGTATCTGTTTGATCTGTATCTGTTCTGTCTGTTTCTGTGTGACCAGTCGATTAGGTCGTAATTAGGTAGGCCTGGGTAGTAGAGGACTATCGGGTTTGCTTGATTATTGCCTAGTCTAATCCCTTTTAGGCGCGAGGCAGAAGTCGCTGAGGTCTATTAGGGTCGTAGGTTCTGTTTCCCCAAAGTACACGGGGGTTTCTGTTTCTGTGCGGAGTTGTATACCCTCTGGAGGGAGCTATAAGGGCTATTGGGAGTAGGAGCAATAAGACGGGATGCACCAACGGACTTCGACTTATCTGTTCTGTCTTTCTGTTCTGTTTGTTATATTATCTGCTGAAAAGGATTTTGATTTCAAAAACTGTTTACTTTCTGTTTGTTAACTTATAACCTCACTGAGATCCTTTATCTCACACTCTCTTTGTTTTCAAAAATTCCTTCCTTCCAGATACCATTGAGGATGCACGCGAGTAGGATGCCAGCGACTGAGAGAAGGGTTTGGGGTGTCTTTGGGAATTTATTTCAAAATAAGAAGATGAAACTTTTCACTGTCTTCAATAGTTGTTATTCATTTGATTTCTAAGTTACTATTTGATATTTACTTGATTCTATTAGCGCTGTGAGCGTCAAATATTATTATGGCATTTATTGCCGATCGTTGTTTTTAAAATTATTTCGGATTTTCTCTTTTCAAGAAATTATTTTGTTTTTAAAAACCGGTACCGTTACATCCTCGATCTGATCGAAGAGTGACTATCCTTAGGTTCAATTCATTCTCGACCTCATTCCTAAACTCCTTGAATTTCCCAAAGGTCTCGGATTTATTCTTCATAAGATAAATATATCCATACCTTGAGAAATCGTCAGTAAAGGTAACGAAGTAAGGATAATCCCCACGCGCATGGACTTTAAAAGGTCCACATACATCGGTATGTATGAGCTCTAAGCAGCGAGTGGCACGAACACCTTGTCCAACAAAAGGTTTGTTCGTCATCTTACCCTTAACACATGATTCGCATGTACCATATGATTCAAAATCAAATGGTTCTAAGTAGTCCAACTTCCTTAGTCTTTGAATCCGTGTTTCATTGATATGGCCTAGCCGACAATGCCATAGATAAGATGGATTATTCTTCCTAGTTGAAGACGGTTGTTTGTTATGTATTTGAAATAAAGGTAGACTACTTTGCAAAATATATAAACCATTCACTAAGCGAGCTTTTCCATAATACTGGTCATTTAACGAAAAATAACAAGTATTATTAGCAAAGGAAAAACCCCAATTGTCCAACAATGGAATGGAAATAATATTTCTGACAATGGATGGAACAAAATAGACGTTATCAAGTTCTAATCATTGTCCTGATGGTAAATCTATCTTGCAGCGTCCAACGCGTTTGGCTTGAACTGGATTGTTGTTCCCAACATGCAAGTCGATTTCACCTTGCTTGACTAGCCTGTGTTCAATGAGCCCCTTCACATTATTACAAATGTGCGAGCCACAGGTTGTATCTAATACCCAACCATTGGAGTCAAAAGTAGTCATGTTCATTTCAATAACAAACATAACTGAGCTAGAAGCCGGTGGCTTCTTAGCTTGATCTGCCCTCAGCTTAGGACAATCTTTCTTCCAATGTCCTTTCTGTTTACAGAAAAGACATTCATCTGTGCGTACCGTTCCGCTCCTCTTGAACTTCCTTTTCTGGTTCAGACGCTTAGGCTTATCACTCGAAGTGTTAGCCGTGCTCCCGACTTTCCCTTACCCTTAGCACCTTTGTTTCTCGGGTTTAGGTTAGACGGTTGCCCAACATACATAATCGACTTTTCCTTCTTAGGAAGAGTTTGATCATATGTCTTCAGCAGATTATGGAGTTCGGGCAGTGTTACGTCCTTCGCATTCATGGTGTTTAACGATGAACTGCGAATACGAATTCGGCAATGATTGAAGGATAAAGATCACCATGATCTTATTCTCATCTTGAGAACATGTTCAGACATGTTCCCTCCTTCATTGAGCTTGCATCCGTGTATCTCTTTGATCAAATCAAATTCAACACTTCTGGTTGTCGTCTTAAAGAGCGACTCAAGATGCTTCAGCATCTCATACGGCAACATGCTATCATGTTGTCTCTGCAGCTCATTGCTCATTGCCGCCAGCATAATACACTGCGCGGATCTAGCATCCTCATGATGCTTATCAGACTTTGCCTTGTTGGCTTGATTCCAAATCAGCAACTTGATCGACAGTCTGATTCTCGAGACACACGGGATTAGCCTCGTCCAAGACGTACTCAATCCTTTTGTACCTCAGCACCAAACATATATTCCTGATCCAATCTAGGAAGTTTGGTCCGGTCAAAATTTGTTTCTCTAAGTCAACACGGAGCGAGATACTCGCCATTTCGGTTTTCCAGGAGAAATAGTATAAAACGAAAATAATAAATCAACTATTGAATAGTATTTCTAAATACACAGTCAACATAACTAAACAACAAGGTCCTTTAGCTGTTTAGCTCCCACTATTTTTACATATGCTTACCCCCACAACAAACATACGGGTAATGTCCAACATGTTACCGTAGTGGCCAAGATCCAAATCCATACTATGCTATACTCCAACGGGGGCTGGTTGCATGGCATAATATGACCGGTAGAACTATCCAATTGCGTCACGCAACTCTTTGTTGTTAAATCTAATTTAACCCGATGCCCTACATATTGTACCTATCGAGGTCGCTAGATACAATATGCAGTAAGTCATAACCATAGGCTTACTCTAATCTAACGATCACTGCGAGTCTGTAAGACGAGATCGCCAATACAAGAAAACGCAATGAAAGTTCAGAATTAAAGCACCCTATGGAAAGCATATCAGAAATACATACATATATATATTTCTGTACTTATATTGGTTGGGGCTTGTCGCTTGAGGGTTGTTATCAGTCATCTACAAACAAATAAGGGCGCCGCCTACCCATCATGCATGAGCGGTCTACACGTATCCATTCTAGTTCTAAACGCGGTCAAGCACATAATGGGTGCCGCCTACCCATACATAAAATATGCGGTCCGACATATAAGAGGGCGCCGCCTACCCTCGCATGCATAGCGGTCGAACGGAAAGTGAAATACTTGGTATTTAAACATGCATTGTCAAACAATAGCATATCGAGCAAACAAAACAAGTAATAGCCTATGTGGATGCCAAAGGACTTCATAATTTCATTATGAAAATTGTAATCCCATACTTATAATCTTTATGAAATAATTGAAAACTTGGACTAGATTGAAAAATCGAAAATTCTATTGACCAAGTAGCAATTTTCGAAAACCCGAAGGAATTGTAATTTTTGAAACCTTGGAGGTGTTAAATCTAAAATTCAAAAGTAGAAGGACTAATTTGCAATAAACAATAAATTGATAAATTACAAATAAGCCCTTTAACTTTATACTAATTAAATTTAACCCCTCTAGTTAAAAACAATTGCAATTAAATCATATTTATATTCCAAATATAAAATTCAATCCTTAAAATTTTCAAAATTCGATTTTGGGTCCAACCCGGGAAAATATATATATATATATTAAAATATGCGACGAGAGTCCCGTCCCCTACCGTGCCTGCGGCCGTGGGCGCCCTGCGCCTGCGGCACGCAGGCACGGGCGTCCGCAGGCGCGGGTGCCTGCGTCCCGCAGGTACTCGGGTGCCCGCGGCATGCAGGCGCCGAACGCCTGCGCCCGCGGTCATGGTCAATTATATATATATATATATATATATATATATATATATATATATATATATATATATATATATATATATATATATATATATATATATATATATATATATATATATATATATATATATATATATATTTATTTATTTTATTTTTTGAAAAATATAAATTCTAAATTTATATAAAAACAAAACCTTTGAAAATCGAATTAATCATAGAATCAATTGCATCCACATAACTACAAAATCATACAATATATATACGTATATACGTAATCAATTAACCTGGCTCCGATACCACTGTAAGAATATACGGTCAGAGTTACCCCTAGGGTACGCAGAGGAATTTCAAAAAATTTGTTAACATACATGTTAATTGATTATGTATATGTCGTATATATGTAAACACGTCAATTAGAAGACTAACATTACTTCCAAAGCAGTTTCCAAGTCTTCGTAATAATCCGGTATATCTTCTCCTTCGTCGAAGTCGAAGATATCTGCAATACTCTGATTATCTGCAAGACAATAAGAGTTAGTTTCCAGCTCCTAGAACCTCAACCTTGGTATCCACGGATGAACAACCTATCGGAAGAATGCTAGAATATTCTTTGTGTGACCAAGAAGACGGGGGGCGGTTTTCCTCCGGCAAGAGGGTGGCGTGCGCGTGTGGCTTATAGAGGAGGGGAGAGCTTTTATTTTCTCTAAGAAAACTGGGTAGTGAACTGTGTGTAAAACTATGTCCAAAGCTCTCTAATAGTCTACTATATATAGTAGTCAATAGAAGCCTAAAGCATAAGCAATTAGACTTCGTAAAGGAATAAGAATCTAATTCTTATCGCACTAGGAAACCAATATCAAGTCTAGATTCATTCCCAATCAAATTAAAACTCAATCAGGAAAATCTAACTTATCCCTTGGACTTCTAATAGAGGAAGGAGTCGAACTCCTTCCCCTACTCCAAGTAGATTTTGCCCATGTGCATATGTTAATTCTAATTTAACATATCCTTTCAAATCAAACCTCTATTATATTTTTAAAATATAATCTTTAATTGTATTTACATAAAATACAATTAATTAGCCAATTCAATTAATAATTCCAAATCATTAATTGAGCCACTAAATATTATAATTAATTCCAAATCAATTATAATCCATCAATCACAATTAATTCCAAATTAATTGCGATTCCATCTTCAAGGATATTCTGATAAGCTGAATCACCACATAGTGTGACCCATAGGGCCTCATTGTATTAAGCAAGTCCTAGACTAGGCAAAATGGAATTCCTAGACGTTTCCATGTGCTTAATAGATGAGGACGTTTGAGAGGTTTCTCAAAGCAAACCCTTTCGTTGCGAAGTCTGTTGTGCTCAACGTGGCGATGGTAACGTCCCTTCATCTGACTGATTCGAATGCATCTAGGATCGATGATGTGTCTATCCCAATAATACATCCACGGGCGTCTCAGGGAGTTGCTTGGTTACTAAGATATACTTATGACCATCATAATATATCGTTGCACTGGCCAGTGACTTTACCAACACAACTATGAAGACTACGATCATTACTCTCTTGTGCTACACATGAGAGATGAATCCTTCACAGAAACACTTATCATCCCCATTTGTATGTAGCCATAATCCTGGATCGTGTCTTAGGTCAACTGCTTATTCAGAGCTGACATCGACGGGTCCACCAAGGATATGGGGCAACAAATGTGATGATAAAGTCCTGTAAGTCCAAAGGACGACTGGCATCACTTCGTCAACTTACCGGTTCCCATAGACACTTCGGTGTAGAGTATACATCGATGGGAGTGTCCGGTGGGTGCTTCCATTGTTCGGTAATCTCCATCGAACAACTATGCGCAGTTATGGGAACGTTTCTTGATTGTCCAACAATCCGTTCCGTGGTCGTGGGATCGGCTCACATTTGCTCCAACAAGTATAACCTCCACGCATACTAGTCTCATCTGGTTCATTCAGACCCCTACATCCGAGATGAACCTCGACTAGGTAGAGTTTGGGATAGATGATAACTCACATAGCTCCCACTATCTGTGTGATCGGTCATCTATCCGAGGGGACATGTTTAATATCAGTACAGACGGAAATAGAGATATGACTTGCTGCATGCCTGGTGTAATATAAATATGAAAGCGATACTCAATAGTAAAACAACAAACATATATTATATTACGTTGACCTGTGTAATAGTACATATATGTCCTCTATAAGGGTTGCATGCCCTTAATAAGGACTGTCTTTAGGACATATACACTATCAATACTGTCTATATATACATTTTCGATTATCTAAGTTGGTACTTCTTCTCATCTTATACAACATTATGCAAAACTCAAGCAATATACCAGAACCTGATGGGTACCCATCTATATTCATAAAGGTGCCTTCCGCAGAAACAACACAATTGGTAAAATCTACAGATCTATTTGTGTGAATCAAATATATTCATTTATCTGATTAAATTAGATGCTTTTATCTGATTCATTTCATCCAATTCACTCTAATGCAGCTAATACCTCCGGAATTCCAAGCAATTTACATGGCTTCACTCCCACGACATGTTACATTATCCACCACAGATAACATCCCATGGCTTGTGGTTATTACAAAGTGGAATTCTTGGACTCTGCTATGTCAAGGAATTCAGGATTTCATATCCTATTACTCAATAGGTTCAGATTATCAGTTGTGCATGAAGTTCGACTTGGAAAGCCACTTTGCTGTTCGGAAGTTCAAACCACATTTTAGTGCTGAAATAATTATCCCATCAGCTTCCATGTCAGTTCACCCCAGACATATCCGCCTTACGGAATACAGAGAACCGTTCTTTGTGGAGCAGCGAGTCGGACTTCCAGATACTTACTGAATGTAAAAGTTACAATTTACAGAATGCTCAACTACACAAAAATGAGCCAGGTTCGTTTTAAACCCTGAGAACTATACTTATATATATTGTTAAGTTATCTTTACTGAACAAGTCATTTTATTATAGAGATAAGCCATAACGAAAGGATTCTTCGTTATAACCAATTTGTTCCATTTTGCAAAATCATCGTAACTCATGATATGCTAATGCGCGATAGCGTCGAGGTATATGAGATGTCCCCATCTAAATTATAGCAGTGAAAAGGATTAGATTTCTAACTTTTTTCTTTTATTTTCATGTTTTTTCTCAACGAGGTTCTGCCACTTCATTTTGGACGATGTGAGTTAAAGGATGGAATGAACAAAGTTACACTTAAAGTTCTAGGTGGAGGACAATGGTAGATGGATGGAAGGCTTTCTTGTTGGGAAACCATATTCAACAAGTCATGGTCTGCTTTATTGAAGCTAACATGCGATTCAAAATTCACATGGCAACTAATAGGCACGTTTGGAATGTTATATTATCTCCTCCTCATAGGATGAAACAGTTCATGTGCGACAACTAGTTTTTATATATGCTTTTAAAGTCTGTACTATTTAACCAAATATTGATTGTTATTTTGAGATTTATGTTCTTCATGTTATTGATAATTCACTACGAAAATTTTATTATAACTGCACCAAGGTATAGATAATGTTATGATTACAGTTAAAGTAAGCATTACTTATACAGTTAGATGTTAAATCAAACACAGATTGATATATTATATCAAGCAAGACAAAATAGTCTTATTAGCATTTGAACAAATAATATCACCGATTACTCTTAATGTCTCTACTACTTAGCATAATAGTTGTCTTTCTAATACAAAATTAAACAATCTTCACACCATTCATCTTAGGATCTATACTAATTCGCTATATCTTCCTTGTAATTTACAATTATTATGTCAGTATGTTTATATTTAACTTTCTACAAGCATTTCGAGAACTTACTATTATATCCGCACAAGGTACAAAATACTCATATCAAAGAAATTGACATGCACAACTGCATATATACATAACTTATAATTAAGTAGTCTAAATCAATTATCTCCTATCAAACGAGACACAAACTATCAAACAACATCATTCACACGAAAAACCAAATATCAATTACAGTACCTTACAATGTCAAATTGATGACAGTGTTTTTTACACTATCATTCGGGTCATTTTCACCAATTTAGCTATCCCCTTGCGTGCATTTTAGTGCATTTTGTTAGAATAGTGTCACGTTTCCATTTCTTTTGTTATTTTCAGGTTTTAGGTGAAAATCGCACTTTTGGATATAAATCATGGCGAAACAATGAAGTTTTGGTGCAACGAGATCACCCGTGGTGTGTCAAGGAGTACCGGGACGAGTTTCAAGGCCAAAAGACCAAGTTTCGAAGCTCAAAACCGTGCCCAAGGCGAAGGAGAACATGAAAGATTTGAGATATCTTGTATGAGGCGGAAACGGTAGTTCATTCAGAGTTCGGCTGAAGATTTTGGAGCCTTTGAAGTGAAATCTGGAAGTTCCATTTGCATAGTCTCAGTATTTTGGGCAACAGTCATTCATACGATATTGGATTGGGATGAGGTTATAACCTACGCGTAGCTAACTCGAAGAGCTATCCAACGGTGGGTCTTACGTGCCAATCCAAATTCGGATGCGCCCGGAATCTCTGTTCGAACTTAGTGGAAAAATTGGCAAACTTGCTGCCCGTGCCAGGCGGACCGCCGTATACCAGGCCGTCCACCGGGGAGCTTCCGACAGCTATATATATAATTGTAAAGGTTGAGAATTTTCATATCTTTCATCACAATTTTGCAGACATAAACCCTAGAGCTTGTTCTGGGTATATTTTCTCTTAGAACCATTGTTTCTTAGCGATTTTGGAGAGTAGAGATTTGGACATCAATTGATCTCACCTTGCTTGATCTTTGTGAGTTTAGCAATTCACCGGAGATTGACAACCTTTGGTGGTAACTTTGTATCTCACAATTTATGCTATTTATCTTTCAATTCAATTATGTTTTCTCATATGATTGCTATTGTTGTTTATGATTTTGATATGAATAGCTAAACATCTAGTTGGTGATAGTATGTAAATTCGTAGCTAGGGTTCATATTATGCATGATTGAGTTTCTGAGTCTTTTACTTGTTTTATTGTTATATTCGAATCTTTGATACGATTAAGCCAATATCTTCATAGAAAAGTGTTAGAAATACTAGGACAATTCAAGATCATTGTTTTCAATATCTTCAATTACAAGTACTGCTTGAACTAAGACTGACAACCTTAGCCAAGTATTAGTATAGATAGGAAGCTTTCAAAATACACGTCTACAAATCTGTTTTTTGGTATTTGTTAATTCGAATTACTTTTAAAGCAGTACGAGTTGCACTTTCATGCATATTATGCTTAGAACGAGCATAATATCACCAGCTCTCATCTTATATTGTTAAGTAAAAGCTAAGTTAAATTTGTTTTCTGAATTTATATAGTTAGTTATTTAATTAAAGCTAGTTTAGTCCCTAGAGATCGACACTCGAGGTCATCTTACCTCTGCACTACGTGTTTTGTGTAGTTTTGAGTTGCCCTTTGGCTAAAATAAATTTATTTGATTGTTCGAGTCTGACAATCTCGTTCATTAAATTGGCGCCGTTGCCGGGGACTTTAACTCCTTTTTATCTTTAGCTTATTTATATTTTCAGCAGTCAATTTCAAGGATAAGTGATCTTAGTTTGTCTAGTTTAGAAGTCGATTTCCAAATTTTTGTCAGAACTAACAGGACTGATTTTTGGTTGTGAGTTACTCTTGTCACAGATATCCAGGTTTTGTGATGGCTCGCCCACTTTTGAAATCATGGGTTCAACCCAACCGGGAACGAATGAGAGGTCCAGCTATCGTCCTTTCTACTGCTACGCGTGATTTGGAGATTAAAAATCACATGTTCCAGCAGCTTCTGAAATTCCACGGGATGGCTAAGGAGGATGTTATGGGATTCTTGAACGACATTGAGAATTTCATTAACAATTTCCCAAGGCCTGGAGTAGGAATTACGGATGATGAGTTGCGCATGAAGGTTTTTGCTATGGGACTCGGTGATAGAGCAAAAGCATGGTTGGGCACTCTGGAGGCCGGATCGCTCGACACCTGGGGGAAGGTGTTTTCTGCTTTTATGGAGAAATATTTTCCCCACACCTTGACTACCGCACTAAAGGCACAAATCCGCGGTTTCAAGCAAGATTATGATGAAACCATCTACACTGCTTTGGAGAGGTTCAAGGACCTCAAGAACAAGTGCCCACACCATGGGATGGATATCTCTGATCTAGTTCAACACTTCTACGATGGGCTCACCTATGAGAGCCAACATATGGTAGATTTCCAGTGCCGTTGAAATATTTGGGAGGAGACCGCCGAAGGAGTGTGGGCGTCTTTCGAAAGGCTTGCGAAAGGGTCTCAGTTCAAGGATCCAAGGGGCATGAACACGAGGCGTGGAGCTGAAGTTCCAGCAAAATCCGAGGTGCAGTTGAATGGTGTGAGTGGGGATAGGTTCGATGGCTTCGCCAATGAGATGAGGCAGGCTCTTAAGAGCTCGATGGGACATGCTCTTTCCAATGAGGTTTGCAGGGTATGCAAGAACTATGGGCATGGAGCTCATATGTGTAGATCAGATTTAGCAAAAGAAGATGTTTACTGGGCAGACCGTAGTAATCTCAACTACGGTAATGATCATTGTGAAAACACTACTCCTAGAGCCGAAGCACCTAAGTCCAAGTCAGCTGCTCTCTTGGAAAATCTGCAGAAGATGGTTGATAACACCCAAAGGTTTATGAAGAGGTATGAAAAAGACTCAGAGAAGACGAAGGGTAGGCTTGATCCATTGGAGGCAAGTACTAGGCTTGCTCACCAAAAGATGCAAGAGCTAATCGACCGTGGAGCGAGTAGGGAGCAAGGAAAGCTGCCCAGTAACACGGAGAAGTCGATGTCGATAACCTTGGTCGGAGACCTTTCTGTGGAGATCACCATAAAGAAAGCTGTTGAGTGCAAGTGTTGTGCACAAGGTGAGCCTCCTTCGGCCAAGGAGGAAGATAAGGGCCTGGGATTCGATGTGAGTGATGAGGAGAATGAAGATCCCGAACCAATCCCTGATAACTTCGATGTTAAGGTTGGGATAGGTGGTCTCGATGATGTCCGTGCTACACTAGATACGGGAGCATTCTCTAATGTGCTCCCAATGAATCTGTTTGAGAAGAGTGGCCTAGGAGAGCTAGAGAAACACAAGGCCATTGTGCAACTGGCAGATGGATCCTTTGTGAGGCCGGAAGGTGTTGTTCGGAATGTGCTAATGACGATTGGTGGCACTTCTATTTACACCAATTTCGTGGTGATGCCGGCATCGCGGTGTGGGATGAATGATGTGGTTCTTTTAGGAAGAGCTTTCTTGACCAAGGTGCGATCTGTGATCGACACCTACAGGGGATCTTGCACAATTGAGGTAGATGGCAAGCAACATACGTTGCAAGCCAGTTCTGATCATAAAATACATTCCATTGATTCTCACCCCATAAGCTTTTTTGGCCTTGTTGTGTTTGTTCATTCTCATTCTCATGTACTAGGTATGAGAAAGAGATCCATGAAGGGGAAGGCTAGTACCCGTTTGGAAAGGAACTAAGGAACAAGAATAAGTCGAGTTAGAGACTAATAAACAATGGTGCTTTCCGGGAGGCAACCCGGAGTTTTTATTGCTTTCTTGCATTGCATGCATACATCGAACAATTTGTTTTTTGATATGTAGCTTGTAGTTTTCCCTTTTTTGAGTCTTTAGTGTTTTTTCCTTTGTGTTGGAGTATGTTTTTGGTGATAAGATAGGTAAAAAGTTGATATTTTTTGTATTCGGAGGTGATAGTATGTAAATTCGTAGCTAGGGTTCATATTATGCATTTGATTGTCAGACTCGAACAATGAAATAAATTTATTTTAGCCAAAGGGCAACTCACAACTATACAAAACACGTAGTGCAGAGGTAAGATGACCTCGAGTGTCGATCTCTAGGGACTTAACTAGCTTTTTAACTACAATAACTACTATAAATTCAGAAACAAATTTAACTTATCTTAACTTAACAATATATAACGAGAGCTGGTGATAGTATGCTCATTCTAAGCATCGGGTTCTAATTATGCATGAAAGTGCAACACGTACTGCTTTAAAAGTAATTCGAATTAACAAACACCAAAAGACAAATTTGTAGACATGTATTTTGAAAGCTTCCTATCTATACTAATACTTGGCTAAGGTTGTCAGGCTTAGTTCAAGCAGTACTTGATAATTATAATTATTGAAATCGATGATCTTGAATCGAATAAAACAATAATACAAGTAAAAGACTCAGAAACTCAATCATGCACAATATGTACCCTAGCTATGAATTTACATACTATCACCAACTAGAAATTTAGCCACTCATATCAAAATCAAGATCAACAATAGCAATCATAGATGAAAACATAATTGAATTGTAAGATAGAGTATAAGAAAGGTGAGATACAAAGTTACCACCGAGGGTTGTCAATCTCTGGTGAACTGCAAAACTCACAAGTTTCTAGCAAGGTGAGATCAAAAGGTCTCCAAATCTCTACCTTGGTGCTCCAAATTGCTAAGATAAAGTAGTTATAAGAGAGAAAACCCAGAACAAGCTCTAGGGTTTATGTCTGCAAAATTATGATCTAAGATATAAACATTCGCAACTTTACAAATATATATATCTGCTGTCGGAACCTCCCAGGCGGACCGCCTGGGGTGCCAGGCGGTGCGCCTGGAACGGGCAGAGAATTGCCCGTGCTTTTCTTCCTCCAAGTCTTCGATTTTTTGCCTTGGGCACGGTTTTGAGCTCCGAAACTTGGTCTTTTGGCCTGGAAACTTGTCCCGGTACTCCTTGACACACTACGAGTGATCTTGTTGCACCAAAACTTCAATGTTTCGCCATGATTCATATCCAAAAGTGCGATTTTCACCTAAATCCTGAAAATAACAAAGAAAATGAAAACATGAGACTATTCTAACAAAATGCACTAAAATGCATACTAGAGGATAGCTAAATTGGTGATAAAGAACCGAATGATAGTGTAAAAAACAATGTCATCAAACTCCCCAAACCGAACATTTGCTTGTCCTCAAGCACATAGCTAGACTCTATGCAAACTACATGCAACACAAAGAGAGTCTCATGCCAAACAAGAAGAACTAATCTATTGTATCTACTAAATGCTTATGAACAAAGACCATACAAATCATAACATGGAAGTAGGTTGAAGAATGCCTCGATTGAACCTATACACATTCACATATGCACTTTGTTAAACAAGGGAGTCTCTCGTAACATTCTCTACCTGGACCTAGTCAATTACGACGTAATGAAGCATATTAAAATACAAAAGGTTGCCCCGTGCCTATGAAACTGAGGGCTTACTACTGTTCACCAAGTGAGACTTTCCCTCAAGAGAGGTCGAACCAATACTGGCTCTCATCAAACGAAGAAGGGTTCCCTAATAGACAACACTCCCCTATTCTACCCGACTCTTAGAGCAAAGATCTTCACCACTTCCTGAATGGCAAGACGAGGGTGGTCTAGAACAAGCCTTGGACTAGGCGACACAAAAACACAAGGAAGAATTTACAACTCGATTACAAACTACTACAAAAGCTGAAAAAAGATGCAACTCTTTGCTAATCTGCATTTTGGTTTGCTTGGACCCTTCTTTTGTTTTTTTAGGGTCTTATTCTTTTTCTCTTTTTTTTTCTTTTTCCAGATTTCTGGAATTTCTTATTTTTCTTCTCCTTTTTTTTTTTTGTATATAGCCAGCAGTAGCACAATGAAAGGAAATAACAATGACACTATAACGACCTCCCCAAACCTATTCGAAAGAATAGGTTGGAGCACAAACTCACAAAGAAGAAGAAAAACAAACTCAAATGACTCAACTATACGAAAAACAAGTCATAACAATGGTAACCCCCTCCACAAACCTATTCGTTAGAATAGGTTTCAAACAAAGGATCACACACCTCACTCTACCTCCTTCCTAGGCATTTGGGAATCTCAAAAACCAAGGTGAAGACTTGTTGCCTCTTACGTACATAATTACACGAGAATACAACCAAAGACTCTAACATGCAACATTTTATAAGGCCTTCGTGAACCGCAGTAGGGAAAAACCACATAGTGATGTCAAGACTATCAAGTTTAACTAGTGCACATACGAATATGACAAGCCAAGCGAGAAAAACCTCAAACTATTCCATAGAGATGCAGTGCATGGTCAATGGTAAAAAACACTTAGTCTATACAATAAAAAAGTTCAAAAAATTTGGCAATAAACTCCACATAACATCATGCAAAACTAGACTAAGGATGAATGCATACGAACAAACTAAATCCTAAGAAAGCGATAAACGTGCAAACAAAGGTACAAGATACAATACTCAATGACAACAAGTCATACAAATCTAACATCATAATTCACATAACACCCCCTCCCCCACATGAAGCTCAAGCTGGTCTCCAGCAAAAAAGAGAGAATGAGGAATGTAAAGTGATACAAGATGTTACGGAATGTGTGGCCTCTGTCGGCTGAGTATACCAGAATGGACATGTGAAAAGACTAGTAATCCGGGTCATAATCCCCGTAATAGTCGTTCCACATGTCAGAGAGAAGATCCTGAGACTGCTGTAGGGTCTCCTGCTGACGGTCCAAGAGCATATGCTGCTGCAACATGAGCTGCCTCTCGTTCCGGCGAAGCTCCTCCGCGTGTTCCCAATTACGGTTGCGCTGGGCAACATAGCCATCAAGAGTATGCTGCAACCCCTGTACAGTGGTGTTCAGAGTTGCAACATTCTAATCGAACCCACAGAATCTGTCATCAAGGTAGGCTCTGAGCTCAGTAAAATCAAACCCCCTGGAACCACGTGCTACCCGCGGTGGCTGCTGTGACCCACTAGGAGTGGCGGTGTCTGGAATACGGTCCCGATCGTCGGTCTCCATGTCATCGCCATCACTCGCAGGGGGTGAGGGAGGTGGTTGATGAACGGAGATTTGTCGGGTCTCGATTCAAGCAAATAAATTTGTTATTTAGCCAAAGGCAATTCACAACTACAACGAAAACCGTAGTGTAGCAGTAGAATGACCTCGAGTGTCGTTCTCTCAGGACTAAAGAATATAAAAACAGCAGACGGTATAGCAAAGGGTTTTCTAACAGATAATGGAGATTGGTGATAGTATGATCCTTCAAAGCATAACGGGTCAATAATCATGCGTAAATTCCTCGGTCTTGCATGGAGATCTTTGATCAATCGAATGTCCTGTTGTAATTATTAAGCACTACGAAGATAAAGATACTGACAAGTCAATCACTATTGTCCTATTGTGTTCCGTAATTATTCAACACTACGAAGATATAGATGCGCATAGGTCGACGAGGGTCCAACTGTGCATAATAATTAATACAACATACGAGAATTTAGGCTGAGCATGATCAACGAAATAAAGCAATAACACGGAGTATAATGCGCGATATAGCCATTAGCATGATTATCTTCCCTTCGCTAAGAATTCACATACTACCACCAACGATAAGTTTAGCTACTCATAATAGGCATGCAATCAACAGAAATCATAGAAGAAAACATGTTGAAAGATATATAAAAATAAGTGGAATAAACTGTAAGATACAATGTTACCGAAGGTTGTCAATCTCCGAAGAATTGCGATCCTACAAGCTTCAATCTGCTATGAAAAAGTGTCTCCTAAGCTACGAACCCCCAGAACAGTCTCTGGGAACTCCCTACCTAAAACTACAGAGAAAGGTGAGAGAATAGGTCTGGAAAAGTATGAATTTCGGAGAAAACCTGAGCAACTATATATAGGCTACGAAATAGTGTGGGGCGATTCGCCCCACGTCCCAGGCGGTTCGCCCGGGAGTAATTTTTGCGGAATTCCGCGTTTTCGACGCGTTCTTGGATTTCTTCCCCTTTTCGGACTCGGTTTCTGACTTCTAGTGGCCTTCTAACCTCCAGATTCGACCCCTAGACTCCAAATCCTATCCGGAAACCTTCAGATACTCCAAATAGGCTTCTGGAACATCAATTCCTTGTCAACTTCAATATAATTGCCCGGAAATCCTCGTTTTTCAACCAAAACCTGTAAAATAAAATCTAAAGGGAAACGTGACACTATTCTAATAAAATGCACTAAAATATAGCTAAATTAACATAGAGGATAGCTAAAATAGGTGAAAAAGACTCAAATGAAAGTGTAAAATACACATTCATCAAACTCCCCAAACCGAACCTTTGCTTGTCCTCAAGCATCTAAGCTAGACTGTAACACCCCGTTTTTTTTAATTATTTATTTAATTATTATTTTATTATTTAATTATTTAATTATTTATTTTAGTTAATTGATTATCAGAGTAAATTATTTATTCGATAATTATTTAATTAATTTCGCGTAAGCAAGTTCGTTTCATTACGTTTGGATCGATCTGGAAGCCTGGACCGTTTTGACCTCTTTTTGGCCCATTATTGAGCCCAGTCAAAGGCCTGTTGACCGACCCTTTTGACCAACCCTAACCCTAATCAGACTTGACTCCTCCTCTTCCTTGCTGCCGTCATAATCGAATTAGAAGAAGAAAGAAAAGAAAGAAAGAAAGAGAGGAGAGAAAGAGAAGAGAACTCGCTGCTTCTGTTTCGCCGCCGCCGCCGCGCCGTTGGCCTCCCGTTTCGATCTGGCCGCACCGGTCCCGTTCGCGCCGTCGAGCCGCACCGTCGTCCGACCGTTCCGCTTCGCGTACGCCGGCCGATCTCATCTCTCTGTCTGTTCCAATCCGCGAAGTACGCCGCCACCGCGCCGATTGTGACCACGTTTCGATCGAATCTCGTCCGATCTGATCGTTCCGTCACCGCGCCGCCACCCAAGCTCCGACACGACACCGCCGCCAGCACCGTCCCGATTCTGCCCGTATCTGCTCCGGTTCACGTGCTCTGCCCCGGCTCCGATTTAGTCAGCCGTTCGCGACCCCAGCTCCGTTCAAATCTCGGTCCAACCATCATCATTCGCGCCCGCACTCCGTCCGAATTCATTCCGACCCATTCTGATTCCGTTTTCAATTCCGGTAAGTGGAGTACAACCTTCTGTTCTGCTCGTCTTCTCCATCCTCTCGATTCAAGTCGCAATTTAGATTTTATTTTAACATTTCCCTCTTTTAAATTCACAGATTGCTGGTTCTCCGTTTACATTCGAAGGTAAACTCTGTTTTCTCCCCATTTTGTTCTTACTTCTTCTTTCGGACATTTTTACCCCTGCTGCTGTTGACCTTGAAATTAAACCGGGACTTAGGAAAGTTTGGTTTTGTGTTGTGTTGTTGTTTGTGGACTGACTGTTGACCAAATCTGGACTATTCGAACTCGTATTGACTGACTTGGACTTTTGAGTAATTATTTAAGAAACTTGAGGACTGAATTTGTAAAGATTAAAACCTTTGAGGACCTTTTTGGGGTTTCTGGAACTTTAAGGGGCCTTTTTGCAATTTACCGTTGACCGTAGTTGACTGACAGAAGACTTTGTCGTAAACCATTTTATTCTTTGAGGACTGATTGGTATGTTTGGCACTTCTGGTTCTGTTTGGACTTTCTGTTTTCGAAAAGGGTTCTTTTGCAATTTACCACTGAGGGTATTTTGGTAATTTCCAGAATCTGAAAACCGACAGAGTATTTCTGAAAATGTTTCAACTTAGTTTTTGTTTTTGTAAGTTAGTAATGACTTGACTTGCTAGCCTAGTTGGTTAGGTCCTTGCTTGACTAACTTAGAGGTTCCGAGTTCGAACCCCGTCTTTACCACTTCCTTTTCAACCTTTTCCTTCCGTCCGTTCGACTTCTAAAGTGTGATTAGTATTTTCTCTTTAGGTTCTTCGTTGTCCGATTACCTGTAAGCTCATTACTCGTTGGAGATCTTTTGCTCGCAAGTTAAGGTGAGTGTTCACCCCTAAACCTATTATTTGCGAAAAACTGGAAGGATATGTGACAACTTGTACCTATTACTATATACTGTTTTACTGTATGCTTCCACGTAAAAGTATAAGTCCTAAGTATGACTTTTTACCTTTCTGTTTATTGCTACTCTGTTCTGGACTGACTTTTCTGCAGGAACACTTCTCGGTGTTTGACTATCTGTATCTGTTTGTTCTGTTTCTGTTCTGTTTCTGTGTGACCGGTCGATTAGGTTGTAACTAGGTAGACTTGGGTAGTAGAGGACTATCGGGTTTGCTTGGTTATTGCCTAGTCTAATCCCTTTTAGACGCGAGGCAGAAGTCGCTGAGGTCTATTAGGGTCGTAGGATCTGTTTCCCCAAAGTACACGGGGGTTTTCTGTTTTTGTCCGGAGTTGTGCACCCTCTGGAGGGAGTTATAAGGGCATTCTGGGAGTAGGAGCAATAAGGCGGGCTACACCAACGGTCTACAACGTATCTGTTCTGTTAATCTGTTATATGTGTTCTGTTCTGTTTGCTCGTTTTTCTGAAAAGGATTTTGTTTTTAAAACTGATTACTTTCTGTTTTAACTTAGAACCTCACTGAGATCCTTTATCTCACACTCTTTTGTTTTTCAAAATTCCTTCCTTCCAGATGCTGCTGAGGATGTGCGTGACTAGGATGCCAGCGACTGAGAGAAGGGTCTGGGGTGTCACGGGTTTCTTTTCAAAATAAGAAGATAAACTTTTATTGTCTTCATTCGTTGTTCATTCGAACTTGAGTTGTCATTGGATATTGTTTATTACTGTTAGCGTCAAAGATTATTTTGGCATTTCTTGCCGACCGTTGTTATTAAAGTATATTTCGATTTCCTTTTCCAAGAAATTATTTTGTTTTCAAAACCGGTACCGTTACAGTTGGTATCAGAGCTTGAGTTCAAACTCGAGCTTGCTAGGATAGGGTCTTCTGGCCTTTGGGGTGCGTGTGAGGGTCCAAGTCGCTGGATTAGATTGAGTATTCTTCGTTCTGTCTCTTCTAAAGTTTGGTCTTCCGCATTAACTCTGAACCGTTATGTTCGTCTGTCAACTGTCTTACTATTCTGTCTTCCATCTTCCGAAACTTTATTGTTCATTCTGTTTAACTTCTCTAAGTTCACAAGCTACTATTGTCACTTTGTTAATTTTCTTTAAGGCGATTATATATTTTTATTAATTGCGTTAGTATTGGTTTAAAAGCATGTATTTACTATAATGTCATTTGTTGCATGCATTTGTTTTACTTCTTGAGGTTGATATATGCTCTTGCTAGGTTCTGTCATATTGCGATCTATCGCTTAACCAAAGTTGACATAAATCACTGGCAGGCGGCCGACTGTTTATGTGATTCGTGTTAACCGAGGTCAAATGACTGATCACTTTATGAGAGAACGCTCTTATTGCATGCGTTATGTTTACGAATCTTTCCTACGACATATGAATTTGCTACTTATGCTTTTATCATTGCTTCTTCAATTTATGTCTGCCTTGCATGCTAGGTTAGACACACTCGAGGATTTACTTAGTGTTTAGTTGCTATTTTCCTTTTGACTCCCTGAGTTGATTTTGACCTTAGCATTTTTGGTTATCTTTTTTGCGTCTCTTGCTCGTTCACTAGGATGACTTAAGATAGTGCCTTAGATTACGTCTACGCCTGAAGATCGACTCACTCAAGATGGTTAATTACGTTACTGACCTTAGACTAATTTCGATAGGATGGCTCCAAGGAACAATCAGGACCAAGTGGAGCGGATCATTGCAGCTTTGGGCAACTTCAGTGAGAGCGTACGCAACGTTGAGCTACCACCTGTTCAACCAGCTTCGCCGCCACCGCCACCGACTCAAACAATCCATCAGGCTGCGGAACGCTTTGCTCGTTTCCATCCCGACAGGTTCGATGGGGCACCAAATGCCCGCAAAGCTGAGCTTTGGCTGGAGAGCATGGAGAATCTGTTCTCGATCTTGCACTACCCTGATGAAAGGAGGATTGAGCTCGCAGCTTTCCAGTTTGAAGGAGCAGCAAGAAATTGGTGGAGGACCATAGATGCAAGGTGGAGACAAGCAGCAGTTGCCCGCACTTGGGAGAACTTTGAGAAGGAGTTCATGGATAAGTTCGTGCCTCGCCTAGTTCGCGAGAGCAGGAGAGATGAGTTCCAAGCCTTGGTGCAAGGAAATATGAATGTCGCCGAATATGACTCCGAGTTCACTCGACTGTTGAAGTACGTACCGCACTTTCAAAACGACGAGAGGGAGAAGGTGCGCCATTTTGTGAAGGGTCTGAACTCGGAGATCCGTTACAGCCTGTTCGGGACCGACATGCTCACCTACATTAAAGCAATGGAGTTAGCCGCTGAGGTAGAGAGTGGTCTGGGAGAACTCGAGAACTATGAACCCCGACGGTCTCGAAAGAGGAGTTCTGATCACAGAAGTAGCAAGGATCGTCATTCTCCATCCAAGTATTCTCGCACCGAGCAGAAAAGTCGATCTCGTTATGTGGCCAAAATTGCTGAACAACCACCTCGAAGAAATTGCAATTTCTGCGGAGGCACAACTCATGAGGAGAAGAACTGTTGGAGGAAGCAAGGTGTATGCTTGGCTTGTGGAAGCAAGGAGCATAAGATCAATGATTGTCCGCGACGCAACTCCCTGATGGAAGAAGGAAGATCTGGAGGCACCTCTTCAAGGAATCAAGGAAGTAGTGCGCAGGCCAAACCAAGAGTCTATAGCATGGTTGGACGTGAGACTCCCTCGACAAGTGTGGCTAAAGGTACGCTCACGTGGACAAACTTCTTCTAAGTCTTTTCTTTTCCGTTACCGTGCTGTTTTTCTTTCGCTAGGATAGATTCACTTGAAGCTTAATTACCGACTTTTTGGTTGAGGAGTAATAGTTGGACGATCTGGTTGAAGAGGCAAGCTTTAACTTCCTTAGGTTATTTACGAATTCTCTTAACCTTTGGCTTGCGAACGTGTTCGTTGACCCGGCGTTTGAAGTTTGAAGACTTTCGTTTACCCGTTCCACGTTCGTTATTTCTACGCGAGTTAAGTTTCGAGGACGAAACTTCTTGTAAGGGTGGTGGAGTGTAACACCCCGTTTTTTTTAATTATTTATTTAATTATTTATTTAATTATTTATTTAATTATTATTTAATTATTTAATTATTTATTTTAGTTAATTGATTATCAGAGTAAATTATTTATTCGATAATTATTTAATTAATTTTGCGTAAGCAAGTTCGTTTCGTTACGTTTGGATCGATCTGGAAGCCTGGACCGTTTTGACCTCTTTTTGGCCCATTATTGAGCCCAGTCAAAGGCCTGTTGACCGGCCCTTTTGACCAACCCTAACCCTAATCAGACTTGACTCCTCCTCTTCCTTGCTGCCGTCATAATCGAATTAGAAGAAGAAAGAAAAGAAAGAAAGAAAGAGAGGAGAGGAAGAGAAAGAGAAGAGAACTCGCTGCTTCTGTTTCGCCGCCGCCGCCGCCGCGCCGTTGGCCTCCCGTTTCGATCTGGCCGCACCGGTCCCGTTCGCGCCGTTGAGCCGCACCGTCGTCCGACCGTTCCGCTTCGCGTACGCCGGCCGATCTCATCTCTCTGTCTGTTCCGATCCGCGAAGTACGCCGCCGCCGCGCCGATTGGGACCACGTTTCGATCGAATCTCGTCCGATCTGATCGTTCCGTCACCGCGCCGCCACCCAAGCTCCGACACGACGCCGCCGCTAGCACCGTCCAGATTCTGCCCGTATCTGCTCCGGTTCACGTGCTCTGCCCCGACTCCGATTTAGTCAGCCGTTCGCGACCCCAGCTCCGTTCAAATCTCGGTCCAACCATCATCATTCGCGCCCGCACTCCGTCCGAATTCATTCCGACCCATTCTGATTCCGTTTTCAATTCCGGTAAGTGGAGTACAACCTTCTGTTCTTCTCGTCTTCTCCATCCTCTCGATTCAAGTTGCAATTTAGATTTTATTTTAACATTTCCCTCTTTTAAATTCACAGATTGCTGGTTCTCCGTTTACATTCGAAGGTAAACTCTGTTTTCTCCCCATTTTGTTCTTACTTCTTCTTTCGGACATTTTTACCCCTGCTGCTGTTGACCTTGAAATTAAACCGGGACTTAGGAAAGTTTGGTTTTGTGTTGTGTTGTTGTTTGTGGACTGACTGTTGACCAAATCTGGACTATTCGAACTCGTATTGACTGACTTGGACTTTTGAGTAATTATTTAAGAAACTTGAGGACTGAATTTGTAAAGATTAAAACCTTTGAGGACCTTTTTGGGGTTTCTGGAACTTTAAGGGGCCTTTTTGCAATTTACCGTTGACCGTAGTTGACTGACAGAAGACTTTGTCGTAAACCATTTTATTCTTTGAGGACTGATTGGTATGTTTGGCACTTCTGGTTCTGTTTGGACTTTCTGTTTTCGAAAAGGGTTCTTTTGCAATTTACCACTGAGGGTATTTTGGTAATTTCCAGAATCTGAAAACCGACAGAGTATTTCTGAAAATGTTTCAACTTAGTTTCTGTTTTTGTAAGTTAGTAATGACTTGACTTGCTAGCCTAGTTGGTTAGGTCCTTGCTTGACTAACTTAGAGGTTCCGAGTTCGAACCCCGTCTTTACCACTTCCTTTTCAACCTTTTCCTTCCGTCCGTTCGACTTCTAAAGTGTGATTAGTATTTTCTCTTTAGGTTCTCCGTTGTCCGATTACCTGTAAGCTCATTACTCGTTGGAGATCTTTTGCTCGCAAGTTAAGGTGAGTGTTCACCCCTAAACCTATTATTTGCGAAAAACTGGAAGGATATGTGACAACTTGTACCTATTACTATATACTGTTTTACTGTATGCTTCCACGTAAAAGTATAAGTCCTAAGTATGACTTTTTACCTTTCTGTTTATTGCTACTCTGTTCTGGACTGACTTTTCTGCAGGAACACTTCTCGGTGTTTGACTATCTGTATCTGTTTGTTCTGTTTCTGTTCTGTTTCTGTGTGACCGGTCGATTAGGTTGTAACTAGGTAGACTTGGGTAGTAGAGGACTATCGGGTTTGCTTGGTTATTGCCTAGTCTAATCCCTTTTAGACGCGAGGCAGAAGTCGCTGAGGTCTATTAGGGTCGTAGGATCTGTTTCCCCAAAGTACACGGGGGTTTTCTGTTTTTGTCCGGAGTTGTGCACCCTCTGGAGGGAGTTATAAGGGCATTCTGGGAGTAGGAGCAATAAGGCGGGCTGCACCAACGGTCTACAACGTATCTGTTCTGTTAATCTGTTATATGTGTTCTGTTCTGTTTGCTCGTTTTTCTGAAAAGGATTTTGTTTTTAAAACTGATTACTTTCTGTTTTAACTTAGAACCTCACTGAGATCCTTTATCTCACACTCTTTTGTTTTTCAAAATTCCTTCCTTCCAGATGCTGCTGAGGATGTGCGTGACTAGGATGCCAGCGACTGAGAGAAGGGTCTGGGGTGTCACGGGTTTCTTTTCAAAATAAGAAGATAAACTTTTATTGTCTTCATTCGTTGTTCATTCGAACTTGAGTTGTCATTGGATATTGTTTATTACTGTTAGCGTCAAAGATTATTTTGGCATTTCTTGCCGACCGTTGTTATTAAAGTATATTTCGATTT
Organism: Plantago ovata; assembly: GCA_028274465.1. Lineage (NCBI taxonomy): Eukaryota > Viridiplantae > Streptophyta > Magnoliopsida > Lamiales > Plantaginaceae > Plantago > Plantago ovata. The sequence continues at coordinate 87,544,315 of CM051455.1, read as the reverse complement.
TCCTTTTCCAAGAAATTATTTTGTTTTCAAAACCGGTACCGTTACATAGACTCTAATACAAAAAACAATGCAAGACACAAAATGGAGTCTCATGCCAAATAAAATGAACCAATGTACTGAATCTATCAAAAACCATATAAATCAAAGCATGAATATAGGTTGAAGAATACCTCGATTGACTTATACACATCCACATAAGCACTTATGTCAAGACAAGATAGTCTCTTGTAACATTCTCTACCTGGACCTAGTCAGTGACGACGTAATGAAGCATGCTAAGATACGAATGGCTGTCCCGTGCCTATGAAACTGAGGACTTACTGTTGTTCCACCATGTTAAGACTTTCCCTCAAAGAGGTCGAACCAGTACTGGCTCTCATCAAACGAAGGAGGGTTCCCTATAAAAGATAACACTCCCCTATTCTACCCATCTCTCAAGTAAAGTCTTAAGCTATTCACCACTTCCTGAGTGGCAGGACGAGGGTGGTCTAGAACAGATGACACTCAAGAGCAAAAGACAAAAAATAGAAAATTACAACACGATTACGAACATTACAAGAATTGGAAAATGAGACACAACACTTTGCTAAACTGCTATTTGGCTTTCTTTTTTGGACCCTTCTTTGCTTTTTTGGGGTCTTTTCCTTTTTTCTTTTTTTTCTTTCCAGATTCTTTTTTTCTTTTTCTCTTTTTTTTCTGGAATTTTTTCTTTCTTTTTTTTTGATTTTTTCCTAGCCAGCAGTAGCATAACAAAAAGAGAGAATATGACTCACACGACTTCCCCAAACCTATTCGAAAGAATAGGTTGGAGTACAAAATTTACAGAAAAGGGAAAAATAAACTCACAATACGGAATGAAAAACGAAAAACAAGTCTAATGATGGTGTAACCCCCTCCCCAAACCTATTCGGAAGAATAGTTTATAAACAAAGGATCACGCAACCTCACGCTACCTCCTTCCTAGGTATTTAGCAATCTCAAAGCATGGTGAAGACTTGTTGCCTCTTATGTACATAATTAATCGGGAAAACAACCATAAGACCCTAACATGCATCATCCTATTATAAAGGCCTTCGTGAACCGCAATAGAGAAAACACCACTAAGTGATGTCGAGACTACCAAGCTTAACTAAGTGCAATACATAAATGTGACAAGCCAAGCGAGAAAAACCTCAAACAAATTCATAGAGATGAAGCATATGATTAATGGCATAGCTAGTTAATCTACCCAATAAAAAAGTTCAAAAAATTCGGCAATAAACTCCATATAAAACATGCAAGACTATTCTTGGATGAATGCAGTAAATGCAACCTAAAAAACTAAGAAAGCGGTAAACGTGCAAATGCAATTAAAAAACAAGATACCATACTCAACATCACAAAGCCAAACAATACTTAACATCATGGTTCACATCCCATCCCCCTCATGAAACTTAAGCTAGTCCCTAGCAAAAGAGAATGAGTAAATAAAAAGTGATACTAGATGTTACCGAACGGTTTGGCCTTGGTCGGATGAGTATTCAAGAATGGACTCAAGAGTACCTCGCCACGGTGGCCGCCATTCTCTTGGTCCGATGTAGCAAAGAGACCTAGGAAGCTTCAAAGATCTCACCATGGTGAATGGACTAGTTTGCTTTGCAGGCATATCCAATAAGGACTTCATCAATAGGAGGACATTCACTTTGACTTCATCGAGGTGCTTGTTTAGTGGTGGCTCCTGTGTATCTTGCTTGTCAAGCTTTCCACCTCGGAGGAGTAGATTCACCTCTTTGTACTTAAGAACCTCAGTAGTAACGGAAGGAAGTGGCTTTGGATTGATGCGAATGTCTGCGAGTAAAGAAACAGGGGAGCAGGGGTCATCCAGCTCACTGGTCATGGGAGGCGGTTCTCCCCCCATGCTGGGCGACTCGCCCCCCTGGACCTTCCAATCCCTTCTCCTCTTCAAGTTCTCGAACCTCTTCTACTTCAGCACAATTCAACAAGCTGAATTCTTTCGTAAGATGCTCAGTTACTTCAACTTCTTCAACAACTTTTGCTATACGAAGGTCATCTTCAACTTGCTCGGCATGTGCATCTTCCTCACTGATTTCTTCGGCTTCAAAATACTCCTCGGATGAGCTTCCTGCTTCACCTCGATCTACTTCCTTTGCGGTGATGTGAATTGGTATGACCTCATCGGATTGTGTTGAACCTCTGGCGTACTTACGGAGGACTTCTTCTGCCTCGTCGACCATACATTCTCCCAGACCGCCGCTCAACCGATCCACTCTAAGTCGTTCCTCTTCGCGAAGTCCACCAACGAAGCACCAAATCAACTCCCCATCTTCGAAACGGTGATGGGGGCACTCACGTTTATACAGCTCAAAACGTTAGTAGGCGTCACAAAACTGCTCATACTCTCCTTGCTCGAAATATTGGATCCTATCACGTAAGGCAATTGTCTCATGATAGGGCATGAACCGCGCCAAGAACTCCTCTACTACTTGGCCCCAAGTTTTCAGCGATCCTGGTTCTAACCTTGCAATCCAACGCCTCGGCTCATACCCCAGAGTAAAAGAAAATAATTTCCTGCACAATTGGTCCTTAGTAAACCCTTCTGCAGGAATTCTTTCTATTTCCTTCTCATAGGATCGAATGAAACTCCATGGGTCCATCCCTACTCCATCTTCGTACCTTGGTAAGTACCTCACCATGGACTCCGTCACCTCATACCTCCTCAACTCATCTTCCAGGTATACGGAAGATCCTCTCCTCACCTGCGAGAATTGGGGTGTCATGCGAGCGCGCATGGACATCATATCTGTATTTCTGTAGTAAGAGCAACTCAAAACTAAAAATTAGTTCTATTAGCGTAATCAAACACAATATCACCAAAAATTCCGAGAGCACAAACACGCAAGGTAACGAAGATCAGATTAGATGAATTTACTGAAAAAGATAGGAGGAAAGAAATTAGTGGTCGAACAACACGGACCGGTCGCACATGTTTTTCTTTTTATCTTAATAAAAACACAAGTACTGATGACGCTCTTCGAGAAAAGGGCTCGTCGCGCCATTGATGTGGTCGACAACAAGTTGGTTGGTCGGTCAGGTGTAGTGGGTTTCTGAGTGGAAGGAACTGATCAAATCGAGTCTAACCATTACCAGTGCTTCTATTCGGATAGCCTTTCCCTTCTCTTGTTTTTACTTAAAAGAAAATTGAATGAGTTAAAGTGATGCATTGTATTGATTTGACGTAAATTCAAGTACAAGCATAATGCATAAAAATCTTGGATGATAGGCACGCAAGGCTTGCTAGCTGCACGATTCCTATTTCTTGCTCCTACTCTTGCTCGTAAGAGACCCGAGAGGGAGTGCATTCTGGAAGTACTGAAATGGAGTTTTGGTTTAGGCTTTCCTGCCTTTGCGATGAAGCATGAGTTGGAAGAGAAGGAAGTTACACGTTCAGAGGAAGGATTCGCAGCCCATATCCGAGAAGTCACGTCGGATCTCTTTCTTTCTATATCTGCAATAGGCCTTTGTCAATTCGATCCCAGGTCGGACCAAGACGGATCAATCTGTTGGGATGGACTTCAAATCGAAACCTCTTTTTAAGGGAATCCTACGTCGCTACTCGAAGTCCTTTTTTACTACTTTTAGTTATCTACGAAGTAGCCTTTCCGCGTGGGCTCTTTTAAATCTGACAAAAAAGGGACAAAACCTGGTGGGCTTCAAGGCCGGTTTTCTTACATCCTTTCATTCTTCCGCAGTGCTCTACTTCTTAAAACTAAAACAAAAAGAAGTTTGACTTTCCTTAGGGTTGTTAAGGAACTTCTCTTATGAAAAGAGGTAGGGGCCTTTCACAGGAGCACTTCAAAACATTCCTCCAAGATTCATCACTTCAGGCATAAACTCTCTGAAGGTTGGTGGTATTCCATGGGTTTTTTAGCCTTCTTCCTTCCATGTCTTCGAGACGGTAGCTTCCGTTGTACCTTGCTTCTACAACCTTGTATGGGCCTTCCCAGTTAAGTTGCATCTTCCCGACTTTGCTTAGAATGTCTGCCCTTCGAAGCACTAGGTCCCCAACTTGGAAGTCTCTCTCCTTGACATGCTTGTTATATGACTGGCTATCAACTAGGTATCTCAAGATGTTGGCGAGGGCGGTGGTCCTCGATTCCTCCAATGTTTCCAAGTCGAACATCCTTGAGTCGTGATTGTCCTCGGGTTGATACCCTTGGATTCTGAGTGTCTCCACTGCTACCTCTGCTGGTATGAGTGCTTCCGATCCATAGACCAAGGCAAAAGGAGTTTCCTCATCGCTACTTTGGAGGTAGTGCGATATGCCCGAACTACTCCATCTAGTTCATCGACCCAATCTTTGTTGGTTGATGAACGTATTTTTGACGCGTTCATCTTGTCTTTTCTACCTTCTTTTGCTATCTTCTAGCCTTGTTTTTTGGTTAGTTTTGTAGAATAGTGTCACGTTTTGTGTTTTCTGCATTTTCAGGCACTTAGGTACGAAACGGCGTTTTCGGATTTTCCTTCTTAGATCTGATCTCCAGTCATTTTTTGAATATCTTTTGAACTGTAGCTTCGTTTTGGAGAGCTCCTAAGCCCCAAAACTCAGAGAAAACTCAGATTACATTGTATTTTAGCTTGGGATTCAAGATTTTGATCGGAATTCATCCTTTGTAATCATCTACGGAGAGGTTTTCTTTGCTTTCCACCGATTAGTGACAGCTTTGGTGGTAACTTGTATCACTCTCTTGTCTTGTAGTTTGATATGATGTATTCTGATTATTATTCATATGAATTGTGTCTATGTTGATGAATATGAGTAGCTAAATCTTTTGTGTTGGTGGTAGAATGTAGAATATGCATGCTATGGGTTATGTTTATGCTTACATGAGATTGTGATTCAATCTTGCTGCAAATTCCTTCATATGATTCTTAGTTGCCTATAAAATATATTCGAATTGAGTATAATGACAAAATCTTGGTCAATGAAAGCTATAGGATTGTATGTTAGAGATTTGCAGCATGCTAGATAAATGGTGTTAGTGACAAACACCTCTAAAGTATTGATAGTGGTCTTTTATGATGTGTGTCTTGAAGGTTACCTAGACGAGTTGCTTAGCAGACTTGATCGAAGGTTTTACGCACTGAACTTGTGAGCATATTCGTAACCCATGCATGTGTATTTGATTTCTACCACCAACCGTTTTCCAAACTTGATTACAACAATCTGATATCTCGTTGCTTTGTTCAAAGAAAAACGATTCTATAAACATTTGAACTCGTTGACTGAAATTACTACCAAAAACCTCAAGCAAAGCCACGTTAGGTCCCGAGAGAACGACACTCGGGGACAACTTGCCATTTCACTCTAGTTTGTGTAGTGATAAGTGTTCTTAAGCTTTTAAACAAATTTAATTGGTGAAAAACGACATCATCAATTTGGCGCCGTTGCCGGGGACTTAACTCCTTTGGTTGGTGTTTTTGTTTTGGTTTTTTCAGCCAACATCTCTTCTTTGTCTCATTTCTGTTTTTGTTTCTTTTTGCTTGAGATACTCACTATCTTGTATTTCAGGTGAGTGTATGCCTAGAACCCGAACGGGTGGACCTATTATTGAACCTTTTGTAGACAAGATCGATCGTTTGTTTCAAAGGAGAAGGAGGAATTTGAATCTCGAGTTTGAAGGAGTAGCATCTAGAGCTTCCACTTCTGGTATTCGGGAAGAGTCTTCGTCTTATCTTTTGGAGCCAATTCTTGAATCTGTTTACTTAGAAGGTGAAATGGCGGAGCGGCCCATACGTACACATACTAAGCCTACGGTTGGGGCTAGAGGACCAGCAATTGTCCTCAATGATGCCACCAGGAACTTAGAGATCAAGAATCACATGTTCCAACAACTTCCCAAATTCTATGGGATGGCTAATGAGGACGTGATTGGGTACTTGAATGAGCTCGAGAATTTTGTTCTCCATCTTGGGCGACCAGGAGCTGGTGTTACGGATGATGATCTCCGCATGAAGGTCTTTTCTATGGGGCTAGGTGATCGTGCAAAGGCTTGGCTTAATACTTTGGAGGCCGGGTCTTTGACAACATGGGATCTTTGCTTTGATAAGTTCATGGAGCGTTACTACCCCGCTTCCAAGACAATGGCTATGAAGAGCCAAATTAGCTCCTTCGAGCAGAGGTATGATGAGCCTTTCCACGAGGCCTATGATCGATTCATGGGGTTGCATCATCGATTCCCACATAACGGATATGGTAAAGGTCAGCTTCTCCAATTCTTTTACAATGGTTTACATCCTGAGATTCAATCTCAAGTGGATAGTATTTGTGGAGGTAGTATGGGGGAGTTGCTTCCTTCTCAAGCCCAAGTGAAGCTGGACATGATGTACCGGAATTCCCAAAACCGGAATGTGAGGGCTCGTGTGCTCCAAAAGGAGCAAAGAGGTGAGGCCAAGGTAGTAGTGGAACAAAATGCCTTTGATGGGTTCGCCCATGAAGTAAAGCAAGCTTTGAGGCAAAGCGTTCCTTCTTCTTCTACGGAAGTTTGTGGTGTGTGCAAGAACTATGGGCACCCGACCTATTTATGCCGGTCTGAATTTGCTAGAGAGCAATATATCACTAACGATGTCCGTCAAGAAGTGTATGCTGCTGAGGGAGAGCAAGTAGTTGGAGATGTGAACTACGGGCAAGGATATGGCAATGTGAGGCCACAAAACCGTGGGCCCCGAGGTGGGTACCAGAATCAAGGCAACCGTGGTTATCTTCACAACCCGGATCAAAATGCCTATGGGCCTAATCAAGATAGAAGTCGTCTCAGCTATGGGAACAATTAGTATGAAGGAGCACTGCCTTCTAATTCTACACCTCCGCCTCAGGTTGCAAGTTCGGGACCACAAGGTGGAGGGGTGCTTCCTTCACCTCTTGTCTCTTCTCTCAACGATCTTGTGTTGAAAACAAATAAGTTTATGGAGCATTACTATCGTAATGAAGCTACTAATAATCAGCGGTTTGAGAAGCTTGAGGCTAGTAGTAGCAACCTCCATAAGAAGTTGCAAGAGCTGATAGATCGGGGTCTAGTAGAGAGCAAGGGAAGTTTCCCGGAAACATGGAGAAGGATATGGCCATAACCGTGGTGACTGATTTGCCCGTGGAGATCACGGTTGTGAGAGACAATGCACTAGTTGAGGTGCCAAGTTGCAAGATAACTGAAACTTGCAAAGTAAGTGAGGAGCTTGAGACTCCTAAGGTGGTTGTGGAAGAAAAAGTGGTCGCACAATCTGATGCGATAGTGGAAGAAGTGAATGAAAACTCATCGTCTGAGGATGAGTTGGTGGATATGGTGGAAGTGCCTATCCAAGAGAGCTTTGATGTGGAAATCGGCTTGGGTAAGAAGGATGGAGTAGTGGCAACTCTAGACACGGGAGCGGGTGTGAATGTCATACCTTTGAACGTGTACGAAGAGTCGGGTTTGTCTGGCTTAAGACCAATGAAGTGCATGGTGCAATTGGCGGACGGGTCTATGAAGAAGCCATTGGGTGTGATCGAGAATCTAGTGGTAAGAGTCGCCGGTGTAGAGGTCAAGACGAACTTCATCGTCATGCCTACATCCTCCGCAAAGCTCAAGGATGTGGTTCTTTTGGGTAGAGCCTTCATCAACAAAGTACATATGCTGATAGACATGTACCGTCGTACATGTAGCTTCGAGGTAAATGGCAAGCAACATACGTTGCGAGCCATAATTAATTCATGTGCTTATGTTGATACTAACGAACTTGTAGGATTCTTTGGTCCTCTTTATGTTCGTCAAGATGAGCAGGGACTTGATGCTTTGAAGAGCACTTGGACGGGGAAGTCTAGTACCCGATGCGAAATTGATCCCGCATGAGTTAAGACGAGTCGAGCCAACGACTTTTAAACGAAGGCGCTTCTCGGGAGGCAACCCGAGGTTGTAGGTACTTGCATATAGATTAGAAGCACGTTTAAATTTTGTTTCGTTGTTTAGACAAGGTTTTTGGGGTGAAAATTTAGTAAAAGTTGAAAAAAAATGGGTTTGGGAGCTTCAGGTCCCAAGCGAACCGCTTGGAAAGCCCAAGCGGTCCGCTTGAATTTCCAGTAAGAATGTACATTCTTACTGGAAATCCAAGCGGAGCGCTTGGCAGGTCCCAAGCGGACCGCTTGCCAAGCGCTTCGCTTGGCTTTCCTTAAGAAAGCTAAGCGGGACACTTGAGTATCAAAGCTCCCCACTTCGTTTTTCTTCCTCCATTGCCGATTTAGCACCCCAAAAATCTCAATCTCTCTCAATTCTCCACCAATTCTTGCAATCTTGTGCATTTTACAAAGCCCATCACCCCCTCTATCATCTAAACCGATCAAATTTCACGTTTGAAGCATCCATAACAAGGAATCAAAGGTACCTCTCATGAACCCTAACTTTCTTGAATTTGGGATTTTATCTTAATTAGCTTCAATTGTGTTATGCATTGGTTAATTAGAGTTTAATGATGATTGTTGACCATGTTTCTTACTAGATGTGATGTCTAAATTCGAATTTTGCTCCTCTTGATTTATGATGAATTCTATTGCTCGAAATTTTTGCTATATAATTGTTTGGTGATTGTTAGCTTTGAATTTGAGTTATGTTATGGTTATGGTGATGTTGTGATTGCATGAGAATGTGTTGGATTGGTTGGGTGATTCAATTGGAGAGTTTGTTTGCTTGGTTTAGATTCGTATGGATTTATCGTAACGAAGTGTTAAAGCTTCTCGATTTGTTCATATGAACTTTAGCAAGCCTTCAAACTCACCATGAGATTACTTGAGTGAGTGAGTATTGGAGTCTAGGAGTCGAGTCTAAGTCTCATTGTCTCTTGAAGTTATCTAATAAGATTATTCTAGGTACAATGGCATCAAGAAGAACCAAGAGATCGAGGGGAGAAGGGACCTCGAGTGCCCAACAAACGGCCACACCCGGCGAGTATCGCCAATCGGGGAGGGCAAGGCAATTCGAAGCGAGTTTCCATGCCCACAAGCACACGTACATTTCTGAGAGGAGCATTCGCTTCACGGCTGGTGAGAGCGAGTTGGATGGTGCCAGAGAGCTCAACAAGCTCATTACTGAGCGAGGCTGGAAGTACTATGGCGAGGTCATGCCAAATTGGGACCAAGCAGTAGTGGAGGACTTCTACATTGCCTTCACGGACTACAATGAACGGACCGGTGAGGTTCCCGTCCGCGGTGTTGGGGTCGAGTTTACTCCTTTGAGCATCACTAGCTTCATTATGCGATTGGATAGGCCACTGGCGCGGGATCCAAACCGCCAACCTGCATCCAACGAGAGATTTGATCCCGCGGAGCTCTATGTCTACGACCGGGAGTCTGATCATTACCCCATGGAGGTACTGAATGGCATTACCGTGGAAGATTTTGAATTGCCTGATGAACCACCCCGGATTTTGCGCCACAACGATCTCACCTTCGAGGCAAGGATGATGTTGAAGTTCGTTCAAGCCAATCTGATTCCTAGCACACATGATTCCGAGGTTCAGTCCTATTACGGAGTCCTAGTCTATGCTCTCTTACATAATTTGCCTCTCACTCCTGGCATCGTCATCTTCGAGGAATTCAAGCGCCGCCGTAATGCAAACCGGAAGCTTGCCTTTGGTAACTTGATCACGGGCATGTGCAAGGAGGTCGGAGTTCCTGACCTCGTACTGGACAAGAAGCCGAAGAAATCCATCAACGTTGATACGTACAATGAGATGTACGGGACTTGGTGCACTCAGCAAGGAGAACCCATGCAACCAAGAGTTACGCGCCATGTGACACCTCCTCCACCTCCGCCTACGGCCGGACAAGGAAGTTTCGACTTCTCGGGGTTCAACCAGATCTTGGTCGATCAGTTTGGGAGCTTCCAAACCACCATGTTGGAGGCTCAGTCGACCCAGCTTACCGAGCAATTCCGGGGATTTGAGGAGCGCGAATTCAAGAGATGGGAGGACTTCCGTGTGATGGAGGAGCAACGTTGGGATGATTACCAGGGGCGTGTAGATCAGCGTTGGGAAGCCGCTCGAGCAGAGGACACTAGGCGTTGGAGAGCCCACCAAGAGGAGATGATGAACCGCCATGATGCCCTAGCTCGCCGAATTTCGGGGTATCCTTTTTATGATCAGACCGAAGGTAGTGGGAGTGCCTTTTCCAATACCCCCTACGACCCCTTCTCCTAGAGACACCAGCCGACAGGGGCCACATTTATCAGTAGTATTTGTATATTATCGTTATTTTGGCTTGTTTACTATTGTTGGTTGAAACTCTTTTCATTTCGATTTGGTTGTATGATGTTATGACTTATGACTCTTGTACTTTTTTATTTGCTTTTGTAGTTGTGTCCTGTGTGCCTTTTGTCGTGATTAGTATAGTCTAGTTTTTGTCTTGGTGCCTTAGGTGATTAAGATAGAAAAAAAAACGTTGAAAATCTGGAAACAGAGCCAAGCGAAGCGCTTGGAAGGGCCAAGCGGTCCGCTTGAAATTCCAGAAAGTTTTGTAACTTTCTGGAAATTCAAGCGGAGCGCTTGGAACCTCCCAAGCGCCCCGCTTGTCAAGAGAACCGCTTGGCTCCCGCCAAGCGGTCCGCCTGGACCCTGTACCCAGATTTTCCTCGTTTTTTCCATTCTTCTCACCTTTGCGCACCCGTTTTCACATGTTTCTTAAGTCCTTTCAGGTACTACTCATATATAGGAGATTGGACACGAACCTTTATCTCAGGGAAGTGTACTTTCAATCCAATTTTTCCTTTTCATTCAACTTTTCTTTGCTCGAGGACGAGCAAAAGTTTAGGTTTGGGGAGGGGATATTGGATTTTCAGTACTATATGCTTGTGTGGTTCGTACATGCCTGATTTTACTCAAGTTCATGTGATTTGTCGTGTTTTTTCAAATTTTTGTTTCAAATTTTTGCATGCATATCATCCATAGATTAGTTGTTGCACGTTGTTGTGTGTGGAGTTTATTGCCAAGTCTTTTGAACTTTTTTATTGAGTAGACTAAGTGTTTATGACCATTGATCATATGTTGCATCACTTTGCAAGTAGTTTGAGGTTTGTCTCGCTTGGTTTGTCACATTCGCATGTGCACTAGTTAAGCTTAGTAGTCTCGACATCACCTTGAGTGGTGTTTCTTCTGCTGCGGTTCACGATGGCCTTATAAAATGATGCATGTTAGAGTCTATGGTTGTAACCCGTGTAATTATGTACGTAAGAGGCGACAAGTTCTTCACCTCGATTAGAGATTGCCAAATGCCTAGGAAGGAGGTAGTGTGAGGTGTGCGATTCCTTGTATTAAACCTATTCTATCGAATAGGTTTGGGGAGGGGGTTGCCTTATTTGATCTTGTCTTTCGTCTTTGAGTCGTTGTAAAGTTTCCCTTTTTCTTTTTCTTTTTCTTTTTCTTTTGTGTCCCAACCTATTCTTTCGACTAGGTTTGGGGAGGTGTCTTTGTAAAAGAGTCTTTCCTTTTTCTTTTTCGTCTTTGTGCTCAAACCTATTCTTTCGAATAGGTTTGGGGAGGTGTTTTTGACACATAGTACTGCTGCTTGCCCCTATATAAAAAAAAAAGAGAAAAAGAAAAGAAGAAGAAAGAAAAAAATATATATTAAAAAAAAAAAGAGAAAAGAAAATAAAAAAAGAAGAAAGAAAATAAAGAATAAGACCCAAAAGCAAAAGAAGGGTCGTTGCAAGCCAAAAGCAGTCTCGTAGTGTCAAGTGTCATGTAAATATTTTTTCCTTGTGAAGTGTCGAGTTGTAAATTCTATCTTTCGTTTCGTGTCGCCTTTGTCCAAGGCCTGTTCTTGACCACCCTCGTCTTGTTATTCAAGAAGTGGTTGAAAGAGGCTCATTCTTGAGAGTCTGGGTAGAATAGGGGAGTGTTATCTTTCTAAGGGAACCCTCCTTCGTTTGATGAGAGCCAGTATTGGTTCGCCCTCTCTTGAGGAAAAGTCCCGCTTGGTGAACAGTAGTAAGCCCTCGGTTTCATAGGCACGTGGCAATTGTAGTATGATAACATGCATCATTGTGTCGTCACTGACCAGGTCCAGGTAAAAGATGTTACGTGAGACTCCTTTGTTTAACCAAGTGCACTTGAGAATGTGTATATTCGCAATCGAGGCATACTTCAACCTATTTGCATGTCATGCTCATTTGGTTTTGTTCATAAGCATTTGGTGGATTCAATAGATTAGTTCACTTTACTTGGCATGAGACTCCTTTTGTGTTGCATTTAGGATAGTTTGTTGCTTGAGGACAAGCAAAGGTTTGGTTTGGGGAGTTTGATGAACGTATTTTTGACGCGTTCATCTTGTCTTTTTACCTTCTTTTGCTATCTTCTAGCCTTGTTTTTTGGTTAGTTTTGTAGAATAGTGTCACGTTTTGTACGAAACGGCGTTTTTGGAGCTAAAAACGAGCCTTTTTGATGGAAAAGATGGCCCCGTTGAAGTTCTCCAATCTCCGTGGCTTGTTCGTAAGTGTTTGAGCATCAATAAGCATCGAGAAGGATGAGTCCAAGGCACCCGAGGGCCATGCGAGGGCAAAAAGATTGAGTTTCAAGATAAAAATCTGCCCAGGAGCCAAGCTAAGCGCCTGGAATAGTGAAGCGCTCCGCTTCAATTTCCAGGAGCTTTGGTACAGAATCCAAGCGAAGCGCTTGGAGTGCCCGAAGCGCTTCGCTTGCCAAGCGCTCCGCTTGGCAGCGGTTACGTTTTTGGATTTTCCTTCTTAGATCTGATCTTTGATCATTTTTTGAATATCTTTTGAACTGTAACTTCGTTTTGGAGAGCTCCCAAGCCCCAAAACTCAGAGAAAACTCAGATTGCATTGTATTTTAGCTTGGGATTCAAGGTTTTGATTGGGATTCATCCTTTGTAATCATCTACGGAGAGGTTTTCTTTGCTTTCCACCGATTAGTGACAGCTTTGGTGGTAACTTGTATCACTCTCTTGTCTTGTAGTTTGATATGATGTATTCTGATTATTATTCATATGAATTGATGTCTATGTTGATGAATATGAGTAGCTAAATCTTTTGTGTTGGTGGTAGAATGTAGAATATGCATGCTATGGGTTATGTTTATGCTTACATGAGATTGTGATTCAATCTTGCTGCAAATCCCTTCATATGATTCTTAGTTGCCTATAAAATATATTCGAATTGAGTATAGTGACAAACTCTTAGTCAATGAAAGCTATAGGATTGTATGTTAGAGATTTGCAGCATGCTAAATAAATGGTGTTGGTGACAAGCACCTCTAAAGTATTGATAGTGATCTTTTATGATGTGTGTCTTAAAGTTGCCTAGACAAGTTGCTTAGCAGACTTGATCGAAGGTTTTACGCACTGAACTTGTGAGCATATTCGTAACCCATGCATGTGTATTTGATCTCTACCACCAACCGTTTTCCAAACTTGATTTACAACAATCTGATTACTCGTTGCTTTGTTCAAAGGAAACCATTCTACAAACATTTGAATTCGTTGATTGAAATTGCTAGCAAAAACCTCAAACAAAGCCACGTTAGGTCCCGAGAGAACGACACTCGGGGACAACTTGCCATTGCACTCTAGTTTGTGTAGTGATAAGTGTTCTTAGGCTTTTAAACGAATTTAATTGGTGAAAAACGACATCATCACTATCTGAGCATCAAGTGTGGTTTTCCTTACATTGAGTTCCTCCAGAGTGAGCCTCCTCCCCGTGATCGGGTCGATCAGGGGGGTTACCTCAGGTACTGTTCTCAAGGCATTGTTCTCCGCCACCGCCTCGGGTTGATTTTGAGGGGTCACTTGGTTGGGCGTGACTTGGTTTGGGAGAGTGGGTGGTGTAGCGGCCACCTGAGCTTGGTTTTCTACGGAGCCACATTTTGCAGTGACGCGTGTATCCTCCTATCAATTAGATCTCTTAAATCATCCGGGGAACCTTGTGGTCCTAACCTAGATTGGACACTTGACGGTCCAAGTCGAGATTGGATCGGCCTTGTGTTGGATCTCGAGTGTGCTTCATCTTGGGCTGCGGGCGCTCGAGGAGCCGGAAGGGCCCCCTGAGGTTGCTCTTGCACCTGTGAGTGTCTTATCCCGCGGGCTTGGAGCTCTGCTTCTACCCTTGCAGCTTCATTTTCTCCCAAGCATCCTTGTATGGTGAGAAGAAATAGACCGTATTGAGCTTCGCCCATCTCGTAATCTGAAGGTCGGACCACTCGTCCATTAGGAAGGGTGAAGTTCAATGCGGCCGGGCTGATGATTCAATGGGGCAACGTTGGTCGTGGCCCTTAAAGCTCCATAGCCACTTCCGACGGGTACACCTCATGGATGATTCTCTCCTAGACTTTGTTCTCGGGATCCGGTAACAATAGTGAAAGCGCCTTCCACTATATTTTGATCCCTTTCAACATTGATATTTCTAGGAGCCCTCGATGCTGCCACCCTTCCTCCTCCTCGACCATTTAAAGGGGGACGGCCCCTTGGGCGAGGAGGGTTCCTGGGTGCTACATTAGCAATCTGATTGCTTCTTCTGGGAGGCATCTTGTGAAGCGTCTCGAGGAGATCGTCTCTGCTCGACCAGTAGGGCTAGGAATGACCTTTCGATCGGGTTCCCACAGACGGTGCCAAATGTTGAAGGGTAATTCGTTCACTGTCTAATTCGTCTTAAGTCTTCTTCAAAGGGTAACACTTCAGTTTCCACTTGAAGGATGTTCCTTGAGTATAAGTATAAAGTCCTTCGGTACCTGAAATCCACTAGGAAGGGGGGGTTAGTGTCTTTTATCCGGTCTGTCGGATATCCGACCGGAGTGTCGACTTTACGAGTAGGGAGTTGAAAGCTTCCCTAGTGAGAGAAATATTGAGTGTAGGTGAGTGTTGATTGATTACCTTGGGATCTTGAATGAGGCCTCCTTATATACGCATAGTTTTTTATTGTCACTTTGTGTAGGATCGTGACAAGTGTCCGGCTGAGATTGAAGCCTTCTTTCGCCCAAGCCCATTAAGGAGGTCCATGGGCTTTGACCCAAATGTCTGACCTAGGGTTTGGAGTGCTCTGTAGGCATTTCGAGGTTTGATGGATCTTTCTGGAAGGTGGGCCACCTAAAGACCGACTAGTTGTGGTCGACTTAGGTGCTCGAGCCTTCCTCGTGATCCATCGCTCGAGTAGGACTCTGCCTGGCTATCTCTTGAGGGTATTTCATTGACGTAAGGTTCTCGATCGACCCCCGAGGGTGGTCGCTCCCTAGGGAAGGTTCTCAGTCGCCTTGTCACTTTGTCCCTTATGAGCTTTATTGAAGGGCGACCCCATAATCCTGGTCGAGCCACCCTCCGGTGACGTACCTGGAAGGGTGGTCGAGCCCTTTGAGGGACAGTCTTTTAGAGCTCTATCACGCGCTCTTAGGCCGCTCCAGTTCGTAAATGCGGACTGGACATATTTCAACACTAACATGGACATTATTGAAAATAACATGTCAGTTGAGAAAAATAACCTAGAAAAATAAATTCGTGGACATATAATAAATTCCTACAGCTTATATAACGAATATGTACGCACCAAACCGATCAAACTTGGGTCCTGCAGAATCAACAGGAGCTTCATCTACTTCTGTATTTCAGATATACAAAAGTTCAAAAGTTTTCATCATATACATGGAATTCAATACATGATTGTAATTTAACAAATAACCATAAGTACATGATACATGAGTCAGAAGATGCCCAAACCGGCTTAGAGCGTTGGCTAGCTTGCCGCTGACACTTGAGCGAGTTTTCTGAATCAACAGAAATGTATAAGCAATGGTGATACATTGAATTTTGTATATGATAATCTAACAACTACTTGGATGATGATGAACAAAACATTAATATCCTTACGAGTTTTTTGGGTATTTGCCCTTTGTATATTATCAGGTATCTTCCTCACACATCGAACTTCTCTCTTTGGCTTACCCCCACCTTTTCTTGGCTTCGTGTTTTTCCTCTTTTTAACATAAAAGCTACCTTCATCTACAGAGCAGTTAAGAGTTGGATATTAAAATAATGTCAAGTTAGATAAAAACATATTTTCAGTACACTTATTACCTGACCAATCAGACTCATCATCTTCATCATCATCATCAGGTCTATTTTGCATCCTCTTTGCATCTTCGCTTTACCTTATTCGGTCTTCTGTCTGTACATTGCATCACAAATGGAATTATATATAAAAAAATCAAAATATATTACACTGAAACAAGCTTTTTGGTTAAGTATTTATTTCATTACATAATAAACAAACTACACCTTCATTACTTGATGGAGAATTCTCAGAACCGGATGATTTCTGAACAACACCTCTCTTCCTTTTTCTTGCATGTGTGCTTGTTTCCTCCTCGACGTACACCGATTTAGCTGCTGCAGTCATATACAGATAAAACATAAATACAATGATGATGTTACACATATATACTAATACATGAATTGAGTGTTTTTACTTCTATTGTTGTTGGACTGTAGCTTATTGCTCTTAGCATTAACTGACTCTTTCGGTCCTATCAACATGACATATTTTATTAACCACATACCTATTAGTACTTATTAAACATATAACATGGATGTATATGCTGGATGGATTACCTTGGTCTACGATAAGTAATTCTGGCTTTCGTCGAGTGCCAACAGACACTGCACGGTGCCCATCATAATGAACGGCAGCAGATGAGCCTACAAAAATAGATTTCTCAGCTTCATCATGACATATATATGTCATCATCACATATTAACTTATTGTAATCTAAATATTCAGATATTAACCTCTCTCAACTTGTAATCTGCACCTGCGAACATGTCGTTTTCTCGCTTCTGTGACTCTGGAGCGATCTGTTTTTTTTATTTTTTATGCGATAATTAGTTCATAAATCATATAAAGCAACTCAATTAAGCTACTTATGCGTCTTACCAGTTCTAGCTTTTCCCTTTGAAATACTAATTACTATAGGTTGGTCAATGTTTCTGTTTTATTCATCCGATCCTACACCATTTTCACATAAAAAAATGTATCATGTACTTCATAACCTGTATACTATCATTAACTCAGTAACATTATATTTAGCTAGTTATTGTTCACCTTCCTCGTCATCTTCCATGACGATACTTTTCCCCTTCCTTTGCCTTAATAACTGACGATTGTCAGATTCATCTTCTTGAGACTCAGATTCTACATCCAATATTAGAGTAATTAACAACTTATTTATACAACTACATCTTTCCATAATGACCAAATAAATGAATTACCTGTATATATATGATGATGTTACACATATATACTAATTCATCAATTACATGTATCATCTATTTTAATCACAAATTGTGAATCTGGTAAACTGTCTTGACATACAGCATTTGGTACTATGCCAGTTTTTCCTCCTCGTATGTAGTTTGTGAATTATCACAATCATCAACTTCAGGCGCTGGATTTGACACTACAAGCAACAAGTGACCCATTATATATATGTATACACTAACTTAAAAATACTCCTGCATATAACACTGATCCATGTCACAAAACCTATTTCCTTGTCATCGTTAGTACTATCATCCTCGTCCGACTCATCAGTTTCATGCTTACTGTCTTCTGCATCACTCCTACCATCTATATTTGAACATTCACCTGCTGCACAGTTATATCAAATAAACATATCAAACCCAAACATCATAAGAATACTTAATAAAAGGATTTGTATAAGGATAATTTATACACATAACTAAACAATTATCTTTTTGAACTCTTTCACCATTATCATCGTCAGAATCATCCTGCTCAATTTCATCATCAGCTTCTTCGCTTGATTCATTCTCTATGATTTCATCTGATGTAGAAATAAAATATGAAACTTATTATTACATATAAAGACCTTATGATACAAAACATAACTTTAATTACAAATAATTGTTTCTCGGTACAGAACCGTTTTTATCTACATTCTCCTCGTATTGTTCTTCAGCACCACATCTATCATCACCTTTATCATCATGTGGTTCATTTGAACCATTTTGGTCAATTTTCTAGCTCCTAAATAACCAAATAAGTAAAATCATCCAACTAATACATAAACAAACATTTCTGTACCACGGATAAATTTTCAAAAATAACTAAACCTTCACTCAAATCTACAATGTGCTTACAATAAATGCATGCATACTGGACTACTACATCAGCTGCAACCACATATACCAACAATTCAAAATACACAGTCATCCGTACCTCTGTTTTCTCCGCCACTGAAGTTTAGTCTTTCTGCGTCACATACCACACCCGATCCCTTCTTTTTTTCGTTGATTTTTAAGAAATTGGGATAGAGTGAGATCTGGGTCTTCAGCAGCTACAAATTTTAGTTTAGCCAATGCAAGTTTCTTCTCAATGCGATATGCCATTGACATAACAGAGTTAGTAATGTACTAAATACTATGATCATAGAAACAACGAATGTGATGAAATCAGATAAAAACAAAGAAAGTAACTTAGTATAACACACCTTTAGATCTTTGTCTCTGATTCTTGTTCTGGATATGAGAGCTCAAGAGTCTTTTCATCTTGATGAATTTGATTCCGAAAATAATTTGTAATACCCCGTTTTGTTTCTTATTTTATTTATTTATTTAATTATGTATAATTATCGGAGTAAATTATTTTATTCGGTAATTATTTATTTTACTTCCCGCACTATCGAATCCGATTTTAGGAAGTTTGCATAGTAATAATTCGTCCCGTTTCATCCTTGGGCTAGCTAGCAATCTGAAATTGCTCTTCCCTTGGCCCAACTCGTGATAGTGGTTGCAGGCCCAAGTTTCGTTGGCCCGATCTGCTTTGGCCCATAAGCTGGCCCATTTCTCTAACCCTAAACCTACCATGTCGTTCAACCTTCCCACTTCTCTCCCTCACTTTCACGCCACCACACAAAAGGAAAGAAAGAAAAAAACTGATTCCTTCCCTCTCTCTCTATCCTCTCGGCCGACTCCATCATCACCTCCACCGAACACCACCACCACCGTACCGCTTTGGTTTGGCCGCGCCGCCTGTTCCGCTTCGAAGCCGTCATGCCCGTGCCATGCTTGGCTCCGTTTCACGGCTCGGTTTCTTCTGCTCTCTCCGATTCGATCCCGTCTGCTCTGTCACGATCCGTTTAACACTCGGTAAGTTCCGTTCGGCTCAGTTTAGTTGTGTTGATTTGAATCTCGATTGAGATTCGATTTCGATTTCTTGTTCATTTGTTTTTCCACCCGTTTTAGTAACGTTCTCGCTCATTCCGGTACCGTCCCTTCCAATCCCGCGCACGTGCACTCCGTTCGGCTTCGATCCTTCAGTCCGTTCTCCCCATTCGGTTCCAAGGTAGTACTCTGTTTCCTTTTTCGGTTTCTTCTTTCCCCTGCGATTCTCGTTTTACCCTGCTGCCTTTGACCTCGTATTTGAACTGAGAACCGGGACTTTGGATAGTCTGTGTTGTGATGTTGGACTGATTGTGTGACCTTGACCTACGTTTGTTGACTGACTTGGACTTGATTTTGTAATTTGAGAAACTTGAGGACTGTCTTGAGAATTCTGAAAACCTAAAGTACCTTTTTGCAATTTTACTTTGACCATGTTGACTGAGGACTAGTTTGAAAGACTTGTTTATTTTTGGGGACTGTTGTGCAAGTGAAAGGAACTGTTGGACTTGACTGTACTTTTTGAAAACTAAAAGTACTTTTCTGCAATTACTGTGTGAGGGTAGTTTGGTAATTTTACTGTGCTGGACTAAACTATTAAAACAAGTTTTCCCTGAGGACTGTTCTGGAGTTTGTTGAAAGTGTAGTACTGTTTTGCAAATTTACCTCTGAGAGTATTTTAGTAATTTTGAGAGAGTAAAAGAGTGTTTTCTGAAAACTACCTGACTTAAATAGTTTATGTCTTGTTGCTTTGTAATTGTTTGACTTGCTAGCTTAATTGGGTAGGTATTCTTTGACTAATTTAGAGGTCTCGAGTTCGAACCCAACCTTAGCCCTTCTGCTACCTTTCTTTTATTTTGTCTTTCGAATCGACTCTAGATGGTAACACTGGGTTATGTTTAGGTTCTATGTTGTTCGCTGCGCCGTCATTCAAGTCTTGACTCCGTGATCTAGTGCTTAAGTCTCTAAGATGACTCTTCACCCCAAAACTTATCTATTTGCGAAAAACTGGAAGGCTCTGTGATAATCTGTATCTATTAATATATGTTCTGTTTTACCGTATGCTTTCGCGTAAAAATAACTAAGTCCTAAGTATGACTATTTCTTTATCTCTGTTTGTCACTACTCTGTTCTGGACTAATTCTTCTGCAGGAACATTTCTCGATGTCTCGAGGATTGATTGCTATTGTCTGTTTGCTCGGTTGTCTGTATCTGTATATGTTCTGTTGTTTCTGTGTGACCGATCGATTAGGTCGTAATTAGGTAGACTTGGGTAGTGAGGACTATCGGGTTTATTTGGTTATTGCCTAGTCTAATCCCTTTTAGGCGCGAGGCAGAAGTCGCTGAGGTCTATTAGGGTCGTAGGTTCTGTTTCCCCAAAGTACACGGGGATCTGTTTTTGTCCGGAGTTGTTAACCCTCTGGAGGGAGCTATAAGGGCAATCTGGGAGTAGGAGTAACAAGGCGGGCTGCACCAGCGGACTTCATCTGATTTGTTTCTGTCTGTGTCTCTGTTCTGTTAACTGTTTCTGTTTGTTGTCTCACATGTCAAATGCTTTTGTTTTCAAAACTGTTTACTTTTCTGTTTGTTAACTTAGAACCTTACTGAGATCCTTTATCTCACGCTCTCTTTGTTTTCAAAATTTCCTTCCTTCCAGATGCTACTGAGGACGCACGCGAGTAGGTTGCCAGCGACTGAGAGAAGGGTCTGGGGTGTCCGTTGGGATTTTGATTTTTAAAATAAGAAGATGAAACTCTTTACATTTCTTCACTAGTCGTTTTTCCTTTTGAACTTTAAAGTTACCGTTGGATTTTACTTGAGTCTGTTAGCGCTGTGGCGCCAAAGTTTGTTACGGCACTTATTGTCGACCGTTGATTTTGAATTATTTCAAATATTCTATTTTCAAGAAAATTATTTGTTTTTAAAAATCGATACCGTTACATAATTTCTCAAGAACAGAAAGCATAATTATAGTGTCGTTTCAACTTTAACGATTAGAAACAAGGGTTTCTTGGGATGATGAAGATTATAGACGAAGACAATGAATCAAAATTCTTATTCTTCCACCGTATAATCACATCACTGAGATGAACAGTAAGAGAGGATGAAACTGAAGCGCGGTAGTGGCGCGTATGATTCCTAATGGCGCCCATTGTCTCTGTTAATTAAGCTCAATTAATGTCACTAATTACCAAACACTTATGTTGATAACTTTCGAATAAGTGAGGACAATATTGTAACACCCCCGTTTTTTTTAATTATTTATTTAATTATTTAATTATTATATTATTATTTAATTATTTATTTTAGTTAATTAATTACCAGAGTAAATTATTTATTCGGTAATTAATTAATTATTTCCGCGTAAGTTAGTTCGTTTCGTTTCGTTTCGTTTGGATCAAGCTAGACTATCTGATCTGCTAGCTTTTGGCCCAATTCTTGAGCCAGTCAAAGGCCCATTTGACCGGCCTATTTCTCACCAAAACCCTAACCCTAGTCAATAGTCTTCTACCCCCCATTCCCAGCCGTTTTCACTAACCGAAAGAAAGAAAAGAAGAAAGAAAGGAAGAAAAAGGAGAAGAAAGGAAGAAAAGAGAGAAGAGAGAGGAGAAAGAGTTTTTCGATTGCTGTTGCGCCGTCTGTCTCTGTCCTCGCCCCGATCACCCCGCCGTCCGCCGTGTGTACCGGTCCGTTTCCGTCGCCGCGCCGCCGCCGCCGCGCGTTCTACTCCGTTCGCGGTCTCTGTCCCGATTCAACTCGGCCGCGGTCCTTGCTGCTCCGTCATCTCCCCCGCGTCTCCGCCGTTCCGTCCAGCTCGCCGCCGCCGATTGGATCCCCTCCGTCCCGATTCGAGCTCTGCCGCCGCCGATCGATCTCGGCCAAGCTCTGTCCAGTCCGATCCGCCCGTCGCCGCGCTCCGTTTGTGTGCTCCGATTTCGCCGCCGCGCCGTTTGACCGCGTGCCGCGCCGCCGCCGTTTCGATCGTTTCGCCGCCGCTCTGTTCCACCCGCCGCCGATTCGATTGTCCGTCGGTTTGATTCCGGTTCGGTCGGTAAGTCGGTTCAACCTTTCTGTTCGGGTTCGATTTTATTTTCGGTTCGATTCGAATCTTGTTTTAATTCTCTTTTCTTTTCGATTGATTCAATTTGCAGATTGTTTAAACCTTTCTTTCGATCCGAAGGTAAATTTCGTTTCCTTCTACTGCTCTCGATTTTAGACTCGTACTCGTATTCTGATTTGGACATTTTTACCCTTGGACAATTTTACCCCTGATCGATCTGACATTGTAATTTATTTCGAACCGAGAACCGGGACTTAGGTTGTTAGTATAGTTGCTGTTTGCTGGACTTGTGAAATTGTTGACCTCGTATGTTGACTTTGATTTCCTGTTTGACCTCGAAAGGATTGTTGGACACTGTTGGTGTTGTTTGAAACTTTGTGGACTGATTTGGGAAACTTAAAAACCTAAAGGACCTTTTTGCAGTTTTACCGTTGACCGTAGTTGACTGACAGTAGGCTTGTGTCGTAAACCTTTTTGCTTTGAGAAGACTGTTTGATGTCTGGAAAATACTGGTTCGTTTGTACTGTCTGTTTTCGAAAAGGGTTTTTCTTGCAATTTACCACTAAGGGTATTTTGGTAATTTCCAGAATCTGAAAATCGAAAGAGTTTCTGAAAATGTTTTAAACTTAGTTTCTGTTTTGTAAGTTAGTATTGACTTGACTTGCTAGCTTAGTTGGTTAGGTTCTTGCTTGACTAACTTAGAGGTCCCGAGTTCGAACCCCGACTTTACCATTTTTTTTCAACCTTTTTCCTTCCGTCCGTTCGACTTCTAAATTGTGTTTAGTACTTTCTTGTTAGGTTCTCCGTTGTCCGTAAACCCGTAAGCTTATTTCTTGTTGAAGGTCGTTTGCTCGCAAGCTAAGGTGAGTGTTCACCCCTAAACCTATTATTTGCGAAAAACTGGAAGGCTATGTGACTGTTTGTACCTATTACTGTATACTATATATTGTATGCTTCCGCGTAAAAGTATAAGTCCTAAGTATGACTATTGGATTTCTGTATACTGCTTCTCTGTTCCGTACTGACCTTTCTGCAGGAACACCTCTCGGTGTTAATTAATTGTATCTGTTCTGTTTCTGTGTGACCGGTCGATTAGGTTAGGGTTAGGTAGGCTTGGGTAGTAGAGGACTATCGGGTTTGCTTGATCGTGGCCTAGTCTATTCCCTTTTAGGCGCGAGGCAGAAGTCGCTGAGGTCTATTAGGGTCGTAGGATCTGTTTCCCCAAAGTACACGGGGGTTTCTGTTTCTGTCCGGAGTTATGCATCCTCTGGAGAGAGTTATAAGGGCATTCTGGGAGTAGGAGCAATAAGGCGGGCTGCACCAACGGTCTACAACGTTTCTGTTCTGTTAATCTGTTATACGTGCTCTGTTTTGTTTGCTCGTTTTTCTGAAAAGGACTTTGGTTTTAAAACTGTTTACTTTCTGTTTTAACTTAGAACCTCACTGAGATCCTTTATCTCACACTCTTTTGTTTTTCCAAAATTTCTTCCTTCCAGATGCTGCTGAGGATGTGCGTGACTAGGAAGCCAGCGACTGAGAGAAGGGTCTGGGGTGTCACGGGTTTCTTTTCCAAATAAGAAGATACACTTTTATTGTCTTCATTCGTTGTCTTTTCGAACTTGAGTTGTCATTGAATATTATTTATTGTCGTTAGCGTCAAAGATTGTTTTGGGCATTTATTGCCGACCGTTGTTATTAAAGTATTTTCGAATTTCTTTTCCAAGAAAATATTTTGTTTTCAAAACCGGTACCGTTACAAATATAGTCATTTCACCCAGCGTCGAAGCCTCCCTAATTCGCATAGAGTGAAATTGTCGCTGGTTGCAATTGTTTGGCCAGCTCGTTAGCGGCCTACAACCGTCCCAATTCCCTTTAGATTATGTGTTTTAGGCCCATTCCCCTAGATCTTAGATCTTTAAGGCCTTTAATTATCACAGTACTGACTTTCCAAATCAAAGATCAACTGCATCATGGCATTATATCTACGACTCAAGGTCTAGATCTACCATATTATATTTGTACATTTATTTGGTCACATGATTGTATACATCAATTTGTGTATTATTTCATTATAGTTGTAAGACCCTTTGTTGGCAAGGTTTTAAGAGCGGACGTTATAGTTTCAAGCCTCATTGTTGTGATATTTAGCTTTTCTAGCATATTTTTGTTTATTGTTGGTTTAAACACATATGTTATAGTTTTCACGAGAGTTGTTCCGGTTCTAAGCATGTGCGGATGATGTCGATCGAGTTTGATAAAGAAAAGGAAGGAAACAAAAGTTATTCAACAAGTTTATTCAAAAAAAACATTGAATTTTCAACATTGTAATGAGTAAAATGTTTCACGTACTTTATTGTAAACTTGTATATTGATGTTCTAACAATCCTAAAATTTTTAGGCTTGTTTAGTTGTGACATTTTTACATTTGCGAATGATTTTAGATTGTCTTTTAGAACTATAACACATCCTTTTAAAACCATAATGTAACTTTCTAAAACCATCATCATCTCACAAAAAGAGGTCAAAAGTATAATTGAAACATACAATATGATATATTAAAACCTTTACATCATCTCTTAACACCACAACAAATGACGTTAAAACCATAACGGAAACAATCAATGCTAACAACTTAAAATCAAACAATAACCTCTTAAAATCATATCGTGGATTGTCAAACCGTTCGAACAGACCTGATAAGCGAGGCTTTCCATTGATTTATTCTTTCCCTAGCTTAAAACCATAACCAAATCGGTTTGTCCGGCCGGTTAGGCCTGTTATGCTAAAAAAATCCGACTTTTCTAATGTTTTAAGAAAAGTTAAACCTCTTCCAAGACTCTGAATTTTCAATATTATTAATTATTGCATTATATCATATTAAAGTATTAAACTTTTCGGTTGTTATTGTTCATCATTTGTTTTCTCTTCGTCATCAACAAAAAACCTCTAGATCTCTTAGTCATTGTTCTAGAAACAAAGGTAATGATCTACGTACATGAATTTCATGTTTTCAACCTTTATATTTGTTTTTGAATCTACATTGTTATAGCCTTTTGCATCTAGATTTATGTAGATTTGTGTTTAAATCGAAGTTTGTTGTTGATTTGACATAGAGATGTAGATTTATGTAAATCCCATTAAAAATTTATGTTATGCGATATTGACTATGATTTCAACGATATCCCATGTTCTCAGCAATGTTTCCCATGATCTCACATAATGGGCAGTGCTCTGTTTTGTTTTTTTAAATATTGGCATACAATAGTTTCTATGATCTCACCTATGATTTCAAAAAAATAATTCATGATCTCACTTGTATGTTCTGTGTAATTTAATGCAAAGCATGAATATGACATCATGATCTCACCAATAATTTTTATGTTCTCAGCATTATACCCTATGATCTCACAGAAAAAGTCCATGTTCACTGATCATCACATTTGATATGTAGGTATAAGTATCATTCGTGAAGATTTTTACATTCGTAGGATGCTTGAAAAATAATGACAGGAGCTTTTGATGAGTCATACAAATGTTACTGCATCAACTTCTATCCTAAATCCAAGACCAAATTTTAGATGAAAACGAAGAAAACCACCTTATTTGTGGCAACAACTCCAGACAAGTACTTCTTATGAATAATTTGTAATGTTTCCATCAATTTTCAGAGAACTACAGTTGGTTCATATGCTATGGTTGACAATTATAATGTGTAATCTACTATATTTATGTATATAAGTTCCATGATTTTAACAATATTGCCAATGATCCCAGGAATATGTCTCATGATCTCAACAGTATTGCTAATGATCTAAAGAATAAGTCCCATGATCTTAAATCTATGCTCAATATGATCTTAATAAGTTCCATGATCGCAGACATAAGTCTCATGACCTCAATAAGTATCATGAACACCCAAAAATGTCTCATGGTCTTAGGAATAAGTTCCATGATCTCAACAATATTTCTCATGATCTTAAGTCTATATTCAACATGATCTTAATAAGTCCTGTCATCTCAGGATTAACTCAAATGATCTCTGGAATAAGTCGTCACATGAACAAACAAAAAGGACCCATGATTTCAGGACTAAGCATGATCTCAGGAATAAGTCCCATGATCTCAGAATTAAGTTCCATGATCTCAACAATACTGTCTATGATGATCTCAAGAATAAGTCCAATGATCTCAATAATATTGTCCATGATTTTAGGACAAAGTCCCATCATCTCAACAATATTACCCATGATCTATCTGCTACAGTATTAACATATAATTCAATTTTCATGGCAACACACTCACAAGTACATACAACACAACACAAGAAGCTACCTATACTTTGTGCTCAGACTACCGTACACTTGTAGGATTTAGATATAGAATGCCTCAGTTTGACTAGAACTGGCAAAATTAGAGTTTCTAATTCGACTTCAAGGAAACAAAAAGGAAACAACACAAAAAGAAACGAATTCTCAGCAACTATTCGATTCAATCACCGGAGAGACATACAGATCAACAAATCACAAATTGAAATTCACAAGTTCTTCCGATGTCACTCTCCTAGCCATCTCTCAACCCCATCACCAGCCCCTTCTTCCGATCAAGCAAAACCTTAACCCTAACAATTCTGCCGTAGTTTCCACTTATTCCACTCGCATGGCGCAACTGTAGTGTCGTTGTGTTGGACGAGGACAAATACGTTGCTTCAATTGAGAAGATAATCGAGTAGGTCCCTGACATCCCTAAGCTTCGAGATCGCCTCGATTGGCTCCATGTTGTTTGTAGCCGTGATCGGGTGCTCATCCATATGTTCATGATGAGACGAGAGAGAGAAAGAAAGAAGAGACTAATATTCTTTCTACTGTCTATTAAGCGAAGAGAGATAGAAACAACGAACAAAGAAAGAATACAACGAAGAGAGTTAAGAAAGAAAGAAAGCGGAGCGGATCAACTACCCCATATTTTACCTCATTCTCCTCATTGGTCCACATGACATCATTGATCTAACTCTTGGTTACTTAGATTAATGATGTCATGTGGACCAATAACGAGAGTGGGTTAAAAATATGGGATAGGCTATCCGCACCAGAAAGAAAGAAGGCTATTTTGCTAAAGAACCCTATACTCATGAATTATTACAATATTGCGACCATATTTATATTGCAATTTGTTAATTGCAAAAAGGCCCAATCTCTCCTATGTCCTTCCTGACACTGTGTTTATTCTTTTAGTTTTTCAATTTATCTTTTATTCATTTTCTTATTCTTTAAATTTGTATTTCTTAAATAATATTTGAAAAAAATGAAACACAATTATTTTTGTAAACAAATGTTAAAGCTAAAATTGAGTAAATT
The DNA here is from genome assembly GCA_028274465.1 of Plantago ovata. Lineage (NCBI taxonomy): Eukaryota > Viridiplantae > Streptophyta > Magnoliopsida > Lamiales > Plantaginaceae > Plantago > Plantago ovata. The sequence continues at coordinate 87,516,702 of CM051455.1, read as the reverse complement.
TAGGCTCACTCTGACAATGAGTATCTATGAACTGTTGGAGATGCTCATTTACACAAATCTTCGTGGCCTTTATTACTTGCATATAATAAAATCGCAAGGTAAAAGCTTACTTTAAGGGTCCAGATTTTTTGGTCGTTGATTTGGAAAGCGCAATGCCAAAGCAAAATGAGAGTCGAACTTTTCAACTTGATAATATTTGTTCGAATTATTATAATCAGATCTACAATCCCAGAGCAAAAGGCTTGGGTACAAGCTACTCCAGAACTTCCCGTAAGCAAGTTAGAGCATCCAAGCCGAGTAGCTGCTGGTACTTCTGCATTAAGAAAGAAAACAAGTCGTTTAAGATAACTATCGGTCAGAAGAATGATCCAGATTCGCACAAGAACATACATGAAGTAACATGCTTCTCACCTTTTGCATTTGATTATTCTTCACATTCCCTTCCTACTCCTACCCGAAGTTAATTCCTTGAGCCAATGGCAGTTCGCTACCATAATTGATAGTACTGCACATCAGAAACCGAAATCAGAAGAGTCAAAATTTGTTTGAGCAGCTAGTCACAGTTTCAGGCTTACAAGTGATGAGCATGATGCTGCATTGCTGCTACAGTTTAGAATGTGAGACAAAAAAATTTGCTCATTGTTAGCATATTATAGTATTATACATAATGTGCCCATTTAAGGTGTTTCTGATGTAAAATTGAAGAAAACACAACGGGAGTCTAGTGTAAACACATGGGGGATTTGGCACAACGGGAAATATAGGAAAATCCACTCCCAGTCGAAGATTGTTAACATTACCATGTTGAGCGCCTCATGTACTGCTTCCAGGAATCACTTCCAGCTTCACGCCCACCCCCGGTAGCTTTCTCACCACCAAAAGCACCTCCAATTTCAGCACCATTTGTTGGAATGTTAACATTGACAATACCACAATCACTTCCATGAGGCCTGTATAAAAGTATATGCATTTATAAACTGAACAGAACCGGTCAAGACCTGTAATATATGAAACTAAACATCAGCATTGACCAAGTTAATCTGCTCACCCAATCCATTTAAATATAATTTCAGGTTTACGGGTGAAGATGGCACTGCTTAGCCCTTGAGGCACGGAATTGTTGATGTCAATTGCTTCTTTCAATGTCTGCAAACATGTCAAGTGCATGACTGTAAGGTGGAAGTAGTACAGTGCTACTTTCAGATAAGAATAAGAAGAGAACTTGTGTTTGCCTGAAATTTCATAACATAAAGCACTGGACCAAACAATTCTTCCTTGACGACTTTAGCATTAGATGAAATTTCAACGATGGTTGGCTGCACAAAGTTTCCTTCAGATTCTATGACTGAACCACCTGTAAGGATCTTCCCACCCTGGACAAAATTAAGCGACAAACAATCAAAATCAAATCAACACACAAGAATGGTCTCTTTCCCGTCAACAGCTGACATAGGCAATCTCATATAAAATATATACGGGCCAATTTTTTTAGGCTCCTTACAATCACACTAGACAAACAAGGTTAGGCACTTAGGCTCAGTGTCGTTTTCCGAAGAACTATTATGAAATTTCTCGAAAATAAAAATAAAAATTCAGGCATATTGTTAGTTCAGGCACTGACAGCTAATATTTACTCTCTGCATTACTCATGGAGAATATCAATATCTTATGTATGTAAATAATCAATTTGCAACCAATGAACTTCAGTTCTTAAGATCAATCATTGTAATTGACCCCGACTTGATTGTCACCCATATTTAACATTTACTAGAATTGGAAACACATACGGTAAGAGCATTACAGTTCCTTTTTACTTGATTCAAACATGGTTTAGATACATTCTGCAAATTACAAGACTTTCTTTTCGACATCTATAACTTAGCAATGCCAGTCATAATTGTCAGGACATCAATCAGCATAGCTAGTTTACCAGCAATCTCTAGCTAACGGGTTAGCAAATGTCAAAAATATCCATTCAAAGAATCACTACGATTTTGAGAAGCACAAATAGTTCAACAAGGAACAGAACCAACCTGTGACTTGATTTCCTCTATTCCTTTCACAAAATTTTCCTTCGATGCAGGAGTATGCACTGGACCAAGTAAGGTACCCTTCTCTAGTGGATTTCCTATCTTCACTTGTTTGTATACTTCAATCAACCGATCAACTACTTTCTGGTAAACACTCTCATGAACAATCTACAATTTCAGAACAGAAAGATAAACGATGTTGTTAGTTTTAGGATTGAGATTAGAATCACAAAGTGACAGGATATGTCAAATATCAGGTTGTACCAGTCTACGGCAAGTTGTACATCGCTGACCAGCTGTACCAACAGCAGCAAACAACACAGAGCGGACAGCAATATCAATGTCAGCATCATCCATGATAATAATGGCATTGTTTCCGCTTAATTCAAGTAAGCATTTGCCATATCTTTGGTTTACTGTTTGTTGAACCGTTAGACCAACCTGGAACAGACAAGTACCAATACATACCACTTCAGATACACAGAGAGTCGACGGCAATAAACCTTGTACCCTCCATACATGCATAATCAAAGCTGATGAAATAACTATTACCACCATATACCATGTCCAATTCAAATAAAAGTATTGACAAAGGTAACCCTGCATGCAACTTTAGCACGCTGACTCACTGGGGAGTCTTTCGAGGTGATAAATACATCATGGTTTTACGGCACAGGCAACAGTGGTGTTACTCATCATACACATCTAATATCAAGAGTACCAAAGAAGACATCTAGACTGGAATACTGGCACAGAGTCCCAAAGAGTAAATAATCACGTATATTTTGATTGAATTACATGCTTTTTTTCGTTTTTATGGACACTTTATTTACTCGTCATCTATTTTTTTATGAAGATATATCCAAAACATGTTTCAAGCATTAACAGTAAATACCACCTAAGTTTCAGATGCATACAAGTTCATTCAATAATATCAAGCAGGTGATAGAGATTGTTTCTCCATCAACAACAGAAGCAAAGGACACCAAAAAGTTGGTCTAAGGTTTGTAATAAGTTGAATCAACATTGATAGTTAAAACAGACAGAAAAGATTATAATACTGCAGTTTAACTTAAAGGCATCTATTTGAAACAACTCAAAGTTGTCATATTATCAAACTCAAATTAGACATCAAAATTAGAAATCCCTCCATTCAGCTGGATTACTAATGAAGGATTGGGATGCTATTACCTTTGAACTCCCGGTGAAAGAAACGAGAGGAATACGTGGATCTTTTGCTATAGCTTGGCCGATTTCAGCACCACCACAAAATGCTGTAAAAATGGCACCTGGTAAATTGTTCTTCTGTAAAACCCCAGCTATTATCTTCGTCATGGCGATCGTGATCAAAGGTGTTGTCGGTGCACCTTTCCTGAAAAGCCAATCAATCAGGATCAGAGAACATACAAGTTCTTTACAGACCTAAGAGATGGAATATTTCAATCATTCAGGAAGAATGTGATGACTGTGTGGCTTCTTAGAGAGGAAACTGTCAGGCATGCACTAATCCTGGTCTATTTTAATCGCATATGACAAACAAAGTAGTTATGGGAGCCTATTAAAACAACATGCATCAAATCTATTTGTGTACCATCAAGAGAGAGTTCAAAAGAGATGCTTGCCCCTCCAAATCAAATTAGAAAACCATATAGCAGAGGACTTACCAGACAACAGTATTTCCACAAACTAGAGCAATGCAAGCATTCCATCCTATATTCAAACACCAAAATAAAACGTTAGAGATCGACAGTATAAAAAAAAAAAAGCTGAAAGGAAAGGAACACACAATATAGATTGACACACAGCTCTGCTCACACTAAATTCAACATAGAAGCCAAATACTAACCAAGAACAGCACAGGGGAAGTTGAAAGCTGTGATAACACCGACTATCCCTAATGGATTCCACATCTGTTGCAAAAGAAAAACATGGTATGTACTTCAATACATATTAAAATATATTGAGTATATGTATCCCTGGCAGTCGATGCAATCATATATGGCGTACCTCCAACATCATATGATTCGGACCTGTTCAAATGTGTACCAATCTCATTAGAAATAATCCGGTAAGCTTCTCAAGTATGTCTTCAGTTCTAAAGTTATATGGTTAGCTAGAAAATAATAATAACGAGATTATTTTATTTTTCATTTTACGACGAAACTCTATTATATGTTCCCTCCTCCCAATTAAAACTTCAAAATTGTGAACCGATTGTTTAGGAAAAGTGGGGTTGTAAATGGGATATTATTAAAGTAAATACTTAATAAAGGATTGATAAAATGGGTATAGTTGAATAAATAAGTGAAAAACCTTTTCCTTTTGGCATGTGAATTTTGTAATGGGGTGCCAAAAACAGAAGTTTGTGAAGTTTGGAAAGGGGCGGAGGGAGTAATTGTTAAATGCGTAAAGAAGGGTACTTACGTTCTGAAGGAATAACTGATCCATTCAGCTGACGACTTAACCCAACAGCAAAGTCGCACATGTCAATTATTTCCTGTCAGTACATCATTACTCTCATGTGAGGGGATGTTTTAAAGTGCATCATGCTATACAGAAGAAGTTTAAAGTAATGACACTTAAAATGTAATGATCCTGAAAGAGATTGCAATAAAAGAAGACGTTGGATAAGTGCAGATAACAGGAAATAGAACTATGTATATAATATTTGAAGTTTTAAAGCAAGTATATTCATGAGTTTCACCGTTAATGTATTAATGGTTTCGGAAGAAAATAGTAAATATAGTAAATATATAAATTTAATTAAATTAGGAAAGAAACAATATATACTTTTGAATCATTCGAATATCAGTAGAAGTGTTAGAACAATCAGCCGAAGCAGAACTAGGGCTTAAAACAGATAAGAGTGATGCTATCATACAAGATAATTGCCTAAGCAGCTGCAGCAAATGATTATTTCTGGAACACTTCCATTTTGAAGATTAAAAAAACATTGAAAAGAAAATGAAGATGTAACGATGATGTGTGCTTTTCAAGGAAAATTTAACATATTCTTCATGGACGTTGTTATAGGAATACAACGCCCGCAACCGATATTCTTTTCAAGAATGTCAAGCATTATAGCTAGTACAAGTAAGTGTGTGGGAAACAAATTATCTGTCGTCACTGTTGTTGATTACTCTTTCCTTTAAAGATAGCTAAAACTTTACATGGAGACAGATATCGTGGCTACGTAAGAGCTCATGGACAAACTCTCCAAGCTACTTGACAAGTGGCAAATAATTTCTTGTTCGTGTAAATTGCACATTATATATTCACAAGAAACGACTGACGTCTGTAAAAGTGTTGCTGACAAACTACTTCGTTATATTTCCTGCCGTATCGTTACGAAACAATATCCGCTATAACAAATAAATCATTCATTATGTGAAAACTTAAAACCAATATCCCATGCATGCTGCAGAAAGCTACAGGAGAAAAGTATTTCCAAGTTCTCCAGCAAAGGCCAACACCATACCTGAACTTCCCCTATTCCTTCAGCAAGTATTTTTCCCATTTCAAGTGAAACAAGCCGGCCAAGGTGATGAAGTTTGGATCTCAAGGCATCACCGATCTGCCTCACGATTTCACCTCTCTTTGGTGCCGGAACCTGAGACATTACCCAACACGCAAGAAGAATATTAAGAAATGTAAAACTGTTCAAAGCAAGAGACAGCAGATATAAACTGCGCAAACCAAATAAATTATGACTTGTATTCTATTCCATTTCGAGAGCAACAGCAATGACCTGCATCCATATCTTTGCGGCTTGAGCACATGCTTGCATGCCTTCCTCGTAATCTTCAATAGATGCCTCGACAACTTCAGCAATTGTCTACATAAAAGAACAATGACTTTTCGTACAATTAAGAAAATCGAAAATATAAAGAATTACAACCATAGAGAGAAATGCAGGTAAAAGCATCCTGAAACTAATTGGCCAATTTTTACACCAGTTAGATTGAAAAAGGACTATCATTCTCATGGAAAGCTACACAATACACAAGACAAATCCAAATTTGAATAATTCCATACACATTTGCCCTAATACACAAATAGTTTTAAACTCTATCTTCCTCCAGCATAAGTAATCAACAATGTTCATCAAATTTATCCAAGATCAGGAGCTATCAACAAAAAATAAATAACTAAATAACCTTATTATCAGCAGGACTAACAGTAGATACTACAGGCCCACTCCCTTGCCAAACGCCATTGACAAACGAGCCCAAATTCCTCGGACCGAGACCGATCTCCTTCAAAAACTCGTGCTCTTTCTTCGCGAAACTCATGTCTGCAAAAAAATAATAATAATAATAATAAAAAAGGCCACCGGCAATCAGAAATGATCTGACAAATGCGAATCGATTGATGCTAAATTCAACCAAAATAAAATAAAATAAAAAATGCTGGTTGTGTGATTGGTCACTGATCGGTAGTACCGTAGGCAGGAGAAGTAGTACTCAATTCAGACATGGGTAGAGAGACTAGAAAAGAGAGGATAGTGAATGTTTAGGATGGAGGAGACTTACTTTCGTTCGTTACAGGCCCTATTAAAAACGGTGGTTGATGGAAGAAGAAGAGACGTGTGCGCTTCGAAATCCTAGGTGTAACGTAATGGGATCAGCATCGATTTCGACTACGTTTATGTGAATAATTTCATACAGGTGGTGGTGATGTGATGATGGGAAGACTTGTCTGTCTTCTTCTTCGATCCGAGAGATAATATACTACTTCTAGTCCTATTAATTTGCAGGTAGGTAGATGATGATTGATCAATTATTTGATCACTTACTTAGATTAGACTATCTATCTATATTTATATTTTGAAGTAGTAACTAGTCCCCACTACAAACTCATATTACGGATTCTCCCTCGTTAGTTTAACAATTATTTACAGTTCAATTCGTCGGAAAAAATTTTACTTGCCCGTTATTCATTTTTTATTTTAGTCCGGCCAAACACGCCCTTAAGTCTAAAACCTGATTTAATGCCTTTTCATCGATTTTTCATTTATTATGCCCTTTTCCCCATTTCCTATTTCCATCGTCTTCTCCACTTCCCTCTAAACCCTCCAAACCCGTCACCTCTGCAACTTCACAAAATCGACCAAATCTGCTATAATATCTTCATATACAGACCATATTATTACGTATTTTTGATTATCGGGAGCTAGCGAACACAATGGGCCGTCGAATTGCGGCTAACGGCGACTGTAACAAGGTTTGTTCGTCCCTTTACAAAATTCTTGCTTTTTCTTGTGATATTGAGTTTTACTCGTTGTTATGATCAGTGTGAAGTATGTGTTGTGTTTTCTTTTTGTAGAATTTCACTGTAAGTTCGAACTAGGATTTTGGAAATTTTCTTTTGACAGTTTTTTTACTGTCTGTCTGTGTTTTGAAGCTATGGAGCAGAGCTTTAACATACGTGTTCATGGAGGGCTGGAAATTCACGTTGACAAATGTGAATCATCAGAGGTACAATCATAAGAGACTCATAGCTGATTTAGATAAAAATGTGTTGGATAAGCTAGAGATGCCTAAAGAACATTCTCTGTTTTTTTCTCTATTTGTTGAGGTTGATAATGGTAGTACAACAATTGAGATTGTCACTGATAATGATGTCACTGAGATCTTTACTAGAAATATGAACACTAGGGAAGTTGAACTTCACTGTGAGGTGCAGTATGCTGAGACTCTAGCTAAAATAGCAAGTCCTAAGGGTAAAGGGAAGGGTAAGCAGGTTGCTAATGATGTTGATCTTCCCTTTGAGGTGCCCTTAAGAGGTGAACCTCTGAGGAGAAGAATGTTTAGACCTAGGTCATCAAAACCACCACCACCAAAAGCTCCAAAAAGATACCCAAGTGAAAATGATTTTGTTATTGACCTAACTGAAGAAGATGTTGCTCCACCAATGACACAGGAAACACAGTCCTCACCCACACATAATGTTCCAGAACCTGAGCCAAAAATACCTCCTCATCCAAATGTTGCAGAACCTGGTCCAAAAACACCACCTCCTCATAACAAAGAGCCAGACCATGAAGCACCAAATAGTGCCTACATTCCCAGGTGATACACCTAATAACACTAAAAGAAAAACAGAATTTAGCGACGGATGGCATCCGTCGCTATATGGAGCGATCCGTCGCTATATACCATTAGCGACGGATGGCCCGTCGCTAAATAGGATGTCGCGAAAAGTGGCGTCGCTAATCCAAAAAGCGACGGATGAGCTGTTCTGTCTCTAAATTTAGAGACAGATAAACTTATCCGTCGCAAATGTAGCGTTGACCGGGCAGCCCATGATTTCTTCACTTTATCGACAGATAAGCTTATTCGTCTCTAAATTTAGAGACGGATAAGCTCATTCGTCTCTAAATCTGATTTTTTATATAAAAAAAAATTATATTTCTTTTCATTTCTTTAATGCACCTACAATATAATAAGATTTTAAAATATAATTTTTAAATGCAATAAGGGGTGTTGCGAGAATTGAACTCGCAACTCTCGCATTTAGCGAGAATCATACCACTAGACCAACCACCCATATTTCTTATACTACATGAAAATTCTCAAATACGCATAAGAGGCTGGCAACACACGCCAAACATTCAATAAAACTTCAAAACATGTCACTGTAACATATAGTCCATCAAACCATCATGTTAATTAAGTGATAAAGCAGTAGGGACTTACTCTTTGCAACTTCAAGTAGAAATCAAGTGTCTTGCGGGCCAAAAGAATTAAACTTTATAGTCCTCAAATGCAGTAGGTTACAGAAGCAACAAAAGAATACTCAATCAAACACATACAAGTTCAGAAAATTAGTAAAGACTCGTTATATTTAACATAAACACATACAAACAACTCTGCACTAAGAGGAATTTGAGGAAAATTAGTATCCCATCATTTAAAAAAAAATGAAAATATATATAGAGATGACTAACCTTTGATTTTCACAAGAACTCCCACCGGAAGACCTTCTCTCTGACTGAACTGCATACAACTATTTGTATGACCTGACCCCTGCGCGCACAACATACTCAGCATCATTAGTCTAATTGACAACTCGCTTTCTATATACTCTACAATTTCACTACCAAGAATATAACAAATTGACAAGTTTGCGTGCTACTAAATATCTCAAATTCAACAAGAAAATCTTTTATCAAAATAAATGTCAATGAAGAAAAAGCTAAATTAAAACTTATGCTCAGTGCTAACCTTTTTACCAACAACCAGAATACATACAAGGCATATATATATAAAATCATGTGATATAGTGATCTATATATTGCCACTACATATATGGATTAGAGCAGATGACATTAATTCTTATTTCTAAGTACCATTCAACAGTATGTATATATACTCACTACATATCCATATCCATACTTCTCATAAGCAACTACAAATTATAAATTATATGTGAATTCACGAAGGATCTTGCATCAAACAAATGGTAGAGTAGATTATTGTCATAGTTACATTACTATTGTCTCAACTTTGAACCACTTACAGCATTGAAGACAAGCTGCAGCCATGTCGACAAATGGGCTAGTGAACACATGTTTTTATATTTGACATCTCTTTTCACATCAAGTTTCTCTTACATTTTGTGAAAATAGCAAATTCCATCTTAAAAATAGATTAGAGCAATCACAAAAGAGTAATAACCAAATCAGCTTAGCTTTAATTGGATAGCAATTAATCATGTAAAAACCCTAGGTAAGAAGAACAATAAAGGGGAAAAAACAAATACAAACCTCCGCATAGTGACCCACCACCACAGCCGCCTCCTCCTCCATATCTATTACCAGCGCCACCCCCGTCCCTGTGTCCTTCCTCACCACACATATAGCCAAGCCACCGCCGTCACTTCCATTGATAGTGTATATGTCCTAGAGACAGTCCTTATTAAGGACATGGAGCCCTTATAAAGGGCATATATGTATTATTACACAGGTCAACGTAATATGATATATGTTTGTCGTTTTACTATTGAGTATCGCTTTCATATTTATATTACACCAGGCATGCAGCATGTCATATCTCTATTACTGTCTGTATTGATATTAAACATGTCCCCTCGGATAGATGACCGATCACATAGATAGTGGGAGCTATGTGAGTTATCATCTATCCCAAACTCTCCCTAGTCGAGGTTCATCTCGGATGTAGGGGTCTGAATGAACCAGACGAGACTAGTATGCGTGGAGGTTATACTTGTTGGAGCAAGTGTGAGCCGATCCCACGGCCACGGAACAGATTGTTGGACAATCGAGAAACGTTCCCATAACTGCACATAGTTGTTCGAAGAAGGATTATCGAACAATGGAAGTACCCACCGGACACTCCCATCGATGTATATTCTACACCGAAGTGTCTATGGGAACCGGTGAGTTGTCGAAGTGATGCCAGTCGTCCTTTGGACTTACAGGACTTTATCATCACATTTGTTGCCCCATATCCTTGGTGGACCCGTCGATGTCAGCTCTGAATAAGCAGTTGACCTAAGACACGATCCAGGATTATGGCTACATACGAATGGGGATGATAAGTGATTCTGTGAAGGATTCATCTCTCAAGTGTAGCACAGGAGAGCACTGCTCATAGTCGTTCATAGTTGTGATGGTAAAACCGCTGGCCAGCGTATCAATATTATTATGATGGTCATAATAGATATTGGATTCACCATGCAACTCACTGAAGACGCCCGTGGATGTATTATTGGGATAGACACTTCATCGATCCTAGATACATTCGAGCAAGTCAGATGAAGGGACGTTACCATCGCCGCGTTGAGCGCAACAGGCTTCGCAACGAAAGGGTTAGCTTTGAGAAACCTCTCAAACGTCCTCATGTATTAATATTGCAAATGGAACCGTCTAGGAATTCCATTTTGCCTAGTCTAGGACTTGCTTAATACGATGAGGCCCTATGGGCCACACTATGTGGTGATTCAACCTATCAGAATATCCTTGAAGATGGAATCGCAATTAATTTGGAATTAATTGTGATTGATGGATTATAATTGATTTGGAATTAATTATAATATTTGGTGGCTCAATTAATGATTTGGAATTATTAATTGAATTGGCTAATTAATTGTATTTGATGTAAATACAATTAAAGATTATATTTTGGAAATATAATAGAGGTTTGATTTGAAAGGATATGTTAATTTAGAATTAACATATGCACATGGGCAAAATCTACTTGGAGTTTGAATTGCATTAGAACTATAAGTGGGTCCCAAAATCGGGACCCACCTAACACCCTTAGGACACGCGCGCGCGCGAGATGGAGTAGGGGAAGGAGTTCGACTCCTTCCTCTATTAGAAGTCTAAGGGATAAGTTAGATTTTCCTGATTGAGTTTTAATTTGATTGGGAACGAAGTCTAATTGCTTATGCTTTAGGCTTCTATTGACTACTATATATAGTAGACTATTAGAGAGTTTTTGACATAGACTTGAATAGACTTTGACAGTCATTCTACCCAGTTTTCTTAGAGAAAATAAAACCTCTCCCCTCCTCTATAGCCACCCGCGCGCGCCACCTCTGCCGGAGGAATCGCCGCCCCATCTTCTTGGCCACACAAAGAATATCCTAGCATTCTTTCCGATAGGCTGTTCATCCGTGGATACCAAGGTTGAGGTTCTAGGAGCTGGAAACTAACTTTTATTGTCTTGCAGATAATCAAAGTATTGCAGATATCTTCGACTTCGACGAAGGAGAAGATACACCGGATTATTACGAAGACTTGGAAGTTGCTTTGGAAGTAAGGTTAGTCTTCTAATTGACGTGTTTAAATATATACGGCATATACATAATCAATTAACCTGCATGTTAAGAAAATTTTTGAAATTCCGCTGCATACCCTAGGGGTAATTCTGACCGTATTTTCTTACATCCATAGCCACCACCGGCGTCAAAGATGTCACCACATGAGGTGGTGTTGGATTGGGAAAGATGGGATTTAGGGAGTGGTGGCGTGGGTGACTGGAGATAGGGAGGGAAGGGAGATTAGGGTGAAGAAGAAAGAAAGAAAAAGGGTGATTCTAGATCTAGATCTAGAATCCGGCTGGTGATGAACGTGTCAGATTCAATCAAATAAATTTGTTATTTAGTCAAAGGCAATCCACAACTACAACGAAAACCGTAGTGTAGTAGTAGAATGACTCGAGTGTCGTTCTCTCAGGACTATAACTAGCTTTATCTGTTTAACAAGAAAATATAAAAGAGCAGATAGAAAGCAATAGGGGGTTTTCAAGCAGATAATGGAGGTTGGTGATAGTATGGTCCTTCTTAACATAATGGGTCGATAATCATGCATAAATTCCTCGGTCTTGCATAGATATCTTTGAATGAATCTTGGGTCCTGTTGTAAGTATTAAGCACTACGAAGATAATATGGGTCTGACCTGTCAACAACTAACGTCCTATTGTGTTCCGTAATCATTCAACACTACGAAGATAATTAAGTCTGATTGGCCGACAAGTGTCCAAGTGTGCATAATGATTAATACAACATACGAGAATTTTGGTGTTCAACTCATCAACGAAATAAAGCAATGACACGGAGTATAATGCGCGATATAGCCATTAGCATGATTATCTTCCCTCGCTAAGAATTCACATACTACCACCAACGATAAATTTAGCTACTCATAATGTGCATGCAATCAATAGCAATCATAGAGGAAAACATATTGAAAGAATATAAAATAAGTAGATAAAAGTTGTAAGATACAAAGTTATCGAAGGTTGTCAATCTCCGGATGATTGTGATCCTACGTGCTCCAATCTGCTATGAAAAAGTATCCCCTAAGCTATGGAACTCCCAGGACAGGCCCCGGGAAGTTCCTACCTAAAACTATAGAGAGAGGTGAGAAAGTAGGCTTGGAAAGATATGAATTTCGGAGAGAAAACTCGCAACTATATATAGGCCCGAAAATCCTCTGGGGCGGTTCGCCCGAGGCACGGGGCGGTTCGCCCCCCAGTTTTTCACGGAATTTCCGCATTTTTCGACGCGGATTTGGATTTCTTCACCTTTTCGGACTCGGTTTCAGACTTCTAATGGCCTTCTAACCTCCAGATTCGACCCCTAGACTCCAAATCCTATCCGGAAACCTTCAGACACTCCAAATAGGCTTCTGGAACACCAATTCCTTGTAGACTTCAATATAATTGCCCGTAAATCTCCGATTTTCAACCAAAACCTGTAAAATAAAATCTAAAGGGAAACGTGACACTATTCTAATAAAATGTACTAAAATATAGCTAAATTATCATAGAGGATAGCTAAAATAGGTGAAAAAGACTCGAATGAAAGTGTAAAATACACATTCATCAAACTCCCCAAACCGAACCTTTGCTTGTCCTCAAGCAACTAAGCTAGACTCTAATACAAAAAACATGCAAGACACAAAAAATGGAGTTTCATGCAAAATAAAATGAACTAAATTACTGAATCTACTAAATAACATATGAACAAAAACCATATAAATCAAAGCATGAATATAGGTTGAAGAATACCTCGATTGACTTATACACTTCCACATAAGCACTTATGTCAAGACAAGATAGTCTCTCGTAACATTCTCTACCTGGACCTAGTCAGTGACGACGTAATGATGCATGCTAAGATACGAATGGTTGCCCCGTGCCTATGAAACTGAGGACTTACTGTTGTTCCACCATGTTAAGACTTTCCCTCAAAAGAAGTCGAACCAGTACTGGCTCTCATCAAACGAAGGAGGGTTCCCTATAAAAGATAACACTCCCCTATTCTACCCATCTCTCAAGTAAAGTCTTAAGCTATTCACCACTTCCTGAATGGCAGGACGAGGGTGGTCTAGAACAGATGACACTTAAGACAAAAAAGATAAAAATAGAAAAACACGATTACGAACAATACGAAAAATGGAAAAGACTCAAACTTTGCTAAACTGCTATTTGGCTTTATTTTTTGGACCCTTCTTTGCTTTTTTGGGTCTTCTCTTTTTTTTCCTTTTTTTTCTTTCCAGATTCTTTTTTTCTTTTTCTCTTTTTTTCCTGGAATTTTTTCTTTCTTCTTTTTTTTTTTTTTGATTTTTTTTCTAGCCAGCAGTGGCATAACAAAAAGAGAAATAAAATGACTCACACGACTTCCCCAAACCTATTCGAAAGAATAGGTTGGAGTTCAAAATTTACGAAAAAGGAAAATCACAATACGAAAAATGAAAAACAGAAACAAGTCTATGATGGTGTAACCCCCTCCCCAAACCTATTCGGAAGAATAGGTTATAAACAAAGGATCACACAACCTCACACTACCTCCTTCCTAGGCATTTAGCAATCTCAAAGCATGGTGAAGACTTGTTGCCTCTTAGGTACATAATTACTCGGGAAAACAACCATAAGACCCTAACATGCATCATCCTATTATAAAGGCCTTCGTGAACCGCAGTAGAGAAAACACCACTAAGTGATGTCGAGACTACCGTGCTTAACTAAGTGCAATACATAAATGTGACAAGCCAAGCGAGAAAAACCTCAAACAAATTCATAGAAATGAAACATACGATTAATGACATAGCTAGTTGATCTACCCAATAAAAAAGTTCAAAAACTTCAGCAATAAGCTCCATATAAAAACATGCAAGACTATCGTAGGATGAATGCAACCTAAAAAATCTAAGAAGCAGTAAACGTGCAAATGCAAACAAAGAACAAGATACTCATTGACACAAAACCAAACAAAACTTAACATCATGGTTCACATCCCATCCCCCTTACGATTCTTAAGCTAGCCCCCTAGCAAAAGAGAATGAGTAATAAGAAGTGATACTAGATGTTACCGAAGGGTTTGGCCTCGGTCGGCTGAGAGTGGACAAGTGGAAGGACTAATCACCGGGATGGTAGTCCCCATAAAATCACTCTACATGTCATTCATGAGCTCATTGGACTGTCGTAGAGCTTCCTGCTGTTGCTGGATCAGCTGCTGCTGCTCCCACATGTGCTGCCTATCCTCTCGACGGTGTTCCTCGAATATCTCCCAATCGCGGTTGTGCTGGACAATGTGCCTGTCAATGTCCTGTCGCATGGCCGCGTTGTTGGCATCAATCCTGTCGAAACGGCTGTCGAGGTAGGTACGGAATTCGGAGAAGTCAAATCCTCCAGACCCCTGTGGTGCTCCAGATGGTGCATGCGGTGCATGATGGACAAATGGAATATCTGGAATCGGGGCTTCACCAACATCGGCCTCCATAGCATCCTCATGATCGGAATCATTTGGCTGGACTGGCCCTCCTACATCAGCAGCAGTTGCAGTGGGGTTCCTCACTGATACCTGTTGAGCTGTACCTCAATGGTCGAGGGTGAAAGGGCAGCGACCTCGCAATCACCATCCTCAATATCGTCGACCCCATGATATTTGCAGTAAGCTGTGATGAAGCTCGGGAAGATGAAAGGCTTCCTCTTCTTTCCCAGTGGCGCTCATACTCCTCATATATAATGTGCCCTATGTCGACCTGATGTCCGTCAATGAGGCAGTAGAGGAGCTCGCGTAGTATGGCTGAATCCAAGTGTCATTCTTCCTTGGGATCAAGTCGGATATGCAAAGATTTCATCATTACCTTAGCTTCGATGCTAAGGTCGCCATACTCCCCCACTTCCGGATATCTGTACCCCCTGTTGCAGATCACTTCGGTGATGTCCTCTTCCTATCCCCTAGCGGTCCTCGAATACAAGTAGGCGTGTGCGCTCTCTGTGAATTCAAAGTTCCCGAAGTGGATGAAGGAAGATATGTGCTCTGGGCTCCATGGTATGATTAGGCCTCGAGTAACACCCCATTCTTCTCGTCCAATCCGTATACCCGGTGTAGAAATCTCTGAGGAGGCTCTCGTCGTAGCCTTTGAACATGTCCGAACTGTACCATACCCGTTCCTCTGTGACCCCAAACTTGAAAGTGTCCTATACCCCGCTCTATTCGCTGCAGACTCAGGAATGTCAATCCTCCTGTCGGGAATGATAGACCTTCCTCCTCGGCCATCTCCTCCTCTAACCGTTGTCGCACCCCCATCGCAGTGGCAGACAACTCGTACAAATCGTGAGATGGTTGGGAGCTTGATGCACTCCCTTCCCCTTTTTGCTAGAGCCGGCTCTCCTTGTCCTTGGTGCCATGATTCCTGCAAACAGCAATTAGTATCTTGTACGATGCAAAACAGACCTATGCTATGTAAATAAACGAGCGAACATACGAGTAAAATTTCAAAAATCGAACTCCTCAAATCCCAAAGCCTAGTCTAGCTAATTCATTACGTAACTATCAATGTACCTACTACAATAACATATCACATTATGCTTTCGCTAACAACATATGCCTTGAATCACAAGGTTCAATCCATATCATAAAAATCAATTTCTAGCATAAATCCTCAATCTCAACCATCATGCATTCTACCCATTCATTCAACAATCTCATATCAATAAACACATGTTTAAACAAGGAATGAAAGCAAGAGAGACAATTTCCTAACAAGACATATATCATCAAATTAGCAAAATCTCAAATCATCAAACAAGCCTAATGAACATGTAATTGACAATGAATAACGAATCTAATCACATAAATCATCAACCCATACATCAAACAAGCCTAATTGAAGCATAAATAAAAAAATCCCAAATTGTAAAAATTAGGGTTCATGTGATAATACCTCAAATCCGGAAATTGAATGAGCTAGGAAGAAAATTGTTCGGATAGAATGATAGAGCACGTTACGGCTTCGAATGAAGCTAAAGAACACACAAAATGATGGAGAGAGATGAATGAGTTATGAAGATTTGTAGATATTATTAATATGGAGGAAATTTTGGATTTGAAGGATGAAAATGGAGCGAAAAATGGGGTTTGGGAAGAAACCCCCGATTTTTGTCTCTGGAGTGTGGGGGCGGTTCGCCCCACACCCTGGGCGGGACCGCCCGTGCGGGGCGAACCGCCCCGCACGCCCAGAGCGCGCGCGCGCTCGGTCGTGGGGCGATTCGCCACTCGTGGGGCGATTCGCCCCCA
>CM051455.1:87474035-87499514 GCA_028274465.1 Plantago ovata | reverse complement strand
GGGTATTCAACATCAGTTATCCTCAGTAAGGACACCACAGCAAAATGGTGTTGCTGAACGGAAGAATCGTACCCTGAAAGAAGCCGCAAGAACAATGCTTGCTGACACTGAGAATAAGTGAGGCTTACTGGGTTGAAGCGATTAATACCGCCTGCTATACTCAGAATAGATGTTTGATTACTAAGGAATACAACAAAACTCCTTATGAATTGTTTGTTGGAAGACCTCCTAACATCACTCATCTAAGAGTATTTGGTTGCAAGTGTTTCGTTCTTAACAATGGTAGAGTACCTAAGAACATTTCAACCAAAGGCAGACGAAGCGATATTTCTTGGCTACTCCTTGCATAGTAAAGCTTACAGAGTTTACAACAAAAAGGCACAAAAGATTGAAGAATCTGTGCATGTTGTATTCTACGAAAAGACACAAGGTGTGCCTGCTGAAGAAGAAATATCAGAATGTATGAAAAAGCTAATCATACATGAGCAAAGAACTGAATCTGATGCTAGGCAAATCAAGTCAATTGAACTAAATGATGATTCTGACAATGATTCTCCTCCCCCGAGTCATGACAAGATAATATAGTTCACGACAAGGAATTTCCAGCAAAAGATGCGGTTGCTCCGGAAGTTGCTGAAATTACGCAATCTCCAGTGCCTGCTGATGAAATATCTCAACCCAGCAATGCTGAACAAGCAGTTGCTGACGATCAAATCTCAGCAGAGACACAAATTCCCAGTAGTACTGAACAAGTACATACTGAAGAGTCACATGCTGATGAGCAAACATATCCTGATCCAACAAACAGGAAACCTGTTAATAAATGGATTAGAGATCATCCCTCTACGGATATGATTGGCGATATTAATAAACGCCAAGTGACTAGATCCAAAGCTACTCAAGGACTTGCTGAAGAAGCAACTGTCGTAGAAGTAGAATCTTTATTCTCTTGCTTTGTTTCAGAAATTGAACCTAAAACCATAGAAGAAGCTTTGAAGCATTCTGAATGGATAAAGGCAATGCAAGAAGAATTGGATCAATTTGAAAGAAACAAAGTCTGGAAACTTGTGCCACTTGCTGAAAATAAGAAAGCTATTGGTACAAAGTGGGTGTTCAGAAACAAGCTGAGCGAGTCTGGTGAAGTAACAAGAAACAAAGCACGCTTAGTTGCTCAAGGTTACTGTCAGACTGAAGGATTGGACTATGATGAGTCTTACGCTCCAGTTGCAAGATTGGATGCTATTAGGCTTTTCTTGGCCTTTGCTGCTCACAATGACTTCATTGTTTACCAAATGGATGTTAAGAGTGCATTCTTAAATGGTGAACTTGCTGAAGAAGTCTACCTAGAACAACCCCCGGCTTTGAACTTCCCTCAGAAACCAAGATGGTATATAAGCTTCAGAAAGCTGTATATGGTCTAAAGCAAGCACCAAGAGCATGGTATGATACCTTAGCTAAGTTCTTGTTGGAAAATGGTTTCAAGAAAGGTGAAGTTGACAAAACTCTTTTTACCATGAACCATGATGGTAAATTAATCTTAGTTCAAATTTATGTGGATGACATAATTTTTGGATCTAAGGACAAGCAACTTTGTGATGATTTTGCCAAACTCATGACAAATAAGTTTGAAATGAGTATGATGGGAAAATTGAATTATTTCCTAGGGTTGCAAGTCAAGCAACTCAAAGATGGAATATTCATAAATCAAGCAAAGTATGCGAAAGAAATGCTCATAAAGTTTAGGATCAAAGAGGATGAAAAACCTGAAAAGATCCCTATGAGTGTTGGTACCAAATTGGGCTATACTAAAGAGGACAAAAGTGTTGAAGAACACAAGTATAGGAAGCTCATTGGTTCCTTGTTGTATTTAACAGCAAGTAGACCTGACATTCAGTATGCTGTTTGTGTGTGTGCAAGATTCCAATCGGATCCAAAGAATCACACTACAAAAGGCAATTAAAATACTGAAATATGTTAAAGGTACAGTCAATGTTGGATTATGGTATCCAAAAGATTCTGGACTTGAATTGGTTGGCTATTCTGATGCTGATCATGGTGGATCAACTCTTGATAGAAAAAGTACCTCTGGAACTTGTCAGTTTTTGGGTACTAGATTAATATCATGGTTCAGCAAGAAGCAAACGTGTGTCGCCAATTCATCTACAGAATCTGAATACATTGCAGCTGGTTGTTGCACAGCTCAAATCCTATGGATTCAGCAACAATTAAGAGATTATGGTATTTCTGCAAAGAAAACACCAATCTTTTGTGATAATACAAGTGCTATTGCAATTACGCAAAATCCTAAGTTTCACTCTAGGACCAAGCACATTGATATTAGACATCATTTCATTAGAGATCATGTGGAAAAAGGTGATATTGAGGTTGTGAAAGTAGGTACTGAAGATCAGCTTGCTGACATCTTTACCAAGCCCCTACCGGATAATAGGTTCGCAATGTTAAGGTATAACCTTGGATTGATTGAACTACCTCAATAAATAATACACTTGGCAGAATGCTGAAACAGGTATTCAGCAAGCCAAGTATTCTTGTCCAAAAGACCAAGTCACTGATTTCTTCTAAAGAAATGATAAGTCACAACATGATTGCTGAAACAGCATTCAACAAGTAATTCCTTCAAAACAGGTATTTGTAGGAACTTGATCACTTGCTGAGACAGGAACTCAGTAAGTGAAAGAATCTAAGGATTGCTGAGACGGGTACTTAGACAATCAAAAGATACTGAAACAGGTATTCAAGTATCAAAGGAATTTTCTGAAACAGGAATTCAGAGAAAGAGCAAAACCTCATCTCTCAGACTTTACCAAAGGATGTCTCAAATTGCAAAAAGAATTTACTGATACGGGAAATCAGAAATATCTTTTAAACTTAGAAATTATGAGATATCTAAGTAAGGGGGAACTTTCAGCAAGAAGCTAGATTGTTAATTCAAACTCGCTGAAAAGATTCTTGTCTATTTCAGCAAGCAATCTATCCCTTATTACTCGGTAAAATCAATTTGTGACGTTAAGCTGGCACAGATAAACTCGCAATAAATCATGACATGAAATTCAATCGTGGCCATTGATTAAAAGGAGTTATTAATCTAACGGCTAACAAAACAAAGAGAGAGAGTGCTCTGACGGTTTTAGTTAGTGGGCCACTACGCATTCAATGCAAAGGCTCCACTATCTCCAGTGTTTCTCTGTTTTACCCTTGCTGAGAACTCAAACGATTGAGTTTCTCACACACCAGAGACACTATATAAAGAAGGAGTTAGAGAAATGACAAAATTCTTTAACTCACATTTCCTTTCTCTGCAATTTCTAGCCTAAAACTACTGTACTTCCGATCAAAAAGCAAACTATCTTTTTCGTACAACTTCTTGCTCTATATAAAGAAATGGCTCCCAAGAGACAGTCATCTAAGTCCTCAAAATCGTCAAAGGTTGACAGTGCTGAAACAGGCATTGCTCCGGTGACTGCTCCGGTGACTTCTCTGACCCAAAACACAGCGAAAGTTGTGTTGAAAAACGACCGAATCACCGAAAAACCTATGCCTCCGTCATATCTTGACACTGCAAAGTGTGAGATGTTGATGCAATGGGGAGGATTTGCAAAAGAAAAGTACATTCGGTACTTTTATGAACAAGAACTTGACGACCAAAATGAAGAGGCGCTTGAGTTCATCAAGCAGCAAGGCCTCATGAACTTTATCTCTGCTCGCACTAAGCAAGTGAGCATGATTGATACTATGGAGTTCTACAATAATGCAGAAATCCAGTCCCTTACAGACAGTAATGGAGTCACTGAAAAAGTGATTCTTACTTATGTTCAGAACACGCAAATCGTCCTGAAATGGACTGATTTAGCAGAGATCTTTCAGATTCCAACCAATGGAACTGAAGACGACGTCACTGCCACTGACGAAGAAATTGAAGCTTTCTACAGTGACGTCAGAAATGCAAAAATGAAGAAAGGCGAGATAGCTCCCGTGACTTGGACAAAGCACGTTAAGAGAAAGCATCTATGTCCTTCACTTGGTCTAGTAGCTCTGCTACTGATTAAATTTCTTGACTCCCAAGTCGGAGGAATTGACCAAGTAGGCCTGAGAAGATGGCCATTGCTGATGCATATCCATGATAATAAATCGGAACTTAACTGGGCTAAGTACATTTTCAACAGACTTGTTGATTGTGTTACTAAGTTTAAGGTAAAGGTAGAAGACAACAAGGTCTCACCTTCCTTTCCAGTTATGTATGGAATCAAGATATGCTATATCCTTGAACACTTCAGGATTCAGCTAAGAAACCCATTGCCAATCAAGAAATCTGTATGCAATGTGGGAAGGTCTTTCTACAAGCAGAATGTACCTAAAATTGCTGGAAAGAAATCCAAGAAGACAACAACTGCAAATGTTGTCAGCACAAGCCAGCAAGAAAGGTATACAACAGCTGCAGATGTTACCACTCAGCAACTTAGAGATGAAACTGTTGTTGGTGGTGGTAACACAAATGAAACTGCTGTAGAAAATCAACAAGGTACGTGTACAAGAGCCGTTGCTGAAAATGCAACAATAGATGACTCTGGGAAACCAGAGAAATCTAAAAGAAGAAAGAGGAAAGCTGATGATGACACTCAGACTGCAGCGTCATCAGCAAATCCCGTACCTAAGAGGAAACGGACAAGTAACAAAAGAAAGAAGACACTGGCTTCTCAGTCAGTCCCCAATGTCCAAGACTCCTCAGTCAATTCCCAGACAAATGCTGAAACACATTTGCCAGTAGATGTTGCTGAGTTAATTACTGAAACATACATCAGCAATGTTGAAGTGTTTGCGGAAGCCTTCAACAATCAACTTAACGTTGATAACTCTACTGAGAATAGACCACAAGGCAGTGGAAATGAATTTCCTGCCCAAGTCCCAGATATCTACTTTGTAGATAATCTTGATGATCAAACCATGGAACCAGTAAGCAACATTGCTGCTGATTTGCAAAGAGCGGTACTTGCTGATGCTGCTGAACAGATGGTTGCTGAACAAGCAACTCATCAAGTTGCTGAAGCCCAGCTTGCTGATGGACCAGTTGCTGAGAAAGCAATGGTACCAGTTCCTGAAGTTGCTGAATCTCAAGAAGCATCATTCAAAGACGCATCTCTTGATGCTGAGAATGCTGGCCCAAGTTCACCCAAGACTTCAATTGACAAAGTCCAGCTTGTACTGGAAGATTTAAGCAAACAAATGGAGTTGGAGATTGAAGAATCATCCAACAAGTCAATTGAACTCTTCATGACAAGCAGTGAGCTTAAAGGTCAAGTTGCTTCTGCTCAACTTGTCAATTCAGAGACAAGGGAGATTGCTGAAACCGCACAGCTTTCTCAGTTAGAGCAAACTCAGAAGTCTGCTGAAGAAACAGTCCAAGAAGCTGAAGAAACTGTTAATGCTGAAAGGACTGAGCCACAACCTGTCCTTCCTCAGCAGGTAGTTAATACAACCATCAGTAAAACTTCAAATTCTGAAACTTATTCTTTTGCTAATATTATACTATCTCTACAGACTTCTCAAGATACAAGTCAGATGGTTGCTGAAGCCTCTGAACCAGAACCAACACTCCCTGCTCAGCAGGTAGTTAATAATTTTGGTATAAAAACTAAGTTTGACAGCTTAGTACTTGTGTCTAATTTTAATTTATTTCAGGATGAACAAATGGAGGATGCTACCCCAGCTCCTCATGGAATGGAAATTGTACTACATGAGCTTGCTGACTCTCAGCAGGTAAATCATGTTTCAGATTTAAACTCTAAAACAATTCTCCAAACCAATCCTGATCTAAATAAAATTCTTTTTCAGGCTCAAAAGGAGACCACTGAAATGGTACTCATCACTGAAGATCAGCAAGTAAGTTCTGAAGAACTTTACTTGAGCTTCAAGAGGACAACTTTGTCTAGAGTTGCTAAATCCGTCAGCAACTGGCAAAGATATAGGAGAATGGACTTCTCAGATCTTCACCTTCATCTCTCAAATGAGAAAAAGAGATCTTCACTGCTGAAGCTCGAAACATTTGTCCACTCCATACTTCCGGAAGAAATGACATATTCTCAGCAAATGAGTTCAAATCTGATTGCTCAAATCAGAGAGAATATGAAGGCCAAATTTAAGAGTGCCTCTCCAGCTGAACAAGCTGTGATGCTCAAAGGCTCGTTCGTTCCTGTGGTGGCTGATCCCCACAATTAACTGAGGAAGAGGAAGTGACAAGTGTTGCTTTGTATAAGCACGTTGAGCTAGTCATCTTGACTGATGATGAAGAAGAAGAAGAAGATGAGAACATTCCCACTGATCCCAGTGATGATGAAGGGAAAGATTCTAAGGACAAAAAGGATGAAGATGATGACAATCAAGGTCCAAGTCCTGGTGCTGGTGGATTAAAGTTGACAGCTGCTGAAACTAATCCCTCTGACATTCAGCAAGCTGATCAACAACAATCTCAGCAAGAATCTCAACCCCCTCCTGCTGCTGCTGAAAATCAAGCACCTGTACAAGGTGCTGATACTGAAGAAGAATACGCCAGAAAAAGGGCTGCCTTGAAAAATGGCAAAAGTCCAGTTTCTGATGCCAAGGTTACTGAAGAAAACCTTGAAGATGAGGATGAAGAAGATGAAGATTACCAACGAGCTTTACAAAATAGTCTCGTGATCCATGCAAGGCATACGCAGGATCTGGAAATTGGTGAATCTTCAAGACCAAAATCAAAGGAAGTTCCATCCCTTCCACCTACTACTGGCGCAACTCCAGTTGTTGAGTCTCAAACGTTGCCTTCAGCAACTACTCAATTAAAACTAACTACTGGCGAAACTCCAGTAATTGAGCCCCAAACTCAATTGAAACAACTATCTACTGGTGAAACTCCAGTCGTTGAGTCTGAAGCGTTGCCATCAGCAACCACTCAACAACAAGGACGTGAAGCTACTGACAAAGGCTTAAAAGTCGCTCAACTTGATGAATCTGAGGATGATGACGACTTGTCAGAAAATGAAGATGAACAATCCAAGCGAGACCCAAAAGTCGTTCAGATTCCTCCTCCTAATTATCTAAGCTATGAAGGAGATTCATTAAGGACTGAGTTGCTTTTACAAGATGATCAGTTTGCTACTGAACGTAAGGCTCACTCCTTGACACCTAATTTAGTGCCGTTCCCAAGAGTTGAGGAGTTTACTCCCAGAATTCTCGCACTAAAGAAAGTCCATGAAGCCTGCAAAGCTGAAGATGAGGCATTGCTTGCTGAGAGCCCACTTGACATTGGAAAAATATTGGCTACGGTGCTGAGACGCACTACAACTTTAACCATAGCTCAGAAAGACATCAGTCTTTATCACAAGAGCTATGAAGAAGATGTAAGTCAAGCTCTCTTGCTGGCAAAGAGTGCTCTTGTCAAAGATCAGACTATTATGGATGAGAAGGCCGCATCAGAGAAAAGACATGAAGAGAACATGATGAATATTCAAAAAGAGTTAGCAACAATGAACTCTGATCAACAAGAAATCATCATGAAATATAACAGTCTCAACACTCTTGCTGAAAATTGCAATGAGTTTTATTCTCTGCACATCACTCCGATGCTGCAATCCATGTCTAAGGGGGAAAAGAAGACTAGAAAAAGCAATCAAACCCCTCCTACTCCTGCTGTGGATGTGCCACTAGAACCTCTTGCTGAAAGAGAGCAAAGTTCTAAAAGACAAGCAGAAACTGAGTTAAATTCAGCAAGTACCAAAAAGAGAAAAACCGCTGCTGAAACTCAAGATTTCTGTCACATTGAAACTCATCACAATCTGAATGAAGATGATGAAGAAGATGATGACAATCAAACAATAGCTCAAGCCATAAGAGCTAAACCCTTAACAGCCATAACTCCGTCTGGCCACTCAAGACATTTTTCGTCTGACTCTTCAGCAAGAGATCAAGACAATGCTAAAACAAGAAGAAGAAGGCAAAGACAGGAAGAGAAAAGGCTGGCCAACATTGCTATTGGTTCCGGCATTGAATATACAAAGACCAGCAATGATGAAACCACTCAGAATGTGATCAGAAACATTCATGGTTGCTGGATCCTAAAGCTGGAAGATTTGTTGGTAAATGAGTTCTTTCCTACAGCCTGTTGGAATCAGATGTTCAAATGGATTGAACTCAAGGTCCAAAAGAAGCAAAGGGAAGAATCCCTCCCAAGAAATATTGCTAGGAAATGGTTGAATCTTGAGGTTTATGTAAGAAGAGTTGCCATTGGTAAGACATTTAGACAAGAACCAGATATAGTCAAACCACCTGGCATCGCTTTCTATGCTGACCCGGTAACAAAGGAATCAAAGAAGAAACTTGGATTGATTCCTTATGAGTACTTCTATCTAACTGCTCAGGATCAAGAAGATGATCTTCTCTGGTTAAGAAAGATTCATCCGAGAAACATTTCAGATACACAGCTTCTCCATGCCAGCAATTGGGGCATGCATTTGTGGGTAATTAACTACATGGAAATGAATGCTGAAAAGCATCATCATACTGCCTGCAAAAATGCAAGAATTCTTCAACTACAAGTCCGTAGGCTACTGGAAAACTACGAGAAGGATTGTGTTGAATTCACTGCTCTTGCTGAGAAGAGTGTAAGAGAGATTTTGAGAAAATCCTCTGGAAGAGTTTGAGTCCCTGCAATAGTTTCTTGTTAAAAGTTTTTGTTTGCTGATTCTCTGTTATCTATGCTTTCTTGTAAACTCATGAATGATAACTTTCAGCAATGAATTCTTTTTTACTTTTATTGGTTTTTGATTATGCAACTTACTTATGCTTACCGTTTATTAATTCAAGTATGCTTGCATTAATCATCTGATTTATTCAACATCAGAAACCTCGAAAAGGGTAACAATTAATTTAGCCATGGATTGCTAACATCAAAAAGGGGAAAATTTGTTAGGAAACTTGTAATTTTGATGAGCAATTAACCATGCTAAATTAAGAACAGTCCAGTAACTAGTACTCTTAAGGTCCATAGGTTTTTAGATTTTTTAAAGGACATTGTAAAAGAGGAACGTTTGCTGATGACTTAGATAGGTGTTAGATAAGTTATTTCTTCTGTGTATGACGCATTTTGTTTTCTGAGAAGAAAATAATTTGTTAACACTTAGGTGGATGACGTACCTTAATTTCTGTAAAGAAATTAATCTATTGACACTTTAGCGTATGATGTATTTTATTTTCTGAAAAGAAAATATCTTATTGATGCTTAGCTTTGATTTTCTGAAAAGAAAATGACCTATTGAAGTATTTGCTGAAGACGTATTTTGTTTATTACAAACAAATTATTGAAGCAAATAAGAAACCGGTCAGAATCTTGAAGACTTTTTAAGATCTGAAGACTTGAAGACTTGAAGACTTGAAGATTGCTGAAGACTGGTAAGGCACGTGTTGCTCAGAAAGTGAAATTTTCAGCAACAGCATTGCATAAGTGAAAATCTGAAAGACAGAGTAAGTTGTGCTTGCTGAAACTGAGAATGAACACTTGCTGATGAACACATGTGACCTCTTGCTGAATGTACGTGATTTTGCGCTCCAATGTTACTGTTTGAATTCTATTCAAAGGTGCATTTAATGCAAAGCTTACACAAAGGACATGAAGACTAGAAGACAAACAAAGGTTGCTGCTGAAAGTACAAAAGCAAGATAGTGACATGTTAAGGAACAAAAGCCTTAGGATTTGAAATTCAAACGGCTCCTTACTTGCACTATAAATAGAGGTCATCAGGCAAAGAGTTGAAGTGTGTCAACAACGTGATCAAACTCTCACTTGTGCTTAAAACTCACAAACCTTCAAACTCTCTTACTGCCATTGATCCGTTCCAAGACTTAAAGCTTGAAAAAGCTACTTGTGAAGAAGTAGAACAAACTCGGCTAAGAAATTAGTTAAGTGTTCTTTCTTTCGAACAAGAACAAGTCTTGACACCAGAAACAATCAAACTTGTTTACTGCAAAGTATTCCAAGTTGTGTTTCTTAGATTACTTGTTGTAACTGAATAAGTTATAATTAAGTTATCTCACCCCAAAACTCTCTAACTGAAAATACACCCTTTCAGGCGTGATATTCAGGGGGAACTTAATCAAGCATAGTTTTGCTGATTAAAAGTACCAAGTTTGGTGGAGAACAAGGTTGAGTTCTCTAGTTTAGGTTGGAAACAAAGCAAGTGTGCTTTGGTTTCTGTTGAACCGCTTTAGATAGGAGATTGTAAGGAACCTCAATCATATCTTAGTGGATTCAGTCCTAGAAAGGACAAAGTGGATTAGTTGGGAGATTACGCCACTCTCAGATACCACTCTAAAAGTGTTTGTGTGATTTACTTACTGCATTTAGCTTTCAGCAAATTATTTCTGTATTATACACAGTCACTCACATCACTTGCTGAAACACCTTACTTGCTGAAAAAAAAGCACTTATTGTTTCAAAGACTTCCGCTCTCTGATTTTAAGTATCAGCAAACCAAGCTACTGTAAAGTAACTTGCGCTTGCTGAGAAAGTTAAGTATCAGCAACCTCATTACTGAAAAGTAATAAGTACTTGCTGAGAAAGTTTTAAACGACAAAAGTTTGAAAAGACTATTCACCCCCCCCCCCTCTAGTCTTTTCTTGTTGTTTAAAGGGACCAACATTAAGAGAATGAGTGATTCGGGTGGTATTCGTCCGGTTTGCAAGGGTACAAGATGTCGAAAGCGTACTATCTTATCTGTGGGCAATGACGACAAGTTTTATTGGAGGTGTCCGGCACATGGTTGGTCAGAATGGGCAGAGGAAGAAAATAATGCACAAAGGCATGGAGAAATGATTCATCCCACAGTTCTATGGGAGTATAATGTTCATCCGACGCATCGACAACGCGTGCAACAAACAGAAGAAATCATTGAACAACAGACAGAAGCACAAGTGCAGCTACCTAGACAGCAACAAGTGAAGCATTGCAGGGAAAATGTAGATGTAACAAAAAGTCCCAGAGAAGACAAATACCATAGGATTAGGCAACTAGTTTGCCTAAACCTTTTACTACTTGCTATGTACCTTTTCTTGCAAATTTGGAAATCATTCATGTAATAGAATATCTTGAACAAGTGCAATATCTTCAACTTACATAATCCATACCATTGAAATGAACATTCACATGTCAAATGAAACCCAAAAGGATAATAGGTTTTCTTATGGAATTAACATCATAAGAACTGATCCCAAAAAGAAGATTCACAACTATAAGTCTTCAATAGCAAGCAAAAAGAAGCTTCACAACTCTAACTCAGTCTGAACCAAACCATGCATTCCACCCTCCACCTGTCTGTCTTCCTGCACCTCTACCATTCCTTCCACCTCTGGCTCTCCCACCACCTCTTCCTCTCCCACCACCTCTTCCTCTCCCTCCACCTCTGCTAGTGCCACCAGTTCTTCCAGCTCCCCTCCCTGATCCACTACTACTGTCAGCTCCCCTCGGCTCCCTGATCCACTGCTACTGCCAGCTTCCATCCCTGATCTACTGCTGCTACCAAACTCAGTCCTCTGCCTGACATTTCTTCCATTTGTGCCAGCAAACTCCTACCATTCCATACACAGATGGATCAAACAATCATACAACAAACATACATATTGAAAAGCATAGCAATTATACTAAGTTCAAAACACAATAAGAAAGGAGTCACAAGTGTATTGCTGCACTTACAGTTGGAGTAGGATTTTCAGGTGCAATGGGAACTTGCTCTAGGACTTGGTTAGTCATTGGAACCTCATTTTGTGGTGGAGGAACAGGTGGAGCTTGTTGTTGTGCCCCCCCCCCCCTTTTCTTTCTTGCAACCAAAATAATCCCTTGTTAGCATATGAAAATTCAAAATTAAGTCAAGTAGTACAAGTTAAGCTAGTACTTACAAGTGTTGGGCATTTATTCTTATTGTGGCCTTGTGTTCTGCATAGACTGCACCTTGGAGGTTTCCTCTGCCTATGAATTGGAGCCTTGCATTTGTAGCCCTGTTCTGATGGATTCCTAATTCTTACAAGTTGTGGCATGCCAACTTTCTTCTCTAAAGTTGTTGGTGAGCATTCATCCTGTGTAAGGTTACTAGGCCAGAATCTGTAGTCATCAATGGGCCATATAGTCATGTCATATGTCCTCACATAAGCAACAGTAGTATGATTGGAGGAGACATAATTATGAGCATCATCTCTGAGCCAAGTGATGGTTGTCCATGCATGTCTGCATGGAATTCCACTTAGGTCCCATATGTTGCAATTGCAGGACTTATTCTCCATGTTCACTATGAAGGTGAAGTTGTAATCTTCTATCTCAAAGATTCCTCCACCTGATTCAGTCCTCACCATGAGCTTCCTAGATTGTGCATGAGTTTCATTCAACTTGAAAAGAACAGTAGGCATCAAAGCATGCTTCACCAAGGCCCCTTGCTTCCTCCTTACAACAAGTCTCCGCATAACCTGTGCCCTTAGCATCTAAAGCAACAATAAAATGGTATACAGCAGTTAGCACCTAAAGCAACAATAAAATAGCATCTAAAGCAACAATAAAATAGCATATAAACCAATGTGATTACTGCCATACCTCCATCAAGTTCAAGAGTGAGTATGCTCTGATTGGTTCAACCCATGAGTTGAAGCACTCACTCAAGTTGTTTGTGATATGATCAATTTTTGGAGTTGGATCATATGAGTGACTAGCCCAATGCCCCACTGGTATAGCCATGAGCCACTCATATGCTGGCTCACTCACCTCTCTAATCCTTCCCATGGCCTTTTTGAAACCATAGGTTGTATAGGCTGATGAAGCCTGCCAGTAGAACTTTCTCAGTAGCAAACCACTCCACTTAAGCTTGAAATTGTCATATATATGCTTGGAGCATTTCCTATTGATTACATGTGGACACCTCTCCTCAATAATTGGAACCAGGCCCTACATCACAAACACAGTGTTACAAGAGGAGAATTAGTAGACTTATGGAAAGAGAACAAGATAAAAAGACAAAAGCTAAATTAAGATGCCATACCTTCTGTCTGTTAGCCATGAAATGCCAGTGTTTATCTGCATCAAATGGACCAACAAACATCTCAAGGCAG
Source organism: Plantago ovata (assembly GCA_028274465.1). NCBI lineage: Eukaryota > Viridiplantae > Streptophyta > Magnoliopsida > Lamiales > Plantaginaceae > Plantago > Plantago ovata. Next base: position 87,486,380 of record CM051455.1, on the reverse strand, counting down.
TGGATGAAGAAGCCCCATGACTCATTGGTTTCAGATTCAACCACAGCCCAAGCAAGAGGGAAAATCCCACAGTTGGCATCAGTACCAACTGCACTCAATAGGACTCCACCATACTTCCCTTTTAGGTGGCAGCCATCAAAGAACAAAAAGAGTGAGCAACCAGCCAAGAATCCCTGCTTCAATCCAGCTAACCCACAGAAGAACCTCTTGAAGAGAGGTGGCCTTTCTACAGTAGGAGTTGTGTCAATCTCAGAAACTGATCCTGGATTGCTTCTCAAGATCATCTCTCTGTACTTTGGCGCCAGCTTATAACCTAACTCAGGATTGCCACCCAATAAAAGCATAGCTTTCTCCCTAGCTCTCCAAACCTTCATATATCCAACTGCCACTCCCAATTTTTTTTGTAACCCAAGCCTCCAGCTTCTTGGCAGATAGATTTGGATGCTCTTTCAGCTCCAAAAAAATCTTATCAGACAGCCAATTTGCATCTGCCATCTTTGGATCCACCTTCCTTACACATCTATGCCCACCAGTGTATGTCTTCACCATGATTGAGCTACCATCCTCCATCATACTTGCATGCAGTCTCCATGGACACCCCTACATTCAAGACAATATATAGAATTAACATATTATTATCACAATAGAAATACACATACATTAACTTACAATATATCACAATTCATACATGAGTAATGCCTGCACAATGAACTGTGTATCTGTCCTTCTCATTCTTATCTATAACCATGGTAAACCCCACCTTGAAGAGATAATCTTTCACTCTTCTCCTCAGCTCCTTCATAGTGCTAAATACCTGACCCTCTTCAAATTCCTTATCCTCAGCATCATAATTCTCTTCAAATTCATCTCCAACCCATGTTCCTTGTGGAGCATATTCTTCAGGCACCTCACTTGGATATGTGACAGGCACATCATCATCACCTTGATTACATACAGAAAATAAGACACATATCAAGTAGTTGCAATTACTGTTTACAAGAATTAAATCAAAAAAAAAAATTAGTTAATTGCATACCTTCAGCTTGTTCTTCTCCCTGACCATCTTCATTCTGCTCCTCACCCTCCTCTGGCACATGTTCCTCATCACTATCAGAGCCCTCATCATAATGAAACCCTATCTCTTTATCTTCCTCCTCATGTACATTGTGTGTTGGTGGTGCATTAGTCTCCCAATCAACAAATCTTTCATCCTCCTCCTCAGTTACCATCCTATCTCCTCCCTCACCTTCACCTTCACCTTCACTTTCACTTTCACTCTGTAGCATATCTCCATAATAACTCTTACCAGATGTAGAGCTTTCTCATTCCTCAACTACCACATCATCTATCTTAGTTTGATCCTTCTCAATCTCATTAACGTTGGGCCAGTTTCATCAACATTATTCTCATGAGTCTCATTCACACAAGTTTCATCAGCAGTATTCTCATGAATCTCATTAACAACAGTTTCATCAACATTATTCAAGTTCTTCTCATTCACAACAGTTTCATTAACCTCAGGCCTATTCACTCCACTAGCACCAGCTTCACTATTAGGTACAAAATTGTTAGTAAAAGTGAGAAGAACTTGCCTCTAAGGCTAAGCAGCGAAAGTTTAAAAATTTTGATCTCACTAAACTGATATGACTATTTTACATTTATTAAGCTAGGAGATATCACGTACGTGTCCTCCAGCAGATAGGTAAATTCACCGGGCATCTGTTCCTCAATCTCCAGACAGAGCCTTGCAATCTCCTCGTCCGGCTGGTTGATTCCTTCTTCGTCAGAGATGAAATCTTCGTCAATAGAATCTCCAAGATGGCTCGTCAACAGGTTGATTACTTCCTTCGACCTTGGTATCCACGGGCAGTGATTTCTATCAAGAACGCTAGGAGGTTCTTCTGTTTGAGCTAATAGAGAGAAAGAAGATTTTCTTTCTGACTTTCGAGAGAAAGTGTTTTCACGTGTGTTGGAATAGAATGAAAGACTTCCTTCTTTGTTTCGATTTAATCAGTAAGTTTGTTTAGAATATCACGTAAGATTTCTTATCCCAGCAAATCTAATTGACTATGAGACTTCTAAAGTCATCAACAAATCTAACAAACAGATAAATCAAATTACTAAAAGAAAGAATTAAAAGAAAGGAAGGAAAATAAAATAAAATAAATAAACAAAATACCTGGGGCAGCAAAACGCTGCCCCAATACCATCGACCAGCAGCTTGGTTTCGACCCAGCTGCCTGGTTCTATTTTATTTATTATTTTATTCATTTTTTTTTATTTGGACCTCATTCTAAATCCCGCCCAAATGCACAAGTCTTCAATTAATTAATTAAATCCAATTTAATTCAATTAATTATATTTCTAAAATATATATTCCATATATAATGAATTAATATTAATCTAATTAATAATAATTTCATTATATTTATATATATAGCAATTCAACATTAATCTAATTAATATTTAATCCTATATACATAGCTCGTTTGTAGAAACACCACCTTGAAGTGTGACCCATAGGGCCTTGCATATTAAGTAATAATCTAATTAAGGTCATAATAAATTCCTAGACAATTTATCAGACAATATTAATATGCAAGGAACGTTTGTAAGGAAAACAAACCACCTGTAGTGTAGGGTACTTTGATGATACGGTCCCTTCATTCTAGAATACTCGAATGAGTCTAGAATATGGTTATGTGTCTTTTCTAATAACTTCATTCATGGTTTCTCAATCTTATTAGTCGATCTATGAATTATGTCCAAACACCATTTTGACATATTCACATACGGTGGCCACCGGTTTTGTGATCGCACTAAATATGAGAAGTGAGTATTCTCTCCTTGTATCTATTACGGAGGAATGAATCCTATCTTGGCCCAATCACTCACACCATATGCTTCCTAATCTACCCAACGCATGTCGTATCTACCCTACTTTAAGAGTGCAAGCGTTGCGCATGGTCAAAGTACATTATTTCACATATGATGTAGTATTGGCCTCAAGTCTAAGGACTACACACATCACCCTACACACCGATACTACCATAGACACTTAAATAGCTTTACCAAATGGTTTCTAGGTCGGGTATGCCAACACTCTCCAAATTGTCCATATGTTCATTATGAATAACCAAGTTCATTCGTTGCAGTGAGACCTACTATATCCTCGAAGGATCTAATGCAGCATATGCTAGCTTCAATCGCATCATTGATATCCCGTATCTCAATGACCTTCAGCTAGTGGCTTATTTTTGGACTTAATGATTGACACACAAGCTCCCACTAACTTGGTGATTACCTTAAGTCCTGGGGAACATTTTATCGAATAATTCAAACAACCAAATAATATATTCATAAAAATGTAATGCCAATTGTATTTAATAATGTATAAATAAATGAACATAAATAAATAACAATAACTGAATGTGATAAAGTACATATCGTCCCTATCGTAGGTTGTCTCTAGGACATATATACTTTCAAAAACCACCACTCAACTTCTCCAATATCACATTCAAGCAATCCTCCCAATTGACATCCATATTCAATTCAGTAGGAGCAGGCTGCTTACACTACAAGAAAACAGCCAAATAGAGATGGATGAATAGCGACGGATAGCGATCCATCGCACAATAGTGACGAATCGGTAATTTTAGCGACGGATACAAATCTGACTGGTATTTAGCGACGGATGGGTTTATCTGTCGCTAAATTTGTGACATATGAGTTTATCCGTCGCAAATTTAGAGACGGATAAATCCATCCGTTTCTATGTCCTGTTAACTCTGAATTAAAAAATTAATAAAAGAAAAGATATTTCTAGATTAGCGACGGATGAGTTCTATCCGTCGCTAAGTAAAAACAAAATCAATAAAAAAAATACAAAGACCCAGATCGGGTCCTCTTCTCCACCATTCCCTCATTCCCTCATCCACTACAAGGAACCAGCTGATGAATGTGTATTTTACACTTTCATTCGAGTCTTTTTCACCTATTTTAGCTATCCTCTATGATAATTTAGCTATATTTTAGTACATTTTATTAGAATAGTGTCACGTTTCCCTTTAGATTTTATTTTACAGGTTTTGGTTGAAAATCGGAGATTTAGAGGCAATTATATTGAAGTCTACAAGGAATTGGTGTTCCAGAAGCCTATTTGGAGTATCTGAAGGTTTCCGGATAGGAATTGGAGTCTAGGGGTCGAATCTGGAGGTTAGAAGGCCATTAGAAGTCTGAAACCGAGTCCGAAAAGGTGAAGAAATCCAAATCCGCGTCGAAAAACGCGGAAATTCCGTGAAAAACTGGGGGGCGAACCGCCCCGTGCCTCGGGCGAACCGCCCCAGAGGATTTTCGGGCCTATATATAGTTGCGAGTTTTCTCTCCGAAATTCATATCTTTCCAAGCCTACTTTCTCACCTCTCTCTATAGTTTTAGGTAGGAACTTCCCGGGGCCTGTCCTGGGAGTTCCATAGCTTAGGGGATACTTTTTCATAGCAGATTGGAGCACGTAGGATCACAATCATCCGGAGATTGACAACCTTCTGTAACTTTGTATCTTACAACTTTTATCTACTTATTTTATATTCTTTCAATATGTTTTCTTCTATGATTGCTATTGATTGCATGCACATTATGAGTAGCTAAATTTATCGTTGGTGGTAGTATGTGAATTCTTAGCGAGGGAAGATAATCATGCTAATGGCTATATCGCGCATTATACTCCGTGTCATTGCTTTATTTCGTTGATGAGTTGAACACCAAAATTCTCGTATGTTGTATTGATCATTATGCACAGTTGGACACTTGTCGGCCAATCAGACTTAATTATCTTCGTAGTGTTGAATGATTACGGAACACAATAGGACGTTAGTTGTTGACAGGTCAGACCCATATTATCTTCGTAGTGCTTAATACTTACAACAGGACCCAAGATTCATTCAAAGATCTCTATGCAAGACCGAGGAATTTATGCATGATTATCAACCCATTATGTTAAGAAGGACCATACTATCACCAACCTCCATTATCTGCTTGAAAACCCCCTATTGCTTTCTATCTGTTGTTTTATATTTTCTTGTTAAACAAATAAAGCTAGTTATAGTCCTGAGAGAACGACACTCGAGTCATTCTACTACTACACTACGGTTTTCGTTGTAGTTGTGGATTGCCTTTGGCTAAATAACAAATTTATTTGATTGAATCTGACACGTTCATCAAATTGGCGCCGTTGCCGGGGACTATACTCCTTTTTTCTGTTTAATTTGTTTTTATTTACAGCTTTAGATTCCTAATTCTATTAGTTTTAGTTTTTCTTTTTAAATCTTTCTCTGCTTTCCTAGTTTGTTTCTAATTACTTTACCTAGTCTGTCACAGATTGTGTATGCCGCATACACGTTCTGCAGGAATACCGCTTGCTGATTCAATTGCTGAGATCGATAGAGTCTACCACCAAAGAAGGTGACACCTTTCCAAGGAAATCGATGGAATGGCAGAAGCTAGACCACTGAAGGCATGGGTACAACCCACCAAGGATCGTATGAGGGGACCGGCGATAGTTATTTCGTCTGCAACCCGAGATCTGGAGATCAAGAACCACGCATTCCAACAACTTCCGAGGTTCTATGGCTTATCAAGGGAAGATGTGATGGGGTACTTGCACGATATCGATGATTTCGTCAACCAACTCCCACGACCCGGAGCTGACATAACCACGGATGAGTTAAGGATGAAGGTTTTTGCGATGGGACTTGGCGACAGAGCCAAGTCATGGCTGAGCTCTCTTCCAGCAGGCTCGCTGGACACTTGGGAAAAGGTTTTTTCAGCTTTCATGGAGAAATACTTCCCACACACTCTGACTACCGCGCTTAAGGCGCAAATCACTGGATTCAAGCAGGACTATGATGAGACCATCTACACCGCATTCGAGAGGTTCCAAGATCTCACGAACAAGTGCCCTCACCATGTTTTTGAACTATCCGACCTAGTCCAGCACTTCTACAATGGACTAACCTTCGAGAACCAACAAGTGGTGGATTTCCAATGCCGAGGCAATATTTGGGAGGAAACCGCAGAAGCCGTCTGGGCTGTTTTCGAAAGGCTTGCTAAGGGTTCGCAGTTCAAGGACCCAAGAGCAATGGTTAGGAGACGTGGACGTGAAGCTCCACCGACTCAAGAAGCCCCTATGTACAGGGGGAATGGGGAACAATTCGAGTACTTTACCAACGAATTGAAGCAAGTCCTCAAGAGCGCCACCGGAACAACTGTTTCGAACGAAGTATGCCGAATATGCAAGAACTATGGGCACGGAGCTCATATGTGTAGATCGGAGCTGGCATACGATGATGGCAACTGGGCTCGAGGAGGAGAAGAAGAAGCTTTTGCTACGGAGTTTGGTACTCAAGAAGTTAGCTACGGACAAGACGGTAGGAATCCTCGAGGTGGATTTTGGAGAAGAGGATACCGTAACAATCAAGGATATGCACCGGCTAACCAAACTTATGGACCTAACCAAGACCGTAGTAGGCTGAACTATGGTAATGATCACTGCGAAAACCCCGCTCCGAAAGAGCCACCGAAGTCGAAGACAGCTCTACTGATGGAGAACTTGCAGAAGATGGTCGATCACACACAAAGTTTTCTTAAACGGTATGAAGAAGATTTTGAGAAGACTAGGGCAAGGCTTGATAAGTTGGAAGAGAGCACTAGGCTTGCCCATCAAAAGATGCAAGAGTTGATCGACCGAGGAGCAAGTAGGGAACAAGGCAAACTGCCTAGCAACACTGAGAAATCATTGTCCATCAACTTAGTGGGTGATCTACCTGTAGAAATCACCATCAAGAAGGTTACTAAGTGCGAGAGTTGCAAGAGGGACCTACCTCCACAAGCCGAAGAAGAAGGAAAGTACCTTGGTACCAACAAGAGTGAAGAAGAACAAGAGGATACCGAGCCAATCCCTCAAAGTTTCGATATTAAGGTCGGGATTGGGGAGCTAGAAGATGTCCGAGCCACACTAGACACTAGATCCTACTCTAATGTGCTCCCTTTGAACGTTTTCGAGAAGAGTAACCTTGGAGAACTAACTATGCATAAGGCTATTGTGCAACTGGCGGATGGATCCCTCGTGAAACCCGAAGGCGTTGTGAAGAATGTATTAGTCAAAATTGGTGAAGCCTCTGTCCACACCGATTTTGTAATTATGCCAGCATCAGCACCAGGAACGGGGGATGTCATACTCTTAGGACGAACATTCTTGACCAAAATACGCTCAGTGATGGACATCTACCGAAGGACTTGCACTATCGAAGTGGATGGCAAGCAACACGTGTTGCAAGCCATAACTGATCCACCCGATACTTCTAACACTATTGATTACAGTGGTCTTAACGTCTATGTTCACTCTTATTCACAGGATCAAAGCACGGGAAGGAGAATCATGACGGGGAAGTCTAGTACCCACAGAAGGAAAAGATAGACGAAGACAGGGGTCGAGTCAGAGACCTTAAACAATGGCGCTATCCGGGAGGCAACCCGGGGTTTTTATCGCTTTCTTTACCGTTTTTTGCATGCATTCATACTTGAACTATTTGCTTCTCATATGTGAATTTGTTCAGTTCTGTGTCGTATGTGCTTATGTTTTGTTCGAGTGCGATTTTTCGAGTGATTTTCGAGGAAAATAATTTTTCGGGGACTAAAAACTTTTTCGGGACCCAAAACTGCATTTTTATTTCAAAAACGTTCGTCTCCCACCTAAAAAGTGGGGGGCGAATCGCCCCACGAGTGGGGCGAATCGCCCCACGACCAGAGCGCGCGCGCGCTCTGGGCGTGCGGGGCGGTTCGCCCCGCACGGGGCGGTCCGCCCCAGGTGTGGGGCGAACCGCCCCACACATCCAGAGAACAAAAATCGGGGGTTTCTTCCCCAAACCCCCATTTTTCTCCATTTTCATCCTTCAAACTCCAAAATTTCCTCCATATTCATAATATCTACAAATCTTCATAACTCATTCATCTCTCCATCATTTTGTGTGTTCTTTAGCTTCATTCGAAGCCCGTAACGTGCTCTATCATTCTATCCGAACAATTTTCTTCCTAGCTCATTCAATTTCCGGATTTGAGGTATTATCACATGAACCCTAATTTTTACAATTTGGGTATTTTTTTTATTTATGCTTCAATTAGGCTTGTTTGATGTATGGGTTGATGATTTATGTGATTAGATTCGTTATTCATTGTCAATTACATGTTCAATTAGGCTTGGTTTGATGATTTGAGATTTTGCTAATTTGATGATATATGTCTTGTTAGGAAATTGTCTCTCTTGCTTTCATTCCTTGTTTAAACATGTGTTTATTGATATGAGATTGTTGAATGAATGGGTAGAATGCATGATGGTTGAGATTGAGGATTTATGCTAGAAATTGATTTTTATGATATGGATTGAACCTTGTGATTCAAGGCATATGTTGTTAGCGAAAGCATAATGTGATATGTTATTGTAGTAGGTACATTGATATGTTACGTAATGGATTAGCTAGACTAGGCTTTGGGATTTTGAGGAGTTCGATTTTTGAAAATTTTACTCGTATGTTCGCTCGTTTATTTACATAAGCATAGGTCTGTTTTGCATCGTACAAGATACTAATTGCTGTTTGCAGGAATCATGGCACCAAGGACAAGGAGAGCCGGCTCTAGCAAAAAGGGGAAGGGAGTGGCATCAAGCTCCCAACCATCTCACGATTTGTACGAGTTGTCTGCCACTGCGATGGGGGTGCGACAACGGTTAGAGGAGGAGATGGCCGACGGAGGAAGGTCTATCATTCCCGACAGGAGGATTGACATTCCTGAGTCTGCAGCGAATAGAGCGGGGTATAGGACACTTTCAAGTTTGGGGTCACAGAGGAACTGGGTATGGTACAGTTCGGACATGTTCAAAGGCTACGACGAGAGCCTCCTCAGAGATTTCTACACCGGGTATACGGATTTGGACGAGAAGAATGGGGTGTTACTCCGAGGCCTAATCATACCATGGAGCCCAGAGCACATATCTTCCTTCATCCACTTCGGGAACTTTGAATTCACAGAGAGCGCACACGCCTACTTGTATTCGAGGACCGCTAGGGGGATAGGAAGAGACATCACCGAAGTGATCTGCAACAGGGGGTACAGATATCCGGAAGTTGGGGGAGTATGGCGACCTTAGCATCGAAGCTAAGGTAATGATGAAATCTTGCATATCCGACTTGATCCCAAGGAAGAATGACACTTGGATTCAGCCATACTACGCCGAGCTCCTCTACTGCCTCATTGACGGACATCAGGTCGACATAGGGCACATTATATATGAGGAGTATGAGCGCCACTGGGAGAAGAAGAGGAAGCCTTTCATCTTCCCGAGCTTCATCACAGCTTACTGCAAATATCATGGGGTCGACGATATTGAGGATGGTGATTGCGAGGTCGCTGCCCTTTCACCCTCGACCATTGAGGTACAGCTCAACAGGTATCAGTTGAGGAACCCCACTGCAACTGCTGCTGATGTAGGAGGGCCAGTCCAGCCAAATGATTCCGATCATGAGGATGCTATGGAGGCCGATGTTGGTGAAGCCCCGATTCCAGATATTCCATTTGTCCATCATGCACCGCATGCACCATCTGGAGCACCACAGGGGTCTGGAGGATTTGACTTCTCCGAATTCCGTACCTACCTCGACAGCCGTTTCGACAGGATTGATGCCAACAACGCGGCCATGCGACAGGACATTGACAGGCACATTGTCCAGCACAACCGCGATTGGGAGATATTCGAGGAACACCGTCGAGAGGATAGGCAGCACATGTGGGAGCAGCAGCAGCTGATCCAGCAACAGCAGGAAGCTCTACGACAGTCCAATGAGCTCATGAATGACATGTAGAGTGATTTTTATGGGGACTACCATCCCGGTGATTAGTCCTTCCACTTGTCCACTCTCAGCCGACCGAGGCCAAACCCTTCGGTAACATCTAGTATCACTTCTTATTACTCATTCTCTTTTGCTAGGGGGCTAGCTTAAGAATCGTAAGGGGGATGGGATGTGAACCATGATGTTAAGTTTTGTTTGGTTTTGTGTCAATGAGTATCTTGTTCTTTGTTTGCATTTGCACGTTTACTGCTTTCTTAGATTTTTTAGGTTGCATTCATCCTACGATAGTCTTGCATGTTTTATATGGAGCTTATTGCTGAAGTTTTTGAACTTTTTTATTGGGTAGATCAACTAGCTATGTCATTAATCGTATGTTTCATTTCTATGAATTTGTTTGAGGTTTTTCTCGCTTGGCTTGTCACATTTATGTATTGCACTTAGTTAAGCACGGTAGTCTCGACATCACTTAGTGGTGTTTTCTCTACTGCGGTTCACGAAGCCTTTATAATAGGATGATGCATGTTAGGGTCTTATGGTTGTTTTCCCGAGTAATTATGTACCTAAGAGGCAACAAGTCTTCACCATGCTTTGAGATTGCTAAATGCCTAGGAAGGAGGTAGTGTGAGGTTGTGTGATCCTTTGTTTATAACCTATTCTTCCGAATAGGTTTGGGGAGGGGGTTACACCATCATAGACTTGTTTCTGTTTTTCATTTTTCGTATTGTGATTTTCCTTTTTCGTAAATTTTGAACTCCAACCTATTCTTTCGAATAGGTTTGGGGAAGTCGTGTGAGTCATTTTATTTCTCTTTTGTTATGCCACTGCTGGCTAGAAAAAAATCAAAAAAAAAAAAAAAGAAGAAAGAAAAAATTCCAGGAAAAAAAGAGAAAAAGAAAAAAAGAATCTGGAAAGAAAAAAAAGGAAAAAAAAAGAGAAGACCCAAAAAAGCAAAGAAGGGTCCAAAAATAAAGCCAAATAGCAGTTTAGCAAAGTTTGAGTCTTTTCCATTTTTCGTATTGTTCGTAATCGTGTTTTTCTATTTTATCTTTTTGTCTTAAGTGTCATCTGTTCTAGACCACCCTCGTCCTGCCATTCAGGAAGTGGTGAATAGCTTAAGACTTTACTTGAGAGATGGGTAGAATAGGGGAGTGTTATCTTTTATAGGGAACCCTCCTTCGTTTGATGAGAGCCAGTACTGGTTCGACTTCTTTTGAGGGAAAGTCTTAACATGGTGGAACAACAGTAAGTCCTCAGTTTCATAGGCACGGGGCAACCATTCGTATCTTAGCATGCATCATTACGTCGTCACTGACTAGGTCCAGGTAGAGAATGTTACGAGAGACTATCTTGTCTTGACATAAGTGCTTATGTGGAAGTGTATAAGTCAATCGAGGTATTCTTCAACCTATATTCATGCTTGATTTATATGGTTTTTGTTCATATGTTATTTAGTAGATTCAGTAATTTAGTTCATTTTATTTTGCATGAAACTCCATTTTTTGTGTCTTGCATGTTTTTGTATTAGAGTCTAGCTTAGTTGCTTGAGGACAAGCAAAGGTTCGGTTGGGGAGTTTGATGAATGTGTATTTTACACTTTCATTCGAGTCTTTTCACCTATTTTAGCTATCCTCTATGATAATTTAGCTATATTTTAGTACATTTATTAGAATAGTGTCACGTTTCCCTTTAGATTTTATTTTACAGGTTTTGGTTGAAAATCGGAGATTTACGGGCAATTATATTGAAGTTACAAGGAATTGGTGTTCCAGAAGCCTATTTGGAGTATCTGAAGGTTTCCGGATAGGATTTGGAGTCTAGGGTCGAATCTGGAGGTTAGAAGGCCATTAGAAGTCTGAAACCGAGTCCGAAAAGGTGAAGAAATCCAAATCCGCGTCGAAAAATGCGGAATTCCGGAAAACTGGGGGGCGAACCGCCCCGTGCCTCGGGCGAACCGCCCCAGAGGATTTTCGGGGCTATATATGTGCGAGTTTTCTCTCCAAATCATATCTTTCCAAGCCTACTTCTCACCTCTCTCTAGTTTTAGGTAGGAACTTCCCGGGGCCTGTCCTGGGAGTTCCATAGCTTAGGGGATACTTTTTCATAGCAGATTGGAGCACGTAGGATCACAATCATCGGAGATTGACAACCTTCGATAACTTTGTATCTTACAACTTTATATCTAATTCTATTATATTCTTTCAATATGTTTTCCTCTATGATTGCTAGTGATTGCATGCACTTATGAGTAAGCTAAATTATCGTGGTGAGTATGTGAATTCTTAGCGAGGGAAGATAATCATGCTATGGCTATATCGCGCATTATACTCGTGTCATTGCTTTATTCGTTGATCCGTTGAACACCAAAATTCTCGTATGTTGTATAATCATTATGCACACTTGGACACTTGTCGGCCAATCAGACGTAATTATCTTCGTAGTGTTG